>CM074962.1:6191742-6204426 GCA_037577455.1 Pangasius macronema
TCTGTCTTAGTAATAAATAGATAGATACAGTATGTGAGAGTGTGACAAATCAGAGCCGAATAAACTAAATTCTCCAATCAGAAGAGAAAATATCTTTAATAAAAAAAAACCAGTGTAGGACACAGTAGGTTAAAGTGAACTGGAATGATCGGGAAACGTGTTCTGGCACCTTCAGTATCATGCTAAGGGTAAATATTTGAGGGTAAAAATTGGTGGGTTAACTGTTCATGTTTGTCTAATAAAAACTCGTAACTCAGATTCAATGCTAGATGCATGAAAACTGCTAGCTACTGAATTGACTGAAGTCCATCAAACAACCACAGGGTTTTATTGCAATGTTTAAATTACCTTCAATGTTAACCCAGTTAATACATCCCAACTGACTTGATTATTGCTCTGAAATTGCAACATACACACTTAACTACACTACACTATACTGCCAAAAGTATGCGGACACCTGAACACCCCATTCCAGATTTATTCCCCTCTGCTGTTATAATGAGCTCCACTCTTCTGGGAAGGCTTTCCACTAGGTATTGGAGTGTGCCTGTGAGGATTTGTGTTCTTTCATCCACAAGAGCATTAATGAGGTCAGGCGCTGATGTCAGGTGAGGAGGTGTTCAGTGGGGTTGAGGTTCTTCCACTCCAACCTTAACACACCATGTCTTCATGGAGCTTGCTTTGTGCACAGGGGCGTTGTCATGCTGGAACAGGTTTGGGCCTCCGGTGAAGTGAAACTGCAATGCTACAGCATACAAATGCATCTTTTTTGGAAGCAGTCGTGTGCACCTTCCAAATTTCACCACCTTCCACTTTATCCACAGACAATAGTCAATGTAAAGAAAAGTAAGATTTTCCCAACAAAGAGGAAGAGGTTCCCCAATACAGCTAATCTTACACATGCAATGAATTCAGAAGTTACATGTTGTGTGGATGTAGTGTGCTGCTACCCATCGTGACCTGTCCCAGCTGCGCTTCCCATCGACAGTGCCCGGAAATGACTGCTTAAAACTTGTGAATAATTAAGACTGCTTTCCTCACCCTGCTGGACTAATTTTAAATGTGTTATAATTTTCCATATGTGGCCGCATCAACACCTCACAGCTCCAGGGTCTACAGTTCGATTCTGCGCTCGGTTGTCTGTATGGATTTCCGCCGGGTTCTCCAGCTTCCTCGCACCTCATAAAAGCATTAGATTTGCTATGATAAGTCGCTCCTACGTGTGAGTGAGTGTGTGAATGTGTATGCATTCACACACTCACTCCCTTGCAGTGCAGTGCCATCTAATTACTGATTAACCTTCAGAAGGGTTTCCCTTTCAGAAAAGTGTCCATGTAGAACCTCTTTAGAAAGGTAGAACTGTTCATCACCCAGGGAACTCTTGATAAGTCATGTTTCTGAGAACGTATTACGACACAGTTTGGTGAACTAGTAGTCCTAGTCCTTTGGGTTTTGTCCCTTTAAACCTTACCCTAAGAGTGTAAGGTAGAACCACTTTGGCCTTAAAGTTCCTGAGAATCCTTAAGTAACCCCTTAAAAAAAGTGTGTAGTCACTGATTTTGACAGAAATTACATTGTCGAAGCTACATTCAAACATTTTCACACACACACACACACACACACACACACACACACACACACACACACACACACACACACACACACACACACGCACACACACGCACACAGACTATGCTAGGTGGAGCTTTCTGACTTGATGGGCAGGATGATTGCCTGGTAAACAGAGACGCTTCCTTTCGACCACCTCGGTTGAATGATGATGGTCCATATCATTTACATTTTTTTCCTGTTTACCGAGTCTAGGATGCTACAGACCAGACCTGAATGTGAGGAGAATTTCGCCATATATTACAAAAAGTGACTAAAAACACTGGCAGCCCTGACGTGTAACATTAAACATGGAGTGAAGACTGTGTGTAGCTTAACAATCTGGATGGTTCGCTAGAATACTGAGGTGCTTTAACAAAACAGTTTTAAAACTAATGTCCAATGATGATCTTGTCTCGAGAACCTGGACATGTTTTTCAGTCTGGCTATTTACGACAGACAGAGTGGTAGTGAGTGGCTCGTCTCATGTTCCTAGTCTACGAGTCATGCTCAGAGCACTTGGATCCTCCGCAGAACAAGCTGTACCACCAGAGATGCCCAGATGGCAGGGGGCTGGGCGTGCGTCACGGAACGCCATCTGATTGGCAATGCATCCACGCGGTCGCACAAAACAATCACACTTGACTATGATTGCATCTCATCTGCTTGTATCAGACTTGCCTGGATCAAACGAGTGGCTTGCAGCAACTGGGTTTTACATCTCACACAAGTTGTATCGTCTTTGGTAGCAATGCCTCGGTTTACTGCCAGCATGGTCGATGAACATTTATTTTGTTTCCCTCTCTATTTAAAAACACTTTCTTGCTATTGTTCCCAAGGGCAGATGAGCATATTGCAGCTTTCGCTGTTATTCTAATCCTACCTTTGGGACATCAAAAATCTGTATGGTGTGAGTCATTGACATTCATATCTCTCTAGCAGGAGCAGAGAAAGAGAGAGAGAGAGAGAGAGAGAGAGAGAGAGAGAGAGAGAGAGAGAGAGAGAGAGAGAGAGAGATCTGTACACCCCTGCCTAATGTGGGTCCAAGAGCAGCCACCCACAGACTGTTGAAACATCATTTACACAGGAGGAGGAACTGGTGCACACACACACACACACACACACACACACACACACACACTCACACATACTCACACAGCCAATTAATCTTCTCTGTCTGATAAAACACAGACACATCGCAGAATTCAGATTCACTATGTCTTGAAAGCTTGACAGTGGTTAATGTTCACCTGTATGTTCGGACTGAGCTACGGTTCGGTGCTGCCATTCCTCTTTCGCCTCCTTTTCGCTTTCTCACTTTCTGTTCACTGCTGACACAATAAATAGGCGATACACACGACAAGGCAGCTTATTTTACTCATGCTTATAGTAAAACAGAACTGCATGAGCATATTTTCTAACATAGAGATTTGTGATGGCTTATAAACTGCCTTGTTGGGACTGTCTATTCTAAGGAAGCAGTGTATGAACCTGGCTAAATGATACACTGTAAAATTATTATTATTATTATTATTATTATTATTATTATTATTATAGAGCTCCTGCATCCAGGCTGTGTGTGTTTGTGTCTGGAGCCATAGGGGGCCTGAAGCAGGTAGGAAGCAAGCAAAGGGCTTTGTCCCTTTACTATAAGGTCACACACACACACACACACACACACACACACACACACACACACACACACACACACACACACACACACACACACACCATTAGTCTGATCCATCCTGACCTATTGAATATCCAAACAAAGGAATGGTAATGTTCTGAGGAAATTGTAACATACACACTTAACTACACCCTACACTATACTGCCAAAAGTATGCGGACACCTGAACACCCCATTCCAGATTTATTCCCCTCTGCTGTTATAATGAGCTCCACTCTTCTGGGAAGGCTTTCCACTAGGTTTTGGAGTGTTCCTGTGAGGATTTGTGTTCATTCATCCACATGAGGTCAGGCGCTGATGTCAGGTGAGGAGGTGTTCAGTGGGGTTGAGGTTCTTCCACTCCAACCTTCACACACCATGTCTTCATGGAGCTTGCTTTGTGCACGGGGGCGTTGTCATGCTGGAACAGGTTTGGCCTCAGGTGAAGTGAAACTGCAATGCATCTTTTTTTGGAAGCAGTCTGTGCTTCCAACTTTGTAGAAACATTATACCAGCTTGTGAACTGTGACCTATGCTAAGTATGTTAAAATTTCTAAATCAAGCTGGGCACAGTTTCCCAAAAAGCATCATGAAAGATGATCTTTGTGCTGCGATGCATTGTGGAAAAGCGAATAAAATCTGTCCAGAAGCTTTTTTTGTTTGACTTTTACACGCAGCTGTCCTGTAGTATTTTATAGTTAGCAGTGTTCCCAGGGCATTCAGATGATGGATTCGTGGCGTTGTCATTAACGTCATTATGTGATTGATGTGACTGAATGATGCCTGAGAATAAAGCGTGAGCGTGTTAAGGCCACGCATACGGAGGCGCGCGCTCCGCCATACGTGGAGAAAAGAAGAAAAAAAAAAGAAGAAGAAGAAGAAGGAGAAGACGTGAGTCTTTGGTGCGCAGCTGCAGCTCCCCTCTCACTCCTGCACTTGTTGCCGCGCGGAGAGCACGTGACCGCGCTGCGCTCCGAAGAGGCGTCATAAATATGCAGAGAGCGCACGCGATACACAGCCCGGAGCCGCACACGCAGAGCGCGCGCTCCACTCTCGGTGCAGTGTTTTACACGTTCCACTGATCTGGACGATGTAAACGCGCTTTTTCTTTTGTTTGCCAAGAGTTTTTTTTTTCTCCTTCCTCCTTTGGTGTTTAATGTGATTGGATTAATCTTTGGATACGACCGGAGAAACCGGACAGCACTCAACATCTGGGGGAACTATGTGAAGGTACAACAAAAAAAATCACTTTTTTTATTTATAGATTGTGTAATTTGGGGTTAAATCATACTCTGTTTAATGCACTTTTTCTTGTTTGAAGTTCTGAATATTTTTTACTTATTTCTTGCCATCACATTTTAGAGATAAGCTGATTTTATGCATCATTATTATTATTATTATTATTATTATTATTATTAGTAGTAGTAGTAGTAGTAGTAGTAATTTCTTGTTAATATTTCTTTTCTTTTTACATTACAGCTATTTACTTAAACACCAGTGTATTTCAAAGCATCTTTGAAAAAAAAAAAAAAACATTTTGCATAAAAATTTAACCAGTAATAACTTTCAAAACCCTACACACAGTGACCCTTAATAAATAATAAATAAATAAATAAATAAATAAATAAATAAATAAATAGCCTAAACCAAATAGTGCATGTCTTGTTAAATAAATAAATAAATAAATACTAATTAAAAAAAACACCTCTTTTTGATTTGGTCGGACTGCGACCTCTTGTGGGTGCCTTCAACATGACGTATTGGCTGTAAATCCCAATAAACAACGCCGTCAATCAACAGTTAATGCGGTTGAATTAACGGGAGTTAATCAGCTAAAATGATTCGCGTTGTTCTGATGTAATACAGCAATTAAAGTGATTGAAGTAGTATGTTCCGATAATTCAGAGCCGGCTGAGTCAGGAGTCGAGCCGCCCGTCTGATGTGTGATAGAGACTCATTATTCACACAGACTGCATCTCATTTCTTTGAGTAGCAGCTGGTTAACGGTGATTCCCCAGTGTGCAGACCCTAGAGGTCCCCTCGGATGAGGACTGTTCCCTCAAAATAAAAAAAATAATAAAAACTTGATTGCAACTTGACACTTAATCAGCTTGAATGTATCAGACACTATGTCCTTAAAGGCTGGCTCATAAAATCTGTTATGGAAAAAGTACTAAAAGCTTTAGGATACCGTTTTCCTTGACTGCATTCAAGGTTCAGTTGGTTCCAGTATGAACTCGGTGATGCATCAGCCTTTTCATTTAACTCTCCAGAGGTTTTGTGGTTATGCTCAATATGTGTCCAAGATAAGACTCTAAATTCTAATTAATTGTCTACAATATTTTCTCCACCGCATACAATAGATTTCGCGACACATCCTTGGCCACAGTGTTCCCTCCTCAGCAGCAGACATGAAGTCTGTTCTGGATGGCGTGGCAGACACCACCTTCAGGACCATCACCTCCGGGCTTCAGTACCTTGGGTCCAATGATGCCAGCTACGATGACCCCACTATCGATGCTGATTTTGTCAAAGGCAGCTTCTCCTTTCAGAAGCCGCCATCTGCATTCCGCAGCAGCTCCTTCCCGGATAAAGTCGGGCCGGACGAGGAACTCATCATTAAAGGGCTTCCCTTTTATCCCACCAATGGCACAGATCTTTTTGGGAACCAGAGCCTGGGGGAGGAAGGGGCCAGTGTGCAGTGTGGGGAGAACTTCATGGACATGGAGTGCTTCATGATCCTGACTCCAAGCCAGCAGTTGGCCGTGGCGGTCATGTCTCTGACTCTGGGTACCTTCACAGTTCTGGAGAACCTAGTGGTTTTGTGTGTGATCTTGCATTCACGCACACTTCGCTGCAGACCTTCTTATCACTTCATTGGTAGCCTGGCTGTGGCAGATTTGCTGGGCAGTGTCATTTTTGTCTACAGTTTCTTGGACTTCCACATTTTTCACCGCAAAGATAGTCCCAACATATTTCTGTTTAAGCTTGGAGGTGTCACAGCGTCCTTTACCGCCTCTGTTGGGAGTCTCTTTCTCACAGCCATCGATCGATATATCTCAATCCATCGTCCGCTGGCCTACCGACGCATTGTGACGCGAACCAAGGCAGTGATCGCTTTCTGCATGATGTGGGCCATTTCCATCATCATTGCAGTGCTTCCACTTCTCGGGTGGAACTGCATACGCTTGAACTCTGTGTGTTCGGACATCTTCCCACTCATTGATGAAAATTACCTGATGTTCTGGATTGGCGTGACCAGCATCCTTTTGATTTTCATCATCTACGCGTACATGTACATCCTGTGGAAGGCCCACCACCATGCCGTACGAATGCTTAGCCGGACCTCGCAGAAGAGTCTGGTGGTTTACTCCTCGGATGGCACCAAGGTTCAGACCACCCGACCTGAGCAAGCCCGGATGGACATTCGCCTTGCCAAGACGCTCGTTCTCATTCTGGTGGTCCTGGTGATCTGCTGGGGCCCCTTGCTCGCCATCATGGTGTATGACCTTTTCTGGAAGATGAATGATGACATCAAGACAGTGTTTGCTTTCTGCAGCATGCTCTGCTTGCTTAACTCCACCGTGAACCCCATCATTTATGCACTGAGGAGTAAGGACCTGCGCCGGGCCTTTTTGGCCACCTGCCAAGGCTGCAGGAGCAGCAGCATCACACAACAGTTGGACAACAGCTTGGAGTCGGACTGCCAGAACCGCAACCTGCAGATCCATGCCAACCGAGCGGCTGAGAGCTGTGTCAAGACCACTGTGAAAATAGCCAAAGTGACCATGTCCGTCTCTACCGACACCTCGGCTGAAGCCGTCTAATGCCCCAGACAGTTCTGGGGCATGAAAAAAGGGGAAGGAATGATAAAAGCCATGTGCTAAATATTGGCATGACAGTGTGTCCATTTCAAGTTCAACTGTGACTCAACTTGTCGAACAAGGGAATCCAATATTTAACTGAAGACAATAATGGACCAAGGGTTCAAATGCAGCACAAAAGGGGCAGTTCATTAATTTCCATTGTTGGATGATGTGTGCCACTGTGGCATCTTAGTATTAAAGTGCCAAAATCGTTCTCCAGAGCGAGAGCATCATTCTCAATCATGGCATCAGTTCTTGTATTGGGATTCTTACTGTGTTTGTTGTGCCATTCTTATCAGTCATACCAATCATGTGTGGATGTCGTGAATGTTCTCATGAAGGCTTACTATATTTTTATACTTTGAAAAATCAGGTTCTTGAACAATTATATCTTCTCTCATTGGGACAAGGGGCTATTGATCTTTTTAGTATGAAAATGTTTAAGATGTACTGTATGTAGATATTGTAAATATCTGGTAATACACTGTACTATATGTATAATCCGTTCAGTAGTGCTCAAAACGAATCACAGATCTCTCACTATCTGTGAGATACGTCTGTATCTGTACTAATGGTAGTGAAATATTCAAACAAAATGTTTGCAAAATTGGGGACTGTACTCCAGATCAAATATATGGTGTGAATATTGACTTGAATATTGTTCGTTATTGTGTTAAGTCTTAATTTATGTGGTGTTGTTCTGAGCTCTTTAGGACTCCTATCCCATTGTTGGTTTTGGGTCTCCTCACTTATCCTGAATGTTCCAGGATAGAGACAGAGATTTTTTTTTTTTTTTTTGATGGATCAACTGTTTAGTAAAATGTGCTGTTTGCTTTGATACAGTTTGTCTTTGTAGTGCATGATGTGCTGGTTTCTTGGACCCAGGACTAGTCCAGGAGGAAGATAATGGCGAATCACCATTTCCCAGCCAGAACAAGGAATACTTCTGTCTGGTTAACCAACCACATGGGTTACACTGAACAATAGGACCAGAGAAAAGAAATGGACATCTTCTAGTTAAAAAAAAAAAAAAAGTGTAAATCTTGCTATTCAGTAATAACAATATCAAACTGTAATGTGGTGTTTTTCTTGTGGTTTCTGTTACTGGTGTGGCCAAAAACAGGCCAGTTATGTCATTTTATGCAGAACATTTACCAGTCTCTGGAATAATGACTAAGTTTAGGATTTGGACAGGAGATGTTGATAAGTTTAAACGGCACTACCAATAATGAGCTTGAGGAAATGTAAAAGAATATACGTTGGCCAGAGACTGAAAATAAAACAATCGAGTTGTACCATGTTTCGTGTATTGTGGTATTAATAGTGATGAGATCAATCCAAAACTGTTATGTATAGCATTTTTTCTTCTGTTTCCTAAAAAAAAAAAAGCAAAAATTTTGCAAGGTTGTGTTAACATTATGGTGTGCTGGCTACACCTACGATACAAGCGTTTAAAAAATCAATTATGGCCGCAGTCGTGTTCTGAAATATACATTATAATTACATCTAATACACCTGTAAGAGCAACCTATTTTTTCCTAACCATTCCACTGTATATATATATTCATTTTAAGAAATAGATGACTCTCAAACCATGAGCTCCTATGATAGGGCTGAGGTCCTATAGATGCACATTGCAGTCACAAACTCTGCTAATGATTCTACATTGAATAGCACTTTCCCAAGCTTAACCCATGATGCATTCTGTTAATCTTTCCTACTTGCTTTAAATAGTTAGAAATTTGCACAAATGTGAGCCTAGCATCAGGCTAAAGCACACCGTCAAGGGGATCCTTTGTTGTGAATCATTATTCAGTCAAGCTTAATCTGTGGCTCAGAACCAACCATCTGTAAATCTGAATTTCACCGTGTTTTATTAACATTATGAAGGATTTCAGTGCTGTTTATCGATAGTTACTATATGCTGATTAGCTGACATCTACCATGATCCTTAACCTCCTTGCCGACTCTCTGCTTTTTCTGCCATTGTTGTGTGTGGCGTAGAGATTAAATACCACAAAACCTTCAAGTGGCTTCTGTTCCAAAGTGGCACATGACCTGTACATCTGAAAATATTGACGCTGTGACAACTTGTAATTAATGCTTTGCAGTGTGGTCTGTTTTAAGATTTTCAATAAAGTCACAACTGACCATCCGATCTCTCCTGGGTGTATTCCTGCTTTTTAGCCAGTTTTCCCAGTATATGCTCTGGATACTGGAGAAAGTGGGGACTGAAGATTAATAAATGAGTTGTCCTTTTTGGAATCTTGGGCATTTTCACATCTGTGGAAAATACTCCGACTAATTCTTGGGCACTTTGTGTTTTATCCATATGTCCAGAGTCACCATGAAGGGCTTAATAAATTACCTGCTATGCAAAATGATACTAACCACCACCCCAAAAAAAAATTAGTGGAAAGAAATAGTGGTTATTTCATGGACATTAAAGCACTGCATAAACATGATCAGTGGTGGAATCCATTCTCTGTCCATTTTGCTGTTATAAGGCAGTCTTGGCCTAATGGTTCGAGAGTCGGACTTGTAACCTAAAGGTGAACCTGAAGGTCGTGGGTTCGAGTCTCGGGTCCGGCAGGGATTGTAGGTGGGGGAGTGAATGACCAGNCAGCTAAAATGGCTGCCCACTGCTCCGGGTGTGTGTTCACGGGTGTGTGTGTGTGTGCACTTGGATGGGTTAAATGCTGAGCACAATTTCCGAGTATGGGTCACCACACTTGGCCACAAAGTTACTTCACGTCACTTCACTTCACTTCACCTGACTTGGGTTATAAAGTTAAACCAGATTCCAATAGGAATGTGTATAGAGACATTATAATAATAACTCAAGCCGAGACTAGGCAGTCACTGTTAGTGCTTTTTGGCGTCCTGATCAACAAAATCCATCTAGTATTCTTTGGTGAGCTGATACATATGTTATAAAGCATAAAATAAAAAACATAATGGGGAAAAATATCAGTGAAATCAGTTCACAAATGCAATGTATGAAAATGAAAATGAAAATGAAATAAATAGAACTTGATGCCATTGGCATTGAAGGGGATAGCTTCACCACCACCAAGTCTAGTCCTTCTTGTTACTAATTTGTATGCCTCAAATATCCTTAAAATATTCTTCAAACAGGAAGAAAGCTAAACTATTTCAGACATTTGACCTTGCTGTGACCTTGACTCTGTTTGGATCAATTCCAAAATCTAATCAGTTCATCTGCTGGTTACACTGATAATCTCATATAAATCCTACAAACAGTTGTTTTTTGAGATATCGTGCTAATGAGATTCTCGGACACACGCATGGATGGATGAAAGGATGCATGAACGACTCAAAAATATAATTCCTCTCCCACCTAGTGGCAGATGCAAAGAATGTCTTTTTAAGGTCCAGATCAGTCTACTAAAAACATGCATGTGCCGCGTCCTGGCAAAATCTTTTAGATTAGACAAAATGCAAACATTTAAATGATCATAATGAATCACCAGCATTTAAAATGCAGCTTCAGTTACTGTTGCTAATTGTTAGATAAAGCTGTAATACTGAATCAGCAGAAATTTGGTGGCTACATTCATCATGATTTGGGGGAAATATGACACAAGAGTCACACTCTAACACTTTGCAGAGAGCGCAACAAGAAGCTCATTCATCACAATCAAAATTTAGCATTGCACAGACAGCTAGGTTACATTTATAGTGCCATGAAAAAGTATTTTTTGTAAGACAAAGACAAAATGCAGTTTTTAAGTGATCACTATATTTACTGAAGCAAAAATATTTCTTCAACATCAACTGGCCCTGTGTGAAAAGTAATTGCTCCCTTAGTTTCTCAATCAGCCAAATATTCAAATTGAATTGGGTTCAGTTTGAAAAGGCACAAACAGGCCTGATTACTGCCTGCCCTGTTTAATCTATCACTTTAATAGAAGCTTTCCAGCAATGTGAAGTAGACTAGGAGTTTAACACACTGCACTGCAGTCAAATGAAATTCAGGAAGAGATGAGAACAAAAGTTCTATCAGTCTGGAAAGGGTTACAAAATCATTTCTAAGGCTCTGGGACTCTCCACAGTGAGAGCCATTATTTCCAAATGGAGAAAACCTAAAACAGTGGCGAATAGTCACAGAAGTGTCTGGTCTATGAAAATTCCTCCAAGAGCACATCAACGATTCATCCAGGAAGTCAGAGAAGAACCCAGATGAACATCTATGAAACCGCAGACCTCGCTCGCTTCAGACAAGGTCAGTGTTCATGAGTCCACATTTAGAAAAAGTTACTTTTTCACATGGGTGATATAGGTGTTGCATAGCCTTGTTGTTTCCTTAAATAAATGAAATTATCACTTTCAAAATCGTAGTTCAATATACAATATGTACAATATAATATCAGAATATCTGTGTATACAATATAACATACACCGATCAGCCATAACATTACAACCACTGACAGGTGAAGTGAATAACACTGATTATCTTGTTACAGTGGCACTTGCCAAGTGGTCAGATATATTAGGCAGCAAGTGAACAGTCAGTAATTGAGGCTGGTGAGGTTGGAAGCAGGAAAAATGGGCAAGTGTAAGGATCTGAGCGACTTTGACAAGGGCCAAATTGTGATGGCTAGATGACTGGGTCAGAGCATCTCCAAAACGGCAGATCTTGTGGGGTGTTCCCTGTATGCAGTGGTTAGTACCTACCAAAAGCGGTCCAAGGAAGGACAACTAGTGAACCGGCAACAAGGTCATGGGCACCCAAGGCTCACTGATGCACGTGAGGAGCGAAGGTTAGTCGGTCTGGTCCAATCCCACAGAATCAAATCAAATCAAATTTTATTTATATAGCACAAATAAACACAACAATAGTTGGCCATTGTGCTGTACATAAAAGACAAAAGATAAATATCTAAAAAAGACACAAAAAGAGAATAAAAGAGAATAAAAAGACCGCAAAGCAATGATAAAGAGAGTTTACAACAAAAATACCAATTTGTTGTAATATCCAATATCAGTTGTAGGCCTGAAGAAAAGGTAAGTTTTTAACTTAGATTTAAATTCAGACTCTGCAGAGATTAGTGTTAAGGATAAAGGGAGACTATTCCACAAATTTGGACCGATGATAGAAAAAGCTCGGTCGACCCTCAACATAAGTCTAGACCTCAGAACCATCAACAATCTTTGTTGTGATGACCTTAAAGATCTAGCAAAGTTATTTAAATTCAGAAGAGCTACTGCAGCACAAATTGCTGAAAAGTTAATGCTGGCTATAATAAAAAGGTGTCAGAACACAGTGTAGGGCTGTGTACCTGCAGACCGGTCAGAGAGCCCATGCTGACCCGTGTCTACTGCCAAAAGTGCCTACAATGCACAGGTGTGCATCAGACCTGGACCACGAAGCAGTGGAAGAAGGTGGCCTGGTCTAATGAATCATGGTTTCTTTTACATCATGTGGACGGCCGGGTGTGGGTGCTGTATGGTTTAGAGACAGTGGCACTGAGGAAGAGGCAGGAGTCAGAGCTAGAGGTAGCAGAGCTGAAGATGTTG
>CM074962.1:6221918-6244781 GCA_037577455.1 Pangasius macronema
AGTCAGCATGAAACAGCAGTAGCCAATCGGGTGTTCCTTAGGCAGACCACAGAACAGACAGAGAAATGACAGAAACAGGGTTGTGACATGTTGTAGAAGATTAATCAATCACATTTGACAATTTAACAACACTGTGGTATAAATGTTAAGGTGTAAGCTTCTTTATGGTGGGACTTTTTTCCATTTCATTGTGACACAAATGATTAAAGATAATGCAGTGAAAGGTTATTTGGGGAACATAAAAACGGTTCTTCTGTGGCATTGTGCTAAAAAAATAAACCTTTTCTGGCATCATTATCTTGTTGTTATTCAGTCCTGATCATGTTTCGTCCTTTGTCCTAGTTGTAGGTACAGCTCTCGCTCCTGATCTGCCTAAACGAGCCTTAGCTGTGTTAGCATTCTCAAACCACTTAGCAGCCTTAGCAGTGCCATTGTTGGTGTCCGTTTAGTGAGTTTGCATTTTAAGTGCATTGCAAAAGCCTTGTCTTTGTGTTGGTTGGTTATAGCTTATGTCAGTGGTGATAGATAGGCTGGCTAAGGTCTGATGCTTGCTGGTTAACACTAGGTACCAATCGTGGGTAAACTCACATCACTAGCTCAATGTAAATTATCTAATCAATGCTTATTGATTATAAGGCATTTAATTTTAGTTATCTGATGGTATTACACCATGTTTTTATTTCCCATAATGTTAATAGCAATGTTAGATAAATAAGATAAGAACTAAAGTACTTACAGGTTTTTTTTTTTAGCCCTTCACTTCATCTCTCAGTTCATCAATTCATCATCAACGGCTTTGTTTCCATCCAGTGATGTTGCAACAACAAATTTGACCCAAAAGCTGAGTTATTTCATTCCAGTGAAAACATTAAACCCAACACAGGGTCCTAACGGCAACACGGCCATTTTGTTGTCTTGATTATAGAAAAGTAAGGTTAACGTAACATGAAACAAGCCAGCCAAAAATCTGCTCATCCCAGCATTCGGGTTATGTAAAAAATCCTTTTTATAGTGTTTTATAGTGTTCATAAATTGCATAGAATTAATAAATCTGTCAAAAATGGGATTAATTGGGATGGCAGCTGCCACTCTGAGCCTCCTCTTTCGCCACACCTCTTGCATTTGTTCCCTGAATATTGGCTTGATATTGGCAATTTTATTGGGGAATTAAATGAGAAAGGAAGTGTAGGTGATTATTTTCTGCAGCATTCCCATATGCATTTAGTTCATTAATAAGATTGTGTTTAATAATAATGTTTGGTTTACTCCCATGCAGTGCTGAATGATAGACTGCCTACATGAGCTTGCCTGAGGCTTTCAGACTGGATCTGCTAAAAGTACATGTTTTTTTAATTGTTTATTTATGTTTACTTGTTTGTTCTATTTATATCATATCCTATTGTTTCATTTCAAATCAGTTTTGTGTTACTTACTTACTTGTTAATTTTTTAATCCATTTTATCCTAGGTTTCTAATTCTCATTTCTTGTTTGTAAAAGCTTTGATTTTATGTTTTATGTAGGATACAGTGCCGCTAAAAAATTTATGAACCCTTTAAAAGTTTCTGTATTTCTGAAATTTCTGACCTGAAATGTGATAAGATCTTCATCTAAGTCCTAAATCTAGATAAAGAGAACCCAATTAAACAAATGATGCAATAATATAATAGTTGTTACATTTATTTATTGAGCAAAATTATCCAAAATTAAATATCTTTTTTCAGAAAAAGTATGTGAACCTTTGCTTTCACCTTGAGCAGCAATAACTTCAACCTCAACCAACTTCAACTTAAACGTTTCGGGTAACTGGTGATCAGTTCTGCACAAAGGGTTGGAGGAATTTTTCTCCATTCTTCCTTACAAAACTGCTTCACTTTAGTGATGTTGGTGGGCTTCCTTGCATGAACTATTCCTTGTAGGTCCTTCCACCAAATTTCTGTTAGGTTAAGGTCTGGGCTTTGACTTGGCAATCCCAAAATATTACATTTCTTGTGCTTTAACCGTTTCTTTGTCGGCTTACTTGAGTGCTTTTGTCTTTCTACATGACTCACTTGTGGTTAAGTTTCAGTTCACAGACAGATACTCTGACATTCTGCTGTCGAATTTGCTGTTACAAGCCAGAATTTATAGATCTGTCAATAATGGCAATCCGTCCAGGACCTGAGGTAGCAAAGCAGCCCCAAACCATACTGCCACCCCCATGCTTCACTGTTCAATGAGGTTCTTATGTTGGAATGCAGAGTTTGGTTTCCGTCAAACGTAACGCTTTTCATTTAAATCAAAAAGTCCTATTTTGGATTCATCACCACAGAACATTCTTCCAGTAGGCTTTTGTCTTATCCACATGATCTTCAGTAAACTTCAGATGGGCAGCTGTGTTCTTTTTGGAGAGTAGTGGCTTCCTCCTTGCTATCCTGCCCGAACATTGACATTACTCCTTAGAAGTTACCCTGAGGTTCTTTGTGACTTCCCATAATATCATTTGCTGTGCCTTTGGAGTGGTTTTTGCTGGAAGACCACTCTTTGGGATAGTAACGGTGGTGCTGAATTTCCTCCATAATAATTTGTTATTAATCACTGGTCACCCCTCTAGGGTGGGGAAAATGTGATGAAATGCCCCTCAGGTTAAAAAAATCGATAAAATGCCCACTAGGGTTCTTGGATCTGTGATAAATATTGCCATCTAGGGTGTCCTTTCGACAGAGAACACATGATGCAGTGCCTTAAAGGGTGCCCCTGTGTGTGAGAAAATGTGATGCAGTGCCCTATAGGGAGGAAGAAAAGGTGCAATAAAAAGTGATGAAGTGCCCATTAGGGTGCCCTTATAGTGGTGAACATGTGATGCAGTGCCCCATAGCGTTCCCCTGTGTGTGAGGAAACATGATAAAGTGCCCTCATGGGTGTCCTTCCAGTGGTGAAAAAAAGGTGCAGTGCCTTCCGGGGTGGCTCAATAGCAGAAACAAAGCTGAGTTATTGCCTAGGTGCCCTGAGGCGCACATTATTATTATTATTATTATTATTATTATTATTATTATTATTATTATTATTATTATGTTCTCCTCCGAGACCTGTCTCCATCTAGCGGTCCCGTGCGCATCATGAATCAGCGCTCCCTCACCGTGTGAATATCCGCAAACCCATCGCGCTCTTGGCTCAGCTTGCGCATTGTCGTGCCGCTTCCCCTCCCTTCCACTTCATCACGCGTCTTACACTTCAGTTTGGGGAATGAATGACGTGAACCATTTCCAGCACGTGCTCTTCCCTAACCCTGCTCTTCATTTTTTTTTTGTTTGTTTGTTTCTTTTCCCCTTTGAGTGTAATTGCATATTTAAAATTAACGCGCGCACGCCGCACAGTTCCTCAAGAGCTCCATTCTTCCCGCAGGACGAACCCGGTGCGTGGAGCACGTGACTCTCCTGGAGCCACAGAGCAGCTCGCGCTCCCGCCGCATGCGTGCATCTCTCTCTCTAACGGAGTCTCCAGCTTCAGGACGATCATTTGTTGCTGCTCAGATATAAACCCTTCTTTTTCTCCTCTTCTTCTCTCAACGCGTTTGCATTTCCATTCCGGATTTTTTTATTATTATTATTTTATTTATTTTTTTTGTATCTTCCGTTGCTGTGAGAGGGAATGGAGTAGAAATGCAGTGGTGACAGATGCGGAGAAGCAGGCTGCATTATTTTTCCACGCTTACACCCTGAGCACACTTTCATCAGGGTGGTCTTCTGCATATGGACCACTGGCACCCTGCGTTCTGGCACCGCGGAGTGTACCACTAACAGCATGCATGCGCTCGGCTCACTGCATCTCCACCGCTTCCTGACAGTGTCTGAGTGCTGAACTTGTTGCTGTAGAGCGCAGAACAATATCTGGGATACTTTTCTGCATTTTGGTTCGTTCTTTTTTTTTTTGTTTGTTTGTTTGTTTTGTTTGTTTATTTGTTTTTTGTTCCAGGAAAACAGCGGAGTCAATCAAGGAGTACAGTACAGTTCATATCAAGTGCACGCGCTATTTGAACGGAGGTAAGACTGTTTCCTATTTTCAAACACACCAGATAAAGTGCAAATGCCTGCATTTTACTGTACTGCTCACTGAAAAGTGAAAGGGATCCGCTTTTTACGCACAAAAACGCAACTCTCTGGCTTTCAAACTGGTCGATTTCTCTCCTGCAGTCTGTATTAGAGCTCGTTTTGCTTATATAATTTGTTAGACGCTTATATTTTGCGTCTTATCCACAGATGTCATTTCACTCTGTCGTGGATCTCTGAGCGGGAAACGGAGCGTCGAGTCAACCCGAGTTGGACGAGTTTGCGCTACAGCTTGAGAGGTCAGCATGGCGGCCGGAGTTGCAGCCTGGTTACCCTTCGCGCGTGCCGCGGCTATAGGCTGGATGCCGGTAGCGAGCGCGCCCATGCCCGCTCCACCACGGGACAAGAGGCGCGCGCAGGACGGCCTGATCATCCTAAACGTGAGTGGCACTAAGTTTCAGACGTGGAGGAACACGTTGGAGCGCTACCCGGACACACTGCTGGGCAGCACAGAGCGCGACTTCTTTTACCACGAGGAGACCAACGAGTATTTCTTCGACCGCGACCCGGACATCTTCCGGCACATTTTGAATTTTTACCGCACCGGGAAGCTGCACTACCCGCGCCACGAGTGCATCTCTGCGTACGATGAGGAGCTAGCCTTCTTCGGGATCATCCCCGAGATCATTGGAGACTGCTGCTATGAAGAGTATAAAGACCGCCGGAGAGAGAACGCCGAGCGGATTCAAGACGACGAGGACACCGATAACAACAACGACCTCGCGCTGCCGGACATGACGTTCCGCGAATCCATGTGGCGCGCTTTTGAGAACCCGCACACCAGCACCATGGCCTTGGTGTTCTACTATGTGACAGGTTTCTTCATCGCCGTGTCGGTCATGGCCAACGTGGTGGAGACGGTGCCGTGCGGCACGACGCCGAACCGCGCCAAGGATTTATCCTGCGGTGACCGTTACGCGCTCGCCTTCTTCTGCCTGGACACGGCTTGCGTCATGATCTTCACCGTCGAGTACCTGTTGCGCCTGATCGCCGCACCCAGCAGGTACAAGTTTGTCAAGAGTGTGATGAGCATCATCGACGTGGTGGCCATCATGCCTTACTACATCGGCCTGGTCATGACTGACAACGAGGACGTGAGCGGCGCCTTTGTCACCCTCAGGGTCTTCCGAGTGTTTCGGATTTTCAAGTTCTCGCGCCACTCGGCCGGCCTGCGCATTTTGGGCTACACGCTGAAGAGCTGCGCCTCCGAGCTGGGATTCCTCCTCTTCTCCCTCACCATGGCCATCATTATCTTCGCCACCGTTATGTTCTACGCGGAGAAAGGCTCCAACGCGAGCAAGTTCACCAGCATCCCAGCGGCCTTCTGGTACACCATAGTCACCATGACCACTCTGGGGTAAGTGGCTGCGTTGACGTGTGCGCGCGTGTGTGTGTGTGCGTGTGAGAGGGTGTATGTGTTATGTGTGCGCAGGCTGATTAACAGCGCTCTGTTCCTGGATTTTCGGGGTTATGTGTGACATGAAAGAACCGCGTTGCCTGAAAGTCACATGACCTCCAGATAATCCGGCCTCACGGGAAATTATCTGCAGTCATCAAACTGGTTCAAAGTAATATCATTGCAGCTGCACTGGGGGAAAAGTAGAACTATAAATAGAACGTATATGAAGGGTCTGGGGGAATCAATAAAATGAAAGAACTCAAAACACTCACTCACTCTCTCTCTCTCTCACACTCACACACACACACACATACACACACACACACACACACACACACACACACACACACGCACTGCACCTCTCTTCAGTCACCTCATACACACAGCACAGTTGAGTGCGCAAACAGCAAACGGATGCGCTCGCCTTTTTAGTATCTTGTGGCAGTTTGTAGCAGTGCTCTAACTGCAATTCTCACATCATCACAAAGCCAGGAGGCAGCTCTAACAAGGCATGGAGCTGTTTCAGTAATAATCTCATATGGATGTGTTTTGTTGCTCTGTGCGTAAGTGCGCTCTCCGTGGTGCTGAAGCATTTGCCGCACTATCTTGTAGTTCTGAAACGCTTTACCGCGCATTGCCCGGCGGCTTTACTAACTCACAAACCGGGAGACTTCCACTCGCCCACGCAGGCGTTGAGTCACCCTCTGGGCCAATCATCAAACTGTGCGCTCCGACACTCAGCCAGGGCTTTGATCAGCGCGCTTTGCAAGCGCAGTGCGGCTGCTGTCATAACATGAACTGCAAATGACAGTGTGCCTGGGCCAAGATGACAGACTACTCATAACGGGTCAGCGGGCTGTAATTCTCATTTAAAGCCTTTGAATGTTAAGCTCACTGAAGTGTGCATGTTCAGGCTGCTGACAAAGGGGTTTTTTTCTACCTCATATCTTTCTGACTTCCTGTCTTTCCTACATTTGTCATCTGGCTGCTGTTACAACTGTGCAATGGTTCTATTTTCTATTCGCTATAAATGATGTTAGACAGCATCACGTAGCATTGCCATCTCACAGTTCAAGGGTCTCGGGTTCGATTCTGAGCTCGGGTTACTGTCTGTGTGGAGTTTCGCATCTTCTCTCCATGTTCAGGTGGGTTTCCTCTGGGTTCTCTGGTTTCCTTCATCCCCCCAAAAAAACATACTGTGAAGGTGTGTGTGTGTGTGTGCTTGGTGCCCAGTGATATACTGGCATTCTATCCAATGTGTAATCAGTCTCAGCCTTATGCCCAATATCACCAGATTCCCCACATCCCTGACCAGGATAAAGAACTTACTGAAGATGAATGAATTAATTGTGTGATGTTGCTCCTCAAAAAAACATCAGTGGTAAAGGTTTCTTTGGTGGGCATTGACATATGACATATAAGACATCTGCATCACATAAGTGACCATGTGTTCCAATTCACACCACATGCACTCCATAAGCAACACTGGTACCACATCATGTATCATAGATATATATATTGGTCATACATATAGCAGTAACTATAAAGAATAGGGTGACAGTAGTCAGTTCACCTAAACACATGACATGAGACAATGGGACACTACAAGCAAACAGCATATTTAGGTTAACCATCAAGGTGTGATGAGTATTATCACCGTACAAGCACTCTCTTCTTCACCTACAGGCTGCACATCATTACATCGTTAGTTCATATCATAAGGACACAGCAGCATGCATGTGGTGGAATTTAAAGCACAAGTCGGGCAGCTCGCTGAAATGGTGTTAAGTGAAACACTGGATATTATCAGTAACAGCTGGGAGATGGGAGGATAAAATCTCTATCTAACGATAGCTTGAAAATAAAACACACACTTAGGAAGCTACATTCATAATGTCTATTTTTTTTTAAATGTTTCCCATCTGTAATGCTCTACAGACTTTTCTATGAATACAGAACATGGTAAACAGAAATCTTGAACCTTCTCAATTGCCAATTTTGTGTAGTTTGTACTTTGATTGGATAATGTGTGCTTAGTCTACGTACTTTTAATTTCTCCTCCAAAGACGTTTTTTGGGGGTGTGGGGGGGATGATTGAGTAAATAATCCACCTCGTTCGTGTTCATTACACCTCGATTGTATTACACATGCCTCTTCTCAATAACTGCTGATGATTTTATGCTAGCTGTTGCCAGCAAATATGCTGGATGAAAACTGATCTATATATGTAAAATAATGGCCCATGTTGATAAACTGGCACTGATATCTTTAGTTTCATGGGAAACAGCATCTGTTTTGTACTGCTGATAGGGTGACAGGTCTGATATGGATACATTTAAAATAATACCCAAACTTTAGATTGAATGAGAAGTGAAGACAGGTGGGAGAATTCTGAAACTGTGAGACTGATCAAAGAGGATCGCCACGTTGCATTGTGTACAGTGAAAGTGCTTCCTGGTTGTCAGACTGGATGATATCAGTAAAGGAAAAGCAATTATAGTCCCACACTCAGCAATGAGTTAATGGCAGGAGTCTGTGTGTGTGTGTGTGCTTGTGCAAGTGTGTAGGTCTTCGTCACTTGGGAGGGAGAAGTGACTCACAAGGGCTGGCTGCTAATGAACTGTGTCTTCCAGCCACACAGCTGCAAGACCTCCGCGGTGCAGCCCCTCCTTTCATCTGCCTTCCACTGGGCCTGATCACAATGCACTATTGCTCCTTTCAGCCCTCCTTTCCTTTCATTCCTCAGCACCCATGGTGGAGGCTGAGAAAGGAAGAGGAGGCAGACACTGCGTTAAGGCACTGAACCTAAATCATGGGTTTTCAAAATTTTTACAAAAACCACCTTTGACTGTAATATCTAATCCCACTGCAGCACAGCAGATTTTTTTTTACCTTAAAATGCCCCCCACAAATTGAGTGTGTATTTGTGTGTGTGTGTGTGTGTGTGTGTGTGTGTGTGTGCCACATCATTATAATTATGCTATTAATTAGACCTTGAGATATAATGCATTGCTAAACCCTAATAATTACATGGTCAAGTTATTGAAAGATATTAGGTTTTAGCCCACCTTTCTAATATCATGATTAGCTGTCACTCACTATTGGAATAATAAATATAATAAATAATGATGGGTTGTGATTTCCACCACTGTAACAAATTAAAAAAAATAAATAAATAAATCAAAAATAAAATCACAGACCCCCTGTCTATGCTTCATGGGCCCCACTACATGGGCCCCACTACTCTAAATCACTGACCAGGTCTTTGCCTTCATTATCAGTTGCTCAGAGTGGAAATAAACTCCACACTTTTGTCATTTTAACATTTCTCCATAAGGCCAGAATTCACAGCAGCGATGTAACAGCTTGCTCTGTGTTAGAACTGGTGTTATATCTTATTCTTGGCAGCACTCCACTCCATCTCTTCAGTTAATACAGCATGACACTTTTTCCAACTGTTGCTCCCAGACCTCTTAGAAGATCAGAGTGGTTGAAAAGCGTAGCATCTTTAAAGGCGATAGAGCAGCCCATCAATGCCCTGGTCTAAAAGTTAATCCATTACACTTTCACACATTTCTGAGCCCCCATTTTAATCCTAACCCTCTTCAGAATCACTTCAGAAAGTAGAGAAGGACTTCCATTACTAAGCGCCTTTGCCCACTCGCAGATGTGAAACGCACAGAAATGTCCATATCACTTCTTAACATTAGATTTACTCAGTGGTGTGTGTAGGGTGACAAGGTTTTGTAAATTGGAGGAAAAAGGAAATGAACCTCTACAGTGCAGTAGTGCATACTATAAACTCTTAGGGCTGCTAGGACATTCCTCATTCTTGTTACTACATAGCTTTTCTATCAGTTTCATCATAATTACAATACAAAGTATAATAAACCAATAGGCTGTGATTTTAAGCAACAAAAGCCATGTAACACTTGACTTAAGATGAAGATTAGACCAATCAGTATGGCTCACACATGACAAGATTGGGGTAAAGGGTGGTGTGAGCAATTGCCCCTTTTCTTAAGGAAATTTAACAAAATTCAATCACAATGTTTTGACCAGGAGACTCCTGCAATTAGCCTCGATTCCCCGGAAGGAACAAATTAAAATCAACCTAAATTTTTAACGTGCCTTTATTTATCTTCCAAAACTGTTTAGCGTGGTGTTTCGAGTGCAACACGAGTGCTGACGAAATGCAAAAGACACATTCGCTGAATAATTTTACTGAATAATTTTGTTGTACACCTCATGTTCATCCTCACGTTCTTTTACGTCGTGTTCATCTACATGAAATTTGAACAGTGAATTCATAAAACTTGGCCTTATGAGCCAGTAGAAAACATGAGTGCTTATGGTGGCCAGAAACAGAAACAACCCTTGTTTCACAAATGTTCCACAACATTAAATGTAAATATAAATGGATTAATATTATATAGTGTTATTCGCTAATTAAAAAAAAAATTTATTTGTTGGCAAATTGCTGTGGTGTAAAAGGGAATGAAACACTTTAGGACTTGCTATTATAACAAAATAATCAAATCCCGTCATCGATTATTATTCTGTACCAGCACACCCAATTGTATTTTATTCCTTACTTATATAACCCTACATCTGCACCCTGGAGAATTGAGTCACAAGGTGAAAATGTGTTTTGACTGCCATTTTACCCAAAAGAAAACATTAGCTTATTTGTAATGGTGTGTTCAAGCTGTGAGACATAATACATTGTGTGGAGGTTTATCAGGTATTCTTGGCAAGCTGTTCTGTTGATGAGAGATATAAAGCGTTGTGTCTGTTAGTGCTCTGTTGGATAAGACCCAGATGTTTTTCCGTAGTGCTACAGATATTACCATTGCTAAAGCTGGTCTATCTGGTCATCAGTCGTCTAGATAATGTCTCTGCCTTCCCACTATCTAGATAACGCCTTTGCCTGCTAGCGACACGTCTTCTATGAGATAGCTAGGACAATGCAATCTCTCGTTCAAAATAATCTCTCTGAAAATCTCCTCTCTGTTCAAATCTCTCCTTTCTGTTGTAGAAACAAGATAGGTAGGATAGGGTTTTGGTAGAATGTGACCACAGTCATTTAAAACTCTCTTCAGGATGTCTAGGAAAGTGATGTTGCAGGCACATTCTATTAGTAGTATTTTACACAGAGTACTGATACAATTGCTATACACACTGTACACCCATTTATTCATGCACTTATCCAAATCATGCAGATACAGGTCAACAGCTTTTTTAAATATGGTCTTCAGCTGTTGTAGCCCATTTGCCTCAAGCTTTGATGTGTTGTGCATTCTGGGATGCTTTTCTGCTCACCATGGTTCTGAAGAGTTGTTATTGGAGTTGCCATACCAGAGTTCCCTATCAGCGTGAAGCAATCAGGTCATTCTCCTCTGACCTCTCAGATTAACACGTTATTTCTACCTGTAGAACTGCCACTCACTGGATGACTCTTTTGAGTAAAAATCCAAGTAGATAAGTAGTTTTTGAAATACTCAAACTGTCTGCCAGCAACAACCATGCCAGAGTCACTGAGATTACATTTTTTCCCCCATTCTGATGGTTGATTGGAACATTAACTGAAGCTCTTGACCTGTATCTGTATGATTTTATGTATTATGGTGCTGTCATCTGATTGGCTGTTTGGTTAATTGCATGAAGATGTACAGGTGTACAGTTGTTCCCACCAGGGTGTGCACTATTGTGACCTAAGGTTTGGTTTTTGTAATGTTTAGTGTTTACTGTTTAGTTTATTTACTGTATCAGCTATGTTCTGAATTTATTGACTTTTTTATTGTCTGTCACTGTTACTTATCACTTTGTCTGAAGTTTTTTTGGGTTTTTTTTTCTTCATATTTACTGTAGCACCATGATTCTGCGGAATTACATGTTGTTCCTAACATTACATCTGTATGTAGGAATGACAACAAAGCCTACTTGACTTCATTTGAACAATGTTTACCTGACTTCCGCTTAACGCTTTGGTTATATCCCAAGCCTGGATTTCAACCTCAGCTCGAAGTTTAATTCTTTAAATGGAGTAAATATGCCATAGTGGGTATGTACCATGCTGGTCTGAACACCTCTCATTTTTCCTAATAGAGTCATTTCTGGCCAGCTCAATTAAATCAGCGGCACTTTAATTGACTTATTCACTGTCAAACGCATCAATTATATGAGCAGCTGTCACAGTTAAAGTCATGCAGACAATATGAGGATGATAATATGAGCATGTATGAGCGGGAGCAAAGAAGAAAGTGAGAATTTCATTAAGTGCATCAGTTGCATATGATGTATGTTTTAAATTAAATGTCACTTGCATTTGTCCTACATTCATCCATCACTCTGGAAGAGGCCATATGCAGTAGATCTTGTCTCTGTGTCTCTCTCTTTCACTCATTATCTGTTTCTTCCCATTGGCTTTTACAGTCACTCTGCTGCAAGGTTCATAAAGTGACATAATGAAGGCAGATAAGAGAGAGTGCATAATGGACTAAACGTGAGCTCATCCCACCTTTATTAACTTTCACTGGGTCAGACTAGGTTAGCCAGCTGCAAAAAAAGGATGGATGCTCAATTCTGATTGGTCATAATGCATTTAATAATTTTCCATAGCAGTAGTTTGATTTAAAAACATTTGCAATAGCTGATATGGTGAAGTTCTCTCTGAAGAGATGTTTATTTGTCATTTTTTGAAAGTAGGCTCATTTGTAACCGTCTTTGTAACAGTCATGGGTAAAACTGTAACTTTCCGACAATGGAAAGTGCTCAGAACAGATGTCTTTGCAGGTTCTTGGTAACATGACCCAAGGCTGGTGAGGGATGGACCATTTATAGCTGTTTTAATCTAAGTGACAACAGGGACTAACTTGTTTAACAGATGTTCCACAACATTAAAAAAATAATAATAATACAAATGGAAAAAAGATATGTCTTTTTTTTTAACTAATTAAAAAAATACAAATGTTTGCAAACTCCTGTGGTATAAGAGGAATAAAACAGTTGGGCCACATCACATCCCGCTGTTGATTACTTACCTAGAATTAACATCTCCTGTCATGTTTCATTCCTTTCATATTAAACTGTAGAGAACGATTAAGAATGGATGTAATGCTCTGAGAGCTTGGTTCAGTCTTGGTTCCTTCAGAGGTAGCATGAGAGGTCAGTGGTGAGATTGCTGGAGTCGTTCTATGGTTAGGGCATGGGTTGAAATGTGGAAGGGGTTCATTAGTGTGTCTGACAGGCAGTTCTGGTGTGGGATTACCCTCATTAGCACACCCTGATTAGCCTGGGCATAAAGAGACACGGTCCACAGAAAGGTAATAATGCCACCTGTATTATTGATAGCCTCTCAGAGACTCTTATCCTGAGACCCAGATACAAGTAAAAAAAATGGCACAATTAAGGATTTAAAATGGGCTATATTGTTCTAAACATTTCTACAGTGGTAACACAGTAGTCCCTTGGGCAAGATTACATTTACATCTTGCTGTGGGTAATGATGATGTTTGCTTTTGAAAGTACGACAACCTCTCCAGGGACAGATAATTTTGGTCAGGACATTTGATTAGCTGCCTCAAGACAAAATGAGGCTCAAGTGATGTGATATGAAAGAATATAGAGAATATAAGAATATAGCCTGTTTGACTTCCAAATTAAAAATGTATATAATAATATTCGAAGTGAACAGTGATGTAATCAACAATGTCTCAAATGACTGACTATCCTGACTAGAATACAGGAACAACTTGTGACCATAGATTCTGGTGGGGCAGAAAGACATTAAGTAACGACAAAGTCTCAATGAAAATTAAGTCAAGATATAATATCTAGGGAATGTTTAGAGCAATGCTTTATTAGGAAGTTACTTGAATGAACTTGAACAAACAAATTATATACACCAATTTTCAAAGAACAGAAAGATGTAGTTGGGTCTAAAAGCCAGAACCCCTAGCATATACATTTAGCCTAACAAAAAGTCAAACAATACAGTTCCCTAAGTTGATCTGACATTACACCCCCACCTCACTTTTTTAATGTACGTCATTTGTAAAGAAAATTACCTTGGCGTTCTTTTAGATGCACAAATTTTTCAATCACAGCATTACAGAAATCAGAACTTACAATTTTATAAGCAGTTGGTTGTAATGTTGATGGTTTCTGAGGAGTGGCTTAGTGGCCAGCACAGCTGCCTCGCACCTCTGGGGTTGGGAGTTGGAATCCCACCTCAGCCCTGTGTGGACAGAGTTTGCATGTTCTCCCCTGTGCTTCAGAGGTTTCCTCTCGGTACTCTGGTTTCCTCTCCAGTCCAAAAACATGCATTATAGACTGATTGGCATTTCTAAGTTGTCTGTAGTGTGTGAATGGGTGTGTGAATATGTGTGCGATTGTGCCCTGCAATGGGTTGGCACCCTGTCCAGGGTGTGTCCCTCCTTGTGCCCCAAGTTCCCTGGGATAGGCTCCAGAACACCCCCCCACACACACACACACACACACAACACTGTGTAGGATAAGCGGTATGGAGGATGGATGGATGGATGGATAGATGGCTTCTGAGTGCAGAAAATTGCATTTCAAGACACGTTAACAGTCTAGCTAGTGACATAGCTAGCATTGAATGGATACTTTTTCCTTTTGAATGGATACTTTTTTTGTACTTTTGTACATTCAAATGTGTTTATAAAAGATATTAAGCTGTGTTTGATATGGCAGATGTGGTTTCCATTGCCAGAGTATGCGAGATGAACACAAAAGGTAATGTTACTCACTGTCCTGTCCACTACCCTTCCCCCACTCATAAACAAAACATTCATAGAGTGAGTATGAGCATCTGTTAGCACTTGTTTCAGTTCCAATGTTTGACTACTAGGTGCAAAATTTGCTCTACCAAGTTAAATGGGGTGCTGAGCCTGCTGCTCCACAGTTGCGCAACATCTACAAAGGTGACCAAATCAATGGAACATCAGCATCTGTTAATTTTTTTTTTTTATCGTGGCTCACTCAGAAGAGGTAATTTCAGTGGAATTAAAAATGCATGGAGTTGTGAAGGAGGGCTTGATGAAGATTAACGTTTGTTGAATGACTGATATATGTGGTCGAGTTCTGCCGCACCTACCCCTATCGACAAGCCACCACTGCTAGGACATCAGCATTAAAATGTTTGGACAGATTTTGCAGTTTTAGTAGAGTTTATGCTCTGTTCTTACAAAAGCAATGTTTTGTTCTAGTTCCCTAAGTAACTCCATTTATCATAATACAATCACTAAAAAAAAAAGAATGTATGTGTATAGGAAATGCTCATGAATGTGATTTGCCTTTTCTTCAAGTGTACCTCCATAAACTTAGGGAAAATTCACATATTTACAATTTATTTTGATTTAATTTAATTTTAATGTATTTATTTCTGTAAAGCTGCTTTGTGACAATGTCCATTGTTAAAAGCACTATACAAATAAAATTGAATTGAATTGAATTAAATATGTTTAAACCATTACTTGGGTTCTATTTTGAGTCTGGTTCCTCTCATGGTGTTAGCTCAGGAAGTTTTTCCTCTCCACCATCGTCTTTGGCTTGCGCCTACATCTGGATTTCTATAAAGTTGCTTTGTGACAATGTCTACTGTTTGCTATACAGACAAAATTAAATTGGATTATCATAGTGAGAAAATATCGATGGACAGAAATATGACGATATGACAACTGTGACATTTGTTGATAGCTTCGATTTTTTTGCTAGCAATCCTTTAGAAAATGATCATTAAAAATATCAAATGCTAGCTTTGTGCCAGAATGAGGCCAAACTGACCTAATTAGCAGATGCTTACATCAAACTGTGGCCCAGTGGCACAGGAGGTAGTGTTGATCTGTCACAACCCCATGGTCCAGGCTTGAGATTGTAGTCTGTGTGGTTTTTCATGTTTTCCCCCTGCCCATGTAGGTTCCCTTTGGGTTAATGTAATTTCATCCCACTGTCCCAAAACATGCCAGATTGGCTACTATTTTGCCCCTAGGCATGAGTGTGTGTGTGTGTGTGTGTGTGTGTGTATTACACTGTGATGAATTGGCATCCCATCTAGACTGTATTCCTGCCTTGCTCCCATTGACTCCAGATACAGTGCCAAGATAAATCGCTTACTGAAGATGTTTTTTTTTTTTTTTTTTTGTGTATGTCTTTCAATGTCTTTTATCTAATTTGAACATTGAATTGAGGGAGGAAACAAGAGTGCATGAGTGTTCTCATGAATGTGATATGTAGGCTATTAGATGTATGTTGGCTCTTACAGGATTAGATGGTTCTAGATTATCTGAATGACTTGTGCATTAGCTCAGTCGTGGTAACACAGAGAGAACATAATGAAGTAATTAAAGTCTCTTTGTCATGCGGAATAATCCCTGCGGCAATCGCGTGTGACTGCGTGGATGTTCATCCATCCGTATGACTCCTGCACCACCACTGAGAGCCTAAATAGGCCCTTTCTCTTGCTCTCTCTCTCTCTCTCTCTCTCTCTCTCTCTCTCTCTCTCTTTAAGTGTGTTGGGGAATATGATGAAGCACAACTCAATTTCTCTAATCAAAGAACTTTCTATTGCTTCATCTTCAGTGTATTAAGTTACCAAACTGCTTATCTTACATGTTGTCCTACCATAGACCTTAGAAGAATTTTATTTTTATAGATATACAACTCATTTGTACATTTCTTACTAATGATGTATTAGTAGCAAACATCTGGCTTATAATGCACATAGCTAAAAATAAGGTCAAATTCTCAAATTGCTGTAGTGTAAGCTACAGTAAGCTAGCTAATGTACAGTAATGTCAGTTGTCATGGTTGCCTACCAATGATAGGATAAAAATCTTCATTAAAATGGTAGTGTTAGTTAGAATCAAAGTTAAAGCATGAAGTTAAGGGAAGAAATCATGGATGGAGCTTTTATGGCGTATAGATAAACTCATTAATGTAACAGTAATTGTACTAAATAAGAGTTTAAGTGAAACTGCCTTGGCTTCTAAACAGATAGGATTTTTCTGTAATTTGACCCCTGATGTCATCTATAAGATAAATTCATTCATTCATCTTCAGTAACTGCTTTATCCTGGTCAAGGTCACCTTGGATCTTATCCCAGAAACACTGAATGCAAGACAGGAAGACAGTTCATCACATGGAATTATATGCATCACACCTAGCACAATTTAAAGCGAATCCACCTACCAATATGTTTTTAAGAGATGTAAGAAAACCTACACAGACACAGAGAGAACATGTAAAACTCTGCACAGACCGTTACTTAATCTCAGGATCGGATCCAAGGCCCTCGAACTGTGAGACAGCAAAACTGCCTGCCATGTCATGTCATCTCAGCCTACAACACAGATTGATGACCAAATAGCAGTAACTGGCTTGCTGAAGATTGTGAGCTCTTGAGGCACATGAGCATGCTTCAGGTGGACATGGAAGCTCATGGTGTGTAGCATCAGAACTGACTTTTGCTCAGAGACCCTGATGGGTCAGGAATGGCCTTTAGCAATGAGAATAGTTCAATAACCTGCACACTATGTACAGTACTACAGCCAGGAAGATTTGATTTAAAGTTTAAAGATAAAACTGCAAAAGATGCCAAACCTTCATTCAGCCGTAGCGACATCTGAAGAGTTTTCCAAAGCCACCACAATTTTTTTGTACATTTTTACCGTACAGTTTCTTGAATGTATGCACTTTAGAGGATGCAGCATGAGACCGTCTAGCTGCACAGTCTCTCCACAGACAGTATTTTAACTTGAATGTCTAATGAGGGTGCCTAGAGACATGTTCAGGACAGGAATAATGAGTTTACCTAGAGAGAGAGAGAGAGAGAGAGTATAATGACCTTGGTTGGATTCCAAATAGGAAGAAAGAGTGTTTTAAAAAAAAAGCTTGACTTATACACGCACACACGTGTGTGTGTGTGTGTGTGTGTGTGTGTGTGTGTGTGCGCGCGCAATGGACTGGATATGAAAAAATGGACACTCATTATTCATCAAAACACCAGTATTTAATGTAAATCTCAGTAGATACTAGAGAAACAGGCCTAAAGCAGAGACTCATGCACCGAGCGGAAGGAGTGTGCCTTCACTATATTTAGTACAATTAATATAGTATGCACATCAATTATTATTAACAGTAATAATAATTTGTGTTTGTTTTTCTTTTGTTGATGTGTGAGGCTTTGTGTGAGCAGTTCTGTTTCCCAGCCTGAACAAATCACACGTTTTTTTTTGGTCAAGGTGAATCTGGTTGGCTGCCTGTTTGTTGATCTGTGTGATTTAGGCTCAAATGGAGTGAATCAGTGGACGGACACTGTGTAGCCATTGCAAGTGAAGCAGAACACTAAGACACACACGGACACACACATACAGACTTGCACACAAACACACAGACTTGCACACACACGTACACGCACGCGCAAGTCATTAGTGGATGTATGGACTTATAGTTTACTTTAAAAGGGTACACCGAGAGAAAGTTCCAATTTAGATCAAATGTTTAAACCTGCCTAGTACAGCATGTGTATCCCTTAGCCACACACACACACACACACACACACACACACACACACACACACACACACACACACATCAAAACACTCCAGAGGATATTATCTAGAGATGTTTTGTGGTATGATTCCAGCAATAAGCTCTAAACTCACTGTGGTTACTCTCCTCCTGTATTCCTCACACTCTTTCAACTTCTCTTCATCTCTCTTCATCTCTCGTATGTACGAGAATCAATACAACTCATATTCCACAAAATAGAATAGTGAAAATAGTGATATTCTTATGCTACAGTAACACGATCCTATAGATAACATAAAGTGTGTATGACATAACAGCATACAGAGACTGTATGTAATATGATGATGCATAATGTAGTATGATAGAACCAAGGGTGGAAGAAGTACTGAGAAATTATACTATACTAAAGTTCCTACTTTTAAATGTACTCAAGCATAGAAAATAAAAAAAAAAGTTTTTAATTCGTGAAATTAAGTGATGTCATTTTTTAAAATAAAACTGTTATAAGCAGTCTTATATGATGCTTTTCCTAAAAACATCATTCAGACTGTAAGTTTGCTGGTCCTGTGTATGACTCACACAACATAGCTTGCTAATGAATTAATCAGGAAATAAAATATCATGCAAATAATGAATATTTAGCATATTTAGCTAGAATTTAAGTAGCCTAGCCAATTACATTACTTACTAAAATCAATGCTAGTCAATGCTAGGAATTAGCAAAGAAAACAGGCTAACAGTTAAATACAGCCAGTTAATGTTAGCAAATTATTGAAACTTACCCCAGCATGCTTTTACATATAAGATGGACTCCATTCCTTCTAAGGAGACAAACGAGTCTTTGCTTAGTCCAGCATATTGAAACATTTTTACTGAGGTAGGGCCAGGAGTGCTCATCCTCAAGTTCCACACTGCAGTCTAGTGGCTCATCTACAGCTACATGTTTACTACATTGTGTAGTATGAGCAGGTCACCATGGATGATGAACTGGCACAATTCTTGATAGTTTGTGAGCCCTTTCTATTGAGTAAGGAGTGTAAAGTATGTTTTTTTTCTTAGAAATGGAATTATATAAGAGTACAAGCATGTAATGTAACAACACTATACCTGTGGGAAATCAAAGGTTTATAGGGAAAAATACAATTTTGACAGTGAATACCACTATAAGAATGTGGTATGAACATGCAGATAATTGCCCACTGCTTGAATTAGAGAAAAGATTTTCTTAAGATTTCAATCCCATTTGCCTGGGCAAAGTGCCTGCATTGACAAGAACAGCAGCAACAATTACTAGTGCTCTTGTGTGGGCAGGAAGTGTAACCTTCACGTTCAGTTTCCTACATGCATAAATTCAATTTATTCAATATTCTCATTTTTGTTCATAGTTTTATTTAAGTTTCTTCTCCAAAAAAGATGGCAAAATCTCATGAGTACTGGGTTGCTGAAGGGTCACATCCTTAGCAGCCAATTATACTGTTACAACACTAGAATGCTGTAATAAAAGAGTTTTTCCACAAGGGCTGGGTGACATCATGATTTACTCTATACCACAGCACCAGTTCACCAGTTGATTGGTGTCCATTAATATAACATCTCTGACAGTATTTTAAGAATTTGTTGGTATTTAACAATGAAAAACATCACCTAGTCTTTTTCTAATCGTCAACTATAGTTTTGCTGAGCTTGTGTCCATGGTAAACACAGATTCCTGTTCTTGGCTGACAGGAGTTGAACCCAATTTGGTCTTGAAGTGTTGTGCATTCTGAGATGCTTTTCTGCTCACAGCAGCTGTAAAGAGTGGTTATTTGAGTTACTATAGACTTCCTGTTAGATCAAACTAGTCTGGCCATTCTCCTCTGACCTCTCTCATCAGCTAGTTGTTTCCATCCACAGAACTACTGCTCATGGGATGTTTTTTTTTTTTTTTTCCCACACCATTTTGGTGCCCCATCTGGCACCAAAAAACTATGCCATGGTCAAAGATCACATTTTTCCCCGATTCTGATGTATGATGTGAACATAAACTGGAAAAAAACTGTAAACTCGCTGTTCCTTTTTTTCTATCCAAATTAGTTTTGGGTTAGTTTTATAATTGGGGCAAAGCACCTACTGAGGTGGTTATATAGAAATGCATGCTATAATGATCACTGGTGATTCCATGGGGTGGTTGGTGTAGCTCTACAAAGGTTTAAACTTAAAAACAGACAATAGCAAAGGAAACACTAGAAAAGCAGGTATGATAACCAATGTTAACCACTGAAAGATTGTTCTAATATTTATTTATGACAGATTAACAAGGCTAAGTATGCTGGCTTGCTAACTAACTGGTTCACACAGGCATTTCCTGTGTATTTAGGTAGGACTACTTGTTTGAATCCACCTTTGTCCTTGGTGTTCTTTTTTTTTTTCTTCAATTTAACCACTGGTAACTGCTCTGTCTTCCCCAACTACAGATGTCCTGCTGTAACTCACGATAAGGTTAGCCATGAGATTAAAGGCAGTGGAGGTCAATGTGGACAGAGGGACGGTAATAGGAGAGTGATTGAAATGAAGCGAGAGGGAGAAGGACAGTGAGATTGACGACGTTTAGAGTGTTATATGTCACTGGAACATGTTCTCCTGAAGACACAGAATCCACTTACCATCTAATGTCCTCCCTCTGGCCCTCTCCCTTGCTGGTAGATGGCCTATGATTGTGCACACACATACACACACACACACACACACACACACACATACACTCCCACACATACATTCACACACACGCGCATGGTCAACTGAAGTCACAGGACACTGTGCTGATGCACTACATAATCTGCCAGTCACCGTAAACAGACTCAATAGCAGTCACCACATGGACATTGGAAATGGGATTGGTTGAGTCTGGCTGCCACACACACACACACACACACACACACACACACACACACACACATCTCAGTACAGCCTGTTATATCTCGTAATGTCCTTGACACAGGAAGAATGGAGCTTTAAAATTTGTTCAGGTTGTGCTCTTTAATCCCTGATAAGTCTACTGAAAGCAGGCAGAAAGAGTCTGAGAAGATGGAAGTCTCTTGCTGACTACTATCTCGACCTCATGTTTTAAATATCAGACCTCATTTTTCTCACCACCTGACATTCAACAAACTTGCAAACCCTCTCCGTCTGTCCGGCCTTGATAGTGTCTACCGCCTGCAAGATCACTCCGGTAACCTAATTATCATACACATACACACTCACACACATTCTCACTGACAAATCACCTTGAGAAAATGTTCACAAACATTTGCCTCAGCTTCCAAGGGGAAAAATAAGATGTGCACATTTTTTTACAGGAAAAAAATAAATCAAATTACCAGGGGCAAACAAGCTATTTTTTAAGAATGCACTCTAGGTTATCGGGGTTCTAAGTGTGTTATTAAAAACTGTGCATGCATGTTAGAGGAGGACAGTAATTATATTACTGCAACTTGATGCCCTATCTTACTTTGTGATTAAATTGGTTCTGGTTTACAGTGCATAAAATCTCCAGTCGCATTTTTTGTTGCTGATGAAAAAGTGCTATGCAAATGTCTTCACTCCAGCAGCAGTGACACAGTTTTAAGTGAAGTAGGGCGTGAAGGTTCTGTAGTAGAGCAAGAGTATGCTGCAGTCTGCTATTGTACTTAGTGTGTTATTTTAGTCTCCGCTCTAAACAAGCTATACTTGCTCAAGAAATCCATAGGTGCCAACAATTATGGTTTAGCCATAGCATTTTCCACAGTTTTCTGTTGTTGTTTTTTACAGTATTCAGAACAAATGTGAATACATTTCACCCAGTGGGAAAGGACGTAGTATGTAAATAACATATATTTGCTTCTGGGAGAGCTTACTTTCACTTCAGTCCAACATTGTCAAAGTAAACTCTGACTACTAAAGTCTTGTGAGCCCATGGAATCCAAGTGGGCAGAACTATAGTATCTTTTTTAAACCCCATTTCCAACCAATTTGGTCATTTGCCAATCATCACAGCTAGCTCTCTATCATACTGCAGCAAACATGCTTCATCCGAGACATATGAAATCACCACATCTTTTCAGATCTGCTCATGCTACATCACAATGCATTTGAACACACTCAGAGGAAAGCGCTATCTGCCTTCTTCAACATAGATGAGCTTACAGATGCCCACAATTGATTAGTGTTACTGTGATAGACAGGCGAGACAGCAATGCCACCTCACCCACCCAGAGAATATGGTCAGTTACACTCTCTTAGGCTCATGGTCATGAATGGGGTTGACATCTTTGGAAAAAAAAATGGACAGCTACTTCCTGTTCCCTTATAAGAACCCAAGTAAAACCCATTTATGAATCTAAGAACTCAACTATATGTAAGTGAACTATATATACACTGTATAACAAGTAATATGTGTTGTTCAGAGTCATAACGTTTTCAAATCACAATCGAATTCTTCCATTAAAAAAAGAACTCTTAAATGTTTATATTGCTTTTATGCCTGGTATAAAACACTGTCATAAATGATGTCCCTTTAAGTCCAGCTGTATAGCAGTGGCATCATTACTGGTAATTGTCATGATGGTTGTTATAATGTTCGATGTCATAAAAGCTTGTGCTGAGTCCGTAACCAAACATTATCACTAATGCAGTTCTCTTGGCAATTACTTAGTATTGTTAACATGAAACTATTATTTTACTGGCTATAAACTGTCATGGGAAGTTATGACATCCTCTTCTTCTTTTGGCTTTTCCCTTCAGGGGTCACCACAGTGAATCATCACTCTCCACCTATCCGTATCAACACTTGCACCCACTAGCTTCAT
>CM074962.1:6244881-6259881 GCA_037577455.1 Pangasius macronema
TATGAAATTCAGAGTACTGACGATTCGCATGATTAAATTTGGCAACGTTTTACACCGGATGCCCTTCCTGACGCAACCTTCTCTATTTATCCAGGCTTGGGACCGGCACAGAAGTCACTGGACTGTGACCCCCCCATGGCTAGATTATGGGAAGTTATGACATCATATGACTTTTTGCAAGATTTATTTTTTTCCAAGGTTTATGGTTGTTATGGTAATATCAGGCTTACAATGCAGGACTTAAAGTACAGGAATGAGCTAGTGATAACATAAAATATTACATGAAACTGGTCCGAAATCATTATTTAAAACTTATGACAGCATATGACGTTAATGACGTGGTTATGTCAGTCTTATGTCACAGGGTTGAAGGAAAGTGCTGCTGTGATTCTCTGTTACCAGATTCACAGGGTAGTTTAATGTATCTTATTCATTGATATGGTCATTGGTTTCCGTTTGGGCTGTAGATGTGATTTGTAGCTTGCAGTTGGCAGGCTATGAACCTGCTAAGAGACTGCTGATGTTTGTATATGTGTGTGTGTGTTGGAGCAGGAGATATCTTTTCTGAAATCTCTCACTCTCTCTCTCTCTCTCCCTCTGTATATGCTTCAGTCCCCATCAGCCTTTGTGACGACTCAGCCAAAACCAGCTCAAAAACAATTTAGCCGAATCCTCGACACGCCTTTTAGATACAAGAAATGAAATAATAGCAAGGCTGCCAAGGATCATTGATCCACAGCCACCTCTGAATACCAATGAAATGCCATTATGTGGGGATAAATACATTGCTCGACTGCTGTGGGCTCCTCACTATGCACACACATACACACACGCACACACATATACAACACAGATAGATCAAACCACAGGACAAGACGCCAGCCGACAGAAAAGCACTCGGAAGCAATGGCGTGGGACGGTCTGCAGTTTCGAGCATTTGGCAGGAACATGTGCTGTTTTTACGCTTTTCTATTCTGAGAGGATATCATGTGATCTTTTGTGATTTAGAAGTGACTTTCCTTGTATCAGGGTGGCACAATGATGCAGTGGGTAGTGTTGAGGCCTCACAGCTCCAGGGTATGGGGTGTGAGCATAGGTTCAGGTTACAACAAGGCACACTTTACCAGCTTCTGACAAAATAACCAAAGTATTTAATACATGCTGGAAATGTAAAGTATATCTGTAGTTAACATAAAGCAATCTGAATTTTTTTGGAAGCTCTGGACATTTTTCCATATCTGTGATAATGATGGCATCAGTACAATCGCAGACAGATGGAAATAAAATGTGCACATAAGATATGGGCTATGGCTGTTGGATGGAAAAAAAGGTTTCTCTCTATTATGAATATATACTGAGACAATTTCCTTCCTATTTCTAACAAACTGTGTCTTATTATGAGTGATAAACAGATCCTGAGTTATGAAACCCAGAAAACAAAAGAGTGCAAAATGACCCCAATTTGTTTTGATAAAGGTTAAAGGTTAATGTGATTAGAGATCAAGTGGCTGAATTAATAGCAAGTTTTATAAATATTGCATAGAAATGTGCTTGGACATTATTCAAATCCTTGGCCTCTGGCCAGTGTTAGAGAATTTGCTCCTCAGCTATTATTAAATATTGAGGTCATTCTTACCCAATTGCTGTGGTTCTGAAGCCTGACTCAAGGCCTTGTAGGTAAAAGCTTGTTTTTTTCTCACTACTATTGTCCACCTTGTGTTAGTGAGTACGTGAGCAGAATCAGCCAGTAAAGCAGTCATATGGTGTGTGATTTAGGCGTCTCTGAGATGCCATTATGGCTGCAAGGCAATGTGGACTTCGCTATAAATCTGTGGCCTTAAATCATCAGTGCTCCTACTGACCAGTAGAAGAGCAGTAAAGGGAAAAGGAAATTCAATTGCAGGTTCAATTCAGAAATTCAACGTGAGGTTTTTGTAATTTCATATGCATACAGTAGGTTTGCAAACACACACACACACACACACACTAGGTTGTTATATAGTTCATTTTCTAGATCTACTGTACTCGGTATGTATGAGTAAATGTTTGGTAAACTGTGGAGAGGACAGGAAAAAACTCACCTACAATTCGCAGAGAAATAAAACAAAATAACGTCTTTAACAGTACTTATTTGTGAAGTAGATTCGAGACAAAGTTTAGGTGGTGTTCCCTTTAAAATCATTAGTCAAAAGAGAGGATCACTCATTAATTCCTAGCCAGTCCCCAGTGTCTCTCTGCCTCTATTCCCTACCTGTTTTCACTATTATTTAATTAGATCATTACTACAGAGTAAACTCTAGCAGGTACAGCCTGGTCATGCCTGTTGGACTGCTGAAAAGGCTTTGAGTTTCAGCTTAAAACTGGAAACAAAGATTTGTCCAGCTTTGGGAAGTGTACAGGTTTATAGAACGGTTTTATAACACCGCATTAACCACCACATTCCCCAAGTTGCCAGTAAAATACTAGAAAATTTGACTGTGAAATAGTCAGTAGTAATTAATTTTTTTGTAAAATAAACAACTGTAAAACATATTGATAGTAAAGTACTGTAATGTCTTACGTAGTATAAACTAACACATAATGCAGTACATTTGCTCATTTGGCTGATGCAGGATACAGTTGAGCTGAAGGTTAAGGGTCTTACTCAAACACCCAACCATGGCAGTTTGGTGGTGCTGGGATTTATATACACAACCTTCTGATCTTTAACTCAAAGTCTTAATGACATTGAGTCATCATAACTAGCTTGCACTGATTCAGTTATAGTTCAGAAGTTTGTGTTTTCAAATCCCTGCACCGCCAGTCTGCCAGGGTTACGTGCTTAAGCACGTGCTTCAGCTCAGTCATATCCTGCATCAGCCAAATGAGCAAATGTACTAGATTGTGTTATTTTATACTGTGTAAGACATCACAGTACTCTACTGTAAATATGTCTTACAGTTGTTTACCGTAGATTTTACACGTTGCCAGGTAATTACTGTAAACTTTTGAGCAATTTTTTACAGTATGGTTATCTTTCATGCAAGATTTCATGTAAGATTGCGTTTTCTCATCAAGCCAATCGATGTTCCCCACATTCCATGATGTTGAGTTATAGATACTGACATTAATATAGGAAAAGAATCAATGATGGGGTAGTGTAGTGCATCCCAACATGAACCAGACTTACTGTTACCACCATAAAGTTGATCATTTTTCAATAAATGCATGTCCCGAAGTGTTTTACCCCTCTTTTGCCAACAGTTACAGTTTTTATTTATTAAAGAATGTCATACTTTATATTCTGTTATAGTTAAGTTTAATGTTGAGGAATGTCTGCAAAAGAAGTTCCTGTCATTACTCATGTTATAAACAGTTATAAACAGTTACAGCTTTCCTTTACCAGCCTCCATTTTTCTCTGTCTTGAGCTTAATAAGACAAAGAATGCAGCTTGCCTTGTTACAGAGAAACTGAAAAGCCCTTTCCTATGGTGGATCAACTTTACCACTGACTGTAACAAAGCGCCGACGCTGGAGACTCCTTCCAAAAACACTAAATAAACATTTAAAATATGTTTAAAAAAATTTACGAAAGTTTTTTAAACTCATTTGAGTGGAGCGTCCAGCACACAAGTCCCTATATAAGTCGTTACTATGGAAATGAGATCTATGAAAATGTCAACAGGAATATATTTATGGTATACAAAACACATAATGAGCTTAAAGACAAAGCCTATGGTGAGTCCATGAACTTGGAGAGGTAAATTATTTTCTGAAATTAAAGTCAGTGGTATTACATCAGGAAGGTGAAGAAACTAAGACGATTGCATTAAATGAGGCAGAGAAGCAGAGAGAGTGTGGTAAAAGAATATTGAGAGAGAGAGAGAGAGAGAGAGAGAGAAGGAGAGTTGCTGCTACAGCTGTTTTATTAAGGGAAAGCAATAGACATGTTTTTTTTCCTAATAAAGTTAGGCATCTAGTCTTCTCTGTAAATCATCCCAAGAGAGAAGGGGAATAAGCGAGATGCATTCTTCTCTAGTCGTCTGGGGAGTCCAGGAGACAAGCCTCCTTCTGATTGATATTTATGACCATGGTCAGCAAATAGTAATCTCTCTGTAGTTACACTCATTCATAAATTCATAAGAAGTGTTCTCTGTAGTAGCTACATGTTATTAAATAGCCCACACGCACACAGAGGAAAGTGCTGACAAATGGACAAACAGTGTGGTTCTGTATGCATAGGTGTGAGTAATAGGTGGAAATGGGTCGTTGGATGGCTGGGCCAATGTGTGTGTGTGTTTGTGTGTGTGTGAGTGGGGCATGGGGGCTGATGAATACACCAGAGCACACATTTCAGCACAACTCAGCGCTTTTCTCCTGACGTTAAATCGCAGACAGCCAGATTAATGAATCTCCTCAAAATCAGATTAAAGACTTAAAACTCAGAGTTTGCATCATGTACCAGACAACCATGTCTGTTTTCCTATCTTTGTGAGGACCTACTATAACATATATAACATACATAACATATTTCTGTAGCCAATTTTTATATATAAACAATTGGAGAAACAACTTACTTTTCCTCTAAAAAAAATCATTCTTATTGATGCTTTGTGGTTGCTCTGTGGCTAGTGGTAGGGTGAATACTGATGGTCATTTATTCTACTGATTGCTGGTATAGTTTAGTTGTCTCTGCTAGGAGGTAAACCCATAGATGGATCTTGGCAACAAGAAGTTATTTTCCTCACACATCTTATAGACTTCCCTGAATTGGAATCCTATTACAACCCTGAGGTCTGAATTGAAGGGGACAGTGGGTACGTGCAAATCTAAGAAGATAAAAGAGCTCCAAGTGCCGTTACAGGAAAAGTCTGTGTTACTATTCTGCCCTTGGCTTCATTCAGTATTAAGTGTAGAGTTGGCAGTACAACTCTAACTCTCTACAACTCAACTTGAAAAGTTGCATTTAAATAAAGCAGTGTCTACACACAACCCCCCAAAAGAGTACTATTAATTTCCTATATAGATTTAACTCATTTTCATAAGGTCACTGCATAAGTATTTTTGGACTAACTGAGCTGTAACTGAGCCTACATTATGCAAAATAGGATCATATTAACAGGATGTCATTCACTGCTGGATTTTTTCCCTGGAACTCTGTGCAGCTTCTTTTCAGCTTTCTTCTAAATTAAGCTTTTACACTCTAATTATTTGATACTCGAGATATGAGGGAAAAAATACAGTGCCTTGGTAATCCTGTGAAAGTAAGAGTTTCCAGTAACATCTGCTGTTTTGTTCTTTCGTTCTTTCATTCTCTTTCTCAGGGGAAGGTGTGCTTTTTCTGTTCGAATAAAAGCTCATTTCTCTAGAAGGGTGTGAGTGTGTGTAAATGAAACACATTTTGGTGTCTGTGCTCCACTCAGCTTCGAGAGGGCTAGCTGTGCCTAAATCTTGTGTTAATCTTGTGCTAGCTGCCTCTGCCTCACACATCAGATGAGAAATGGCACAGTTGTTCTCAAATCAGCAAATCAGGGAAACCAGGGAATGGGGATTTACACTGCAGGGTGTGTGTGTGTGTGTGTGTGTGTGTGTGTGTGTGTGTGTGTGTGTGTGTGTGTGTGTGTGGTAAATGGAGGTAAACACTGTTTTGCCGGTGCATTGGTCTAACGTGACACATTTTCCAAATGGTGTTAATTATTAATTAAGCGTTATGAGCACCTAGACTTTGGTTTGCACACACACCTACGTTTGATTTACTTTAGCTCTCCAGGAGCACAACAGTAATTTTACTTTGCAGTTATTATGATGTCTGTATTGATGGATGCTTTTGTCTAAAGAAACCTACAAGTAAAACAGATGTTAGCTAACATGAGCTAACCTGACAGAATTTCTGAACAGGTTTCTGACTGGATTAGGTCATATTCATGGGTGTTTATAATCTTTACAGCTAACTCTAGCTAGCTAGCTGACATTAGCTGACCAGACAAAATGTACGAAAAGATTTTGAGGCACATTCATGTTCATAATCTTCACTGCTAATGCTAGCTACTTTGTTAACATGCTAACCTGACATGACTTCGGTGGATTCTTTCTGTCACATTCATAGCTGTTCATAATGTTCCCTGTGAGCATTAACTAGCTAGCTAGGGCAAGCTAATTACACAGAAAGTATGTCATTTTCATCATCTTTACTGACACCAGCTAGATATCATAAGCTAACCAGACAGAATTTCTGGAGAGTTTTGTTTAATGTTAGCCTGCTAGCTAACATAAGCTAACCAGACAGGATTTTTAGGGGATTTTTCATATCTTTACAGCTACTACTATCCAGGCAAATGCTTTTATTTTATTAGTAGTGGGCTTCATATAGTGTTGTTATGTATTTTGATTTGTTTTGTTTTAATTATAGAATAGCTGTAGAAATTTATATAATACTCATCTATCAGGACACACCGATTCACACACACACACACATATGCGCATAATTTTTGTAAAAGTACAGAGAGAAGGTCAGCTGTAAGTGCTTTTCATTTTGAGTGTGTAGAGAAGTCGAGGTCTGTACACATTAGATGAGTAGTTTTAGGTTGGAGCTGTTCAGAGAAGAAGAGACAGAATCTTTAAAAATGAGTGACCTTTCGCTTTGACTGTGTCTGTAAGTGCAGCAAGTAGGGGTGTGTGTGTGTGTGTCTGTGTGTGTGTATTACACAGACAACTAGCTGGCAGATGGAGGACTGTGAAGTGATGGAGCTGGGCTCAGTTAGTATCTGCAATGGGGGCACAAACCTCAAAAAGAGATTCCGTTTGTGTGTGTGTGTGTGTGTGTGTGTGTGTGTGTGTGTGTGTGTGTGTGTGTGCGCGGCATTGGAACACTGCCCAAAGATGTGAACTCTGCCTGGGGAGGGAAAAGTCCTGTCAGGGAGCTCATGGAACAAGCCCTTGGAGGCCTATCACTTTCAAACCCCAATCATTACTAAATCACTTAACTCTCTTTCACTCTCCCACCATCACGCTCATCTTTTCTCACCCTGGGGTCTCACAAATGTAGTTCTTCTCTCTGTCCAACACACACACACACACACACACACACACACACACACACACACACATTCTCAGCTGGTTGTAACAGAATAGCACCCTCATGTTCTGCTCACTCCTTAGCAATGAGGCTCAATGACCCAGAACATCCCATTAGAATTATAGCAATATACAATATAATGTTTATTTAAAAATAACCAATATAATATTCTATATCTCAAACACTAATACACACACACACACACACACACACACACACACACACAATTCACAAGCTTATTAATTTTCAACTAGGTGTTAGTGTAAATAAGAGATGGATGTGACAGCATCAAAAATTACCTTTTTGTTCCAGATGTATAAAAATGAATTACAGGCAGTCCCTCTCTGCCAGAGTCACCTGAGCCTAATCTCTGTGTGAACTGCGCACGTAAAGCTGTGGAAACAAATGAGTATGTTTTGACTACGAGTGGTGTGTGGGTGATGCAGAGCGCTTTGTTTATGGGTTAAAAAGCACAAGAGGGTTTGAAGTGAACTGCGCGACATTATCAGACAAAACAGAACGTGTCGCTAGCGCTGTTCAGAGGCAGTTCGTTTTTCTGGATGATGGCTGTAAAAAAAAAAAAATCTTCTTTGTGTTAAAACTCTTATATAGGGAGGGATATGAATTAACACAGTACGAGGGAGTTTCAAAAAGCTTCTTTTCTTTTCGAACCTGAATGTTAAATTTGTTTATACCACGGCGCTGTTGAATTCTTGAATCCAGCCGGTCAGAAGGTGGACAGCAGTTCCTGCTACTCTATTTATTTACATGCTGTATTTCTTACATATTACATATTTTCAATGTGTCTTTTATATCCAGCTTTGATCAGTGTTTGAGAATTAAATAAATTATTTAAAAAAAAGTCAGTATTTCTGATTATATCTTTTTGTCAGAATACATTTCCCTTTTATGCTTTATCTGATCAGTCGTTATTCAGTGCAGGAGCTGAGCCTCATCCTCAGTCTGCAGCTGTCATGTTGTGTTGTATATGTTGTATATGTTGTATAACAGCTGGTATGTGTTCTGCCACCACACCCCATGTTTACTTTAATGCAGTTCATTTTGGTGTCATTGATGACGTGATTGCTATCAGAGGTGTTGAAAGCGGCCAGAAAATGGTGTGTATGAGTTGCACAACATGTCGCACATCACTCTTTTTTTAATTTGATACTGGATGTTTTACAAAGCAATTCTGTATGTCGTCTGCTGAATGATGTATATATAAATATAAATTTATTACACTCTCCGAGACGTTTTATATGGAAGTAGTTCCCTACTTGGATCCTGGCTTTGTGACTAGCTTTGTTCTTTAATGGACACAAATAGTATACAAATAGTAACTACATTGTATATCCACTGATATCCAGTAGTAAAAAACAAAACCTTTTCAGAAATTGAGCTGCACTCATTCATATGGAATTCCATGCTTGGTTGCAATGACGTCAGGGACAGGACCTGCAACCAGATATGCGACATTGATACTGTAAGTGGGAACTTATGGTCTACAGAAACTGTACAGATGAATGCTGCTCATTTCAGAGTCAGAGACTAAAGCACTCTTTATTCTGGACCAGAGTTGAACCACTAGTGAGCTAACTAAAAAAAAAAAATTCATTTGTGAGAGTTTTTGTTGCTGTACAAACTTTTGCTAACTCCTCTTTAACTTTCTAACTCTCCTTTAGCTCAGTATTCATACTAGCATGAGGATATATTTTAATGGAGACTACTAAAAATTTTGTAAGCTGCTCTAGATAAGGGCGTATGCCAAATACTGTAAATATAAAAATATAACTGGCTTTGAAAATGTGCACTGATGTGAGTCGCTGCGTGAACACACCTGCTCCTACACTGGAAATTCGAGTACTCAAACTGTCGAAATGATGAAACTGCCCAATAAACAAGGCCCAAGTGTAATCCAAAGAGTAATCCAAAAAAACAGTGTCAAATACACAACAAAGGAGTCAAAATAAATGAAGGCTCAGAAATTACACCCTTGCTAGGAATAGTAAGACTACGTAATGACATAATGAACAGGAGCTTAAATAGTCTGGAACCAGGAAGTAACAAAGAAGTGATAGTAGACATCAGGCCAGTACTCCAGTGAAAGCGACTCCTGCCCAGTGATGTTTCACATAACTTGGCAACAGAACCTTACACAGAGTCGACATGGTAACTGTGAGCCAGTATTGGCTATCCACTCATACACTAATATCATATTGAAAATGGAAAAGTGGGATTGGTGCATCTGTAACTCTTTTCTTTCATCCACAATGCCTTTCAGGGGACCGGTTCTTGTCATTATCCTCCTGGTCAAGGTCTTCTTTGGTTTGGATCAATTTGATTAGTATCAAAGAACTGCTTAAATGTCCTATTGTGACCATCTCAGGAATGCAGAGGACACACACACACACACANATACAACACAACAGTCAGCCTGACAATAACAGTTAAGATGGTAGGTAGCAGAATACACTCTGACTCTTCTCACTAGAACAGTTCAAACCTAAATAACACACAAATACAATCTCTCTGTCTCTTGAAAAGATCAATATCAGTGCCATGAGAGATCCATTTGTGTTAGTGTGTGTGTGTACACTAATCCCACTAAAGCTGTTTATTTAGCAGTCAGACGTCTCCCCCATGTGATCTATCATCATCATCACCGTCACTGTAATGTTTTTGTTTATGGAGATGCTCTCCACTTCCATATATTAAAGCCGAAAACTCGATGATGTATTGGCCAAACTTCACTCCTCACAGGGTAATTACATTCCCCTCTGTGCTCCATAACTCGCACTGATAGAGTCACTGAACGGCTTCTTCATTTGCTGGCGGGTTTCAGGAGGGGTGAGAGACGCGGGGAGTGGAGTACCAAAGCCGCAGCCGTCTGTCATCTGAGTGGAGACGTGCAGACAGATTACTGAAGAAGGCAGTGAGCCTTAAAAACACAAGTTTTCTCATGATTTATCTCAAATAACCCAGAGACGAGGGTGAGATTTGTGCATCACACAAGCACAACCAAGCAATCATGGAGGTGTGTGTGGGGGGATGTTGCTCCCGGCTATTCAAAGATAAAAAGACATCAATATAAGGCTTAAATTTTGGCTTTCACATCCGATTATTTGCTCTTAAACAGGTTGTTTTTGACACCAGTGCTCATAAGAAAATACACAGAATGCTATGAAGAAGTGGCTGGGGCTGATTTTCTTCTAGCCCAGACTGTAGATACATGCAGAAGGTCAGTGAAAGTCATATGGTCGGATTAAACTTAGTGAAAGATCTGATCTCCTTTTGGGCTAATATTTTTACCAGACACATACGTAACACGTTAACAAGATTCTTTTCTTCATCAGTGTGGAGGACAAATTAAACATATACAGACTATGTATACACTGTCCAAACAAAGCACAAATTATACAAAAGGACAAAGAACAGAACCTGTTTACTGCTGTTTACTGGTTTGAATAAAATGGTTACAAACCTTTACGTTTATACTGTTTTCTAGTCAGATGAAATACAACATGAACCCAATAAAGCATTACAGACTTGAAACACTATAGCAGTGGGGTTACTTTATTCTCCTGTGCTGTTTCTTTTTTTCTACAAAGTCTGTGTGTAGTAATAAGCTTGATTAGCTTACTAGCCAGTCATCTTCCAGGATGTATAAACAACCTAGATTGCAGTGGACAGTCAGGATCCACATTCTACTCAAAGCCTTGCTATGTTGAACTGGAACAAAAGGAAACCTTTGACTGTAGATTATGTATTGTATAATGTTACTTAATTTAAGAGTAATAAAAGTAAGTCTACTATAGTCACTGATCTAAGATGAAAGATATAAGACCAAGCCTATAAACGATTAAATTATTATTGCCACTGACTATTAATCACTTGTAGTTAATCACTTATAATATTCAGTAAGTTCTATGAATTATTCAGTAATTACACTGAAGCTAATAGGAAAGTGTGTAGTTACAAGAGTGAGGAGTGTGAGAGTTTAAGTGGTTAACTGTGCTGTTTCAATGATGTATGCGATTCAGTAGGTGTCCTGCGTCCTGTCTATCAGAGCATGAGTGTGTGTGTACATTCCTGTCTACTCACTCACCTGTAGCTTAATGCATCCAAGGACATGGATCACATCCCTACACAAGTCTTGTAAATACTAAAACATGGGGCAAAAGCTTATTCATCCTTTTAAGGCTAATGAGCTATATGTTAATTGGATTCACATCCAAGCTTATTTGGTGTAATTTAAATGCCAAGACGAATTATCACAGTAAGCAAAGCAAAACATTCTGCCTGTGCTTTGCAATGATATACAAATGGCTGGAATTAGCTGAGAGTGCTAATCAGTCATAAGCCGCATTTAAGCCCTATTTAACAGGCCTTTGGTCCCATGTGGTGCTTGTTTGCGGGTGCCCCATTATTTTGTTTGTTAATAAATGTTTGTGCTGCCCTTACAGAAACTGTGTGTATGGTAGTGTGTGTTAAAGTGTGTATGTGTGTGTGCACCCTAGTGCTCTGATCTGACGGACTGTCAAAAGATGCAATAAATGCCGGCTGATTTCTTCCCGAAAGTCTTTCTGTCATGGTGGAAGATGAGGGGCTCTGCGTGATTCTCCTCTCCAACAGCTGCTGGGGTATTTTTAGTAGGCATTGTATGTGTCTGGCCTGTGCTCAACCCCCTGATAAACATCTAGAGAGAGAAAGACAGAGAGAGAGACAGAGAGAGAGAGAGAGACAGAGAGAGAGAGAGAGAGAGAGAGAGAGAGAGAGGCCCTGTGGCGTAGAACCAGTCCTGCTTATATTTAACCATGCGGTATCATATAACTTCCTTAGTAATGCAATCACTCCCACGACAGGATGTTCCTGAGTAACTGAGAGTGTGTTTGTCTTTGTTTTGTGTAAGTGACACTTCACAACAGCAGTTTGAACATTTATTAAGTATCAAAATCGAATCATTTTGCATGCGGCAAACGAAAAAAAGAAAAACTTCACGTAAGCTATATTTAACAGCAATAATACTACTGTTCTTTTCTTTCTGTCCTATAATTAAGAAATATCAACACAAGGAAGAGTGCTGTTGTACTGAATATCAGCACGGCTGTGATTCGGCTGGAGATATTCACAGCCGTGCTGATATTCAGTACAACAAGTGTGAGCTTGCTTTTATACAGCAGTTCTATAAAGAAGAAATTAATATTGATTAACTGACATTTCAGACACAATAAGGCCAAATATTGTGTTTATTTTTTGCTCCGCCAATGAAAATAGTTCCCGAAAAAGCCACAGCTTCACTGGATCAAGTGTTGCATGCTGCCCTGCAACACGCAGACTGATTGACAGCCTGTAGAAAGTGTAGTAATGGTTTCAATGCAACGCACTATTGCTGGTCTTTTACATAGAAATCACAGACAAGAGTGATACAAACAGTGAAATGTACCAGTGCTGTTATACTAAATATCAGTGATCTTGGAATGCCACTTGTCCAATTAAATTACTGGACTGTTTATAACACACATTATAACATAGCGCTGTTGAATTCCTCAATCTGATTGGTCAGAAGGTGTTGCACAGCCTGCTGGTTTATTTTAATGCATTCGTTATTCATTCATACTTAAAAACTTACACAGGGTCTGATATGGCAGATGCTACAAATAATTTAAGCCTAATAATAAATAGATTAAAGCAGTTTTATTGTTGACATGGAGAAGCTTTCCCTAAGAAGTTGTTTGTTTAACATTTATGGAAGAAGTCCCCAGTCTCAGTGCTTTGTAACACTCAGTTTTCACGTTTTCTACCACAGGATAGTCCTCAAGACAGAGGACATTGACATTTCTGAGTCACATGACAAACTGAGGTTCTTGCATTCGGTAAATGGAAAAAGAAAAATTCATTTTAGCTATTTATGACATAACTGTAATAATACTATTGTGTAACCAGTCTTTTATTTGTCCATTGTATAACACATATTACAAGTACTGAAATAACAGGTGCTGATTATGTATTCTGCCAGCTGTGTGTCATATTGTCACCAAGGTCAACACGTCAGCCTACTTACATAAGGGCATCTTAATCTGTGCCAAGCTCTAATATCTCCATGACAATCTGGTTTATGAAACATGTTGTTATATTAGAAAAGAGTAATAGACTATCATGATTAGGACGTACAGAAGGACAGTGTTATGTCATCCTTATGTAAAGGGTACAAACAGAGTTCTATGCAAATTCCTATTAACCTTCTCTTTCACTAATATTGTGTTATACAATTATTATAGCATGACATTTTTTTTTAAATCCTTGTTTTCACACACACGCATACACACACACACACACACACACACACACACACACACACACACACACACACACACACACATTAGGAATGTACCTAAATACATTTAAGGCTAACCATTGCTTTTTTGTTTGTTTTGTTTAGGCCACACCCACTTCTAGTTTAAAGCCAAATACAGATACAGATAGTGGCATTGTGTTACACCCCTAACACACACACACACACACACACACACACACACACACACCTGCTCAGTAGCAAGCAAGTAAATGCAAGTGAAAACTAGGCCATCCAAAAAGAAACCTTTGGGTAAGACAGCTTCACCCAGATGGACGGCTTTATACACACACACACACACACACACACACACACACCGGCAACACTTTCACACCCTATTTAACAAGGCCTGCCTGTGTGCAATGTTCCACGTCAGCTCTGTGTCACGGTTCCGTGTCACAGGCTAGAACACAGCAGAAGCCAGAGCAGTGCTTCATAATCAACTTTTCCAAACACACTCATCCGGCAGCTCTGACCAATATTTCAAACTTTACACAGCCTTTTACTTGGCCTTATAAAAATTGATCTGAGAGCAGTGTGTGTGTGTGTGTGTGTGTGTGTGTTATGAATGAGCTGTTTGGATAGTGTGTATTGGTAATAATGTTACATTAGCAAATCATAGGCCAGATAGGCTGTTACCATGGTGATGAGTTAACCTTAAGGGTGGATGTGTAATTGCAAGTGCTTGAGGGTGCACAGAAAAAAAAAAGCTCATTTACGGAGGGAGGGTTTGTCAATATGCTGCAGAGTAAAGTAACACACACACACACGCAAATACACACACACACAATTGTGCAAGCAACTAGTGTTTTCCAAAATACAATTACATATTAAACACATCAGATAAATATTTCATTTATAAATAAACACACATTCAACTCATACGTACACACTTACTGACTGTAAGGCAGGTGTTGCATGAACGTGTGTGTGTGTGTGTGTGTGTGTGTGTACACTGCCTGACCCAACTGAGACCACTCATCTTGTTAATGGTCTCAGATGTGATGTATAATAGATGGGCATCAAAGTGTAATTAGCTACTGTTGTTGTTGAGCCTGAGGTGTGCTTTACCCGAACAATGACAAAATTTACTCACTACCACATCAACACGCCAGCATGTGTGAAACCCACACACACACACACACACACACACACACACACACACACACACACACACACTCACTCACACATTTGTCATCCTATCCTTGTGAGCCTCAATCGACATAAAAGATTTTAGTTTTTCTTTTCTTATTTTATAAATGAAAGCTGCAGTGTACTTAATGAATTATTGTAGATGTCGTAAAAGTTAGGTGATGTACACAATATTCCTCTAAATGTATGTAGCTATTGTTATTGTTATTATTTAATTCCATTTCGATTTCACTTCATCACATGAATTTTCAGAAGCACTGAGCTTTAGCGAGAAGAGTGTTCTATCAACAATAGTACGAGAATGTTGAAAGCTGTACTACTACTACTACTACTACTACTACTACTAGGGGGTCAGTCGTGGCCTAATGGTCTGAGAGTCTGACTTGTAACCCGAAGGTGAACCTGAAGGTCGTGGGTTCGAGTCNCCCCAACTGCTCCCCAG
>CM074962.1:6264881-6267217 GCA_037577455.1 Pangasius macronema
TATACAAGGAAAGTTGCTCATATTCAGAGTTGGGTTGCGCATATGCTTAAGTCTGAGGTCTGAGTACTGATGTGTGCAATTTTGGCAAATTTGGTAACTCCTCGCAACTCTAAATATGATCCTTTGATAGGATGAAGGTGCTACTCTGTGAGGTGGGTTTTGTGGGTGGCCATTGGATGGTTAGGTAAGAAGCAAAAAGCCTGACCATCATCCCAAAAATGGCTTTGATCCATATAGGAGATCAGCTGGGCTTTTGAACATAGCAGGTCACACTACAAAGAGCAATTCAATTCTTTTATGGGTCTAATGGATACTAAATAATATCACAAAGAGTTCTACATCAAAGCCAAGATATGATTGTGCACCTTACAGTCCTCAAGCATGTACAGAAAATGCATTTTGATTACATATATAATAATCATGATTATATGAAGACACTGTAATGTGGCAGATGGAAACTTTATGAAGATGATGATAGTTATGACTACGATGATGAGTATTGAGGGGGAAACATCATTTTCTTAAATCATCATTCCGAGACGTTGCGTTAGACATCCAGAGTGTGTCTGAGAAAGTTGTTTGAGAAAATGATTTTTTTACAAGTCCTACTAGATCTGTATTTTAGCATTTTTTTTTCAACACAAATGGGCTGCTCTGAGTTTTTTGGCAGCGCTGCCTAATCAGATTGAGAACAGCTAATGTCCTCTCAGAGACTCATCACTGTTTTGACACATAACCAGACAAGCAGTGACTCATCACTTTCAATCTGTGTCTATTTGGCCTGTTTGTTATAAAATACTTCCAGCGTGAAATACAATAGCATGTGCAACCAGGCCAAATTCGCCACATTTCTTCAGTGCTTGCATCTCCAAGTACCTCAACATGTGTATTTATGGGTAAGGCCTGAGCTGCGCTGACATGATGTCTTTTTAACAGAATAGTGCATCAGCATGTGAGAATGGAATTTAAAGACTTGCCAGCAGACACACAGTGGATCTCATTAACAGAGTCTGAAATGCAAAACCATAGATGGCAAGAAAAGATATAGACGCTTTCCTGTCTCTATCTGTGGAAGATTCTGGCTCGGCATAGTCCCAAGCGTGCAGATTTGTAAAGATTTACACAACTAAAGTTGTAGGAAAAGTAACAAAGTTTAAGATTGGGATGAGTTTATTGTTTGTACCTTTTCATACAACTTCATTTGTAGGACAATGTAATGAAATCCAGCCCTGATCTCACAGGTTCTTTAGAACTGGAACAAATTTCTCGAAATAAATGAAATGAAAGAAATTTTTAAGGTTCTTTAAGGCATTCTTTTAACAGTTGCCCATTATCCCTTAGATTGCCACATGGAACCTTCGTTTTATTTGTCCATATGTCCATCTGTCACTGCATCTATCCAAGATTATAGTTAGTGTGATATTTCAATTTACTCACCAACCTCCAAATATCCTAAATTTACCTTTATAGTAACATTATTCTTCTACTTACCTAATCTTAACTAACAAACAGGGTCAACGTCACAGCAAGGTCAAATGTCTGAAATAATTTTTCTTCAATATCTTCCTTCCTGTTTGAAGTATATGTTAAAGGCATATCAAGCATACATATTAGTAACAAGAAGGACTAGACTTGTTGATGGCATCCCTCTTGACACCACTGGCATCAAGTTCTTCTTGTTCTGTAAGTGCTATTCTACCGAGCACGGTATGGTAACTAATTCGAATACAGAACTATTTTTACTCTAGTTGAGTACCTGTGTACTCGAGGACTGATGACATTACTAGCATCATTTGTGATTAGTTAATTGACATCCTCATTGTCATTGTTGTCGTCGTTGTTACCTCCTCAAAGATCTGAAGTTTAGAGTTGTAATCCAAAACTATGAAGAAACAGAAGTGGTACAGCGGTGCAATGGGTAGCATTGCCACCTCAAAGCTACTTGTTCCCCAGTTCCTTCTTGAGCTCCGGATGTTCTCATGTTCTCCATGTGTTTGTGTTGGTTTCCTCCATTTACATTTACATTTATGGCATTTGCCAGACGCCCTTATCCAGAGCGACTTACATTTACCTCATTTACACAACTGAGCAGTTGAGGGTTAAGGGCCTTGCTCAAGGGCCCAGGAGTGGCAGCCTGGTGGTGCTGGGGATTGAACTCATGACCTTCTGATCAGTCCAACATCTTAACCACTGAGCTACCACTGCCCATGTTCTCTGGTTTCATCCCACCGTCCAAACACATTCCAGTAAGTGGACTGTCTATGAGAAATTGCCCCCAGGTGTGAATGTGTATATTCCTGACTTGTGCTCAGTATTCCCAAGATAGGCTCTGGATT
>CM074962.1:6271719-6286926 GCA_037577455.1 Pangasius macronema
GATAGGGATAGGTGGAGAGTGATGATTCACTGTGGCGACCCCTGAAGGGAAAAGCCAAAAGAAGAAGAAGAAGAAGACTTAAACAATGCTCACAGTTAGATAAAAACAAACTGTTAATAAAACATTACTATTAATGTTCCTAAAAATTACGTTATGTCAAAATGTTCATAGAACACCATTTAGCTTTTCTCGCTTGTCCTCAAACAAATTCTCAATATTCAACATACTTTTTGATGGTTTTTGATTATGCAGTATGAAGTTGCAATGATGTAAGGACTAAAACACTTGGTGTGTGCTGTTGTAGGAAAATAATCAGAGACTGGATATGATGTGATGAATCATGTGGTGAAGTGGAGGTACCACCGTGAATTTAATTATTTTCCTACAACAGCATGTCCTGAAGTGATTTTTTTCCTCTTATACCACAGCAATTTGTCAGCAATAACCTATTTTATTTATTAAAGAAAGACATGTCATACTTTATATCCATTTATGAAGTGAAGTGACTCGTGGCCAAGCGTGGTGACCCATACTCGGAATTTGTGCTCTGCATTTTAACCCATCCAAGTGCGCACAGACAGCAGTGAACACACACACACACACACACACACCGTGAACACACACAAACACACACACCGTGAACACACACCCGGAGCAGTGGCCAGCCTTTTCTCTCTTCGTTACTTTCTGTTGAACTTAGTAAGAAATATACAGCTTGTCATGTTACAGAGAAAGCACAAGTTCCTCCCATAGCAGAAAACTTCAGCATCTTCTGACCAATCAGAATCGAGAATTCATCAGCATTGTGGTATGAAAAGGATTAAACAGGATTAAATTGGACCACATTTTTTGGGTCATATCATATTGTGTGTGTTTTGAGTAGTGGATGCCTGGATTCTGCTGTGTCTCTTTTCGAGCTGCAGTTATTTTTTTTGCATAACCTTCAGATTTAGCCTCAGCCTTCAAGTGTGTGTTATTGTATTGACTTCTAACAACTTTTTCTCAGAGGACAGGGGAATGGAGGTGTGCGTGTGTGTGTGTGTGTGTGTGTGTGTGTGAGTGTAAAAATGAAGTGAAAGCAAAGTAGAAGCGGATCACTCTGCTTATCTCACTAATCCTTAACAAACACTTCAAGTGTGCGCTACTGCAGAATTCAATTATTAGGACAAATAAAGCCAAAGTCAAATTCAAAGACAACTTTCTTACCTTTCTGGATATTGTACAAAGAAACGAGGTACTCGGCATCGTCTCATACTTGCAAATGTGTAATAAACCTGTTTAAAAAGCCTTGACACATGTTAAGTTTAGGGTTAGGGGCGGAGTTACAAATATACCTTATGACTGAATTTATGTGTAGTGGCCCAAAATCTGACCACATTCCCCAGTGAAACATTTCATGAGCTCAAGATCAGGTGATGATTAATGTTAATGATTTTATATGATTTATAATTATTGTTAATATGAATGAAATGAAGTAAGCCTTCTGGTTTGTACTATAATGTTTAATTCATGTACAAGTGTGAATGTTTTCCTCAGGGCGTCTAGATGCAAATGTCTAATACAAACACATTGCAGATAACTACAGACGCCTTTAATTTTTGTAAATGAAAAGAAATGAATCTAAAGAATTTATCAAGAGTTTCATTTAGGAATCAGATTGACGTAAATGTCATCCATTCATTATTATGGATTACCTCTAAAAGACAGGGAGTGCTATTCAACTAACATAACACTTTCAGATGGTGTAACTCTAGAAGATCCTTATGGCTTAGCATCCTGGCTAAATGATGCTAAGCGGTGGTCTAGCCTGCAATGACTGGACATACATATATACATATCTCTTAGAAACTCTGATTGTTTGTACTAGAGAGAAATTCAAGACATACCGGTCTCCTGATGCTTACAATTTTGTTGTTTGTGGGCATGTTCAAGTTCTGATCATTTACAGTTACAACATCGAGGATGTCATGGCACTGAAAGCTGAGGTACTGCCAAGCCAGATGACATGAACTCATTTGTTAGCTGAACAAAATTAAATAGTTAAACATGTGCATTATAGGAAATACCCAGTAAGAAAGTAACCTAGCTATCTAGCATTAGCTATCTATTTTCTTGGGCCCTGTTCACACCTGGCATTTATCATGTGTTCTGGGTGAGTGGACAGTAAGTGGACAGATGTGAATGCGAATGGGGTCAAATGTGTCTCAAAGTCGCATTGTATTCCGGTCAATCAAACAACACTCGGAGGTGGTTTGGGACGCATACGGTCACATCATATTTGTAGTGTGAATGCGAATGTGTCTCTATGTGTTGCTTACAGCCATGTATGAGCTCCTAACTGAGTGCATCGTTACCCTAGCCAGAGAATATGTAATCATTTTCAAGTCTGTTTGGTAATCACGCTGAACCGTACAGCTCACTGCCACTAGGCTAATGGATAAAGATGACTCTATAACAGCAGAGATGCTTTTTATAGCTTCATTTATAGCATCTCATCTCTCATTTATTTAGAAGTTTCATTAGCAGACCACATGAAGAAAACGTTTGAAACAATCTGTACATGGACATGAAATGTAATTGATGAAATAAATAAAATTAATGAAAATGGCTAACAGATATATGAATTCAGATCACAGGTGGAAATTAGAAACCATGTGTAATCCGATTAGTCAGGACACATGTTAAAGCCAGGTGTGAATAGGGCGTTGGTGTGGACCGATTCCAAACAAAGTTACTGTAACCATCCCGAAGTTGATTATTTTCCTGTAAACAACAAGTGTTTTATGCCTCTTAAATTACAGCAATTTCCCAATGAGTTTTTCTATTTACCAAAGAACAAGACAATCTACTATTTATTCATTTATTTATTCATTTTCAATGGTTAAAAAATTATAACTGGCTTTTTTGTTCTATATGGTGGATACTTGGAAACCAACAGCTATCAGCCATCATTTTTAAATGGTAACGTCATTGAAATTATTTGAAATTTTCTATCTTAACCCTTGAAGTGAGACCTAAAAATCTTGACTTTGAAAATCTCAACTCATAGTTGTTATTGAGTAAATTGTTTCATGATTAAAAAATGTAATTATAACATTAATGCAATATTGGCCAGTGTTATCTAACCATGAATGCCATATATCAGTGTTCTAGACAGCTTGAAGTGCAGCATCAATATAGCTGTGAGCATTAAAAAAGTCCATTTAAATCCATTGAATCACCATTAAGCCACAGCCTATTATCCCTCTTACAGACCAGTACGTTCCCATCTCTCAATCCCGTTATTCTACACTATTCAATGTCCCTTTGAAAAGGTGAAAAGGTGGTGTCACTCACTCATGCAGGTTCACTAAAATGGTTTTGTCACACTGTGTCCTGTGGGTGGCCTGTAGCACTGCCTGAGAGGAGACAATGATGTGGAGAAGTGGAGATTTATTCCGACAAACTTAGCTAAGCTCCCAGAGAAAGGAAGAGAGTGATAAAGGTCTTCATTTGGGTTTTGGCCTGGAACCTGGAAAAGACTCTTCTTATCACTCTTGACAAGCTTTTGTTCCAGAATAAGGGAGGTGGAAGGAGAAACAAGAAATCATTGATCAAAGGAGCGGTGAAGAGGAGAGAGTAGCAAGCTTTGAAAAAAAAAACCCATGTCTTGAATAGTAGATAAACCTGTAGCACAATTGAGCTGCGTTAACTAAATATTTTGTTGATTTTAACTCTTTTTTACCAAAAATGGCCAAAAATGGAGTTTCCACTTCCCATCTCCCTGCTATATATCCCTGTTTCTGTATACTCTATATACAGAAACCCAACAGTGTCCTGACTAATCTAATAACAGACTAGCTGTAAAAAAATTAATCATTTGTTTATACTTATAAGTGTCCTCTAAGTCCATTTCCATTCTAGCAGCAAAATGGAATCCCGGTGTACTGCGAGAAAGGGATAAAGAAACAATCCACCCTCAATGAATTGCATATTAATCTTTATAATTAACATCATTGGGCACCAAAGATTTAAGTTGAATTGAAATTTGGAGTCTTTCATTGGCATGTTACCTAAAGTTACCTAAATTACCCACAATACTGTGCGACTACCGAATGATACCTACCTGATAGTAGCGCATTGGGATTTTAGCCCTCAGTTACCACTATACCTAAAGAGTGTGATGTAGCGGTGGTTTGGTCCTTTAGTTTGTCCAGCTGTCTCACTGCTCAAACAGATCAGGTTCTACAGTAAAACGGTAAAACCGTCATAAACACAGTTGTGCTTCTCATCACTAATTAGCTAAGCTGACTCTCTGCTGTAAAACTGAATTCTGGGAGTCCAACATTTGCTGTAGCTGCTACTTCTACATTAGATTTGTCATTAATATGACGTTCAACATCGCTGGAAAAATGAACAGTTTTTCTGTTTTTTTAGTTTTTCTTCTCTTAAACACCAGGACATCAGCATGGCACAAAACCACTAACTTCCCATAGGAATAACAAAATAAATGTTTCTGCGACTCACCTGGTAGACTTTCATGTTTAGATCCGCCAGATCTCTCTTTGTTTTTCTATTTCTATCTCTCTGACCAGTTCTTGTGTGTAATACATTGCTGATAAATGCTGTGTGTGTGTGTAGACAAGAGTAGAAAGGTTAGGACAGAGTAAGCATTTGTGATAATATCAGTAAGATTGGAAGCTTAAAGTTTAAGTGTTTTCTGTGTGAATACATTCATCACTTTGGGTGAGTGTTATATTTGGGCCACACTACAAGATTTACAGCATCATAACCAACGTTAAAAATGTGAGATTCCAGATATAATGACAAATTTCACAGATTGTTTTGTTCCTGTTGTAGTCCTTCCATCATTAAACCCTCCATTCTACAAAAATCTGCCCACGACACACCTTTAGATTTTGCTCACAGGAATTACAGGCTTTGTGAGTGACCAATTATAAAGTAGGGACCTTGCAAAATTTCTTGTCAACAAAATTTCTTGATCAAAAACAAACATGGTGGATGACTACCAGACACAGCTAGCTGTAGATGAAGTGGTGGCTCAGAAGACATGATTATGAGTTACCATGATTCATATATATTCTCAAGCACTAGTGGAGATTTGAGTCAGAATTAAAACTTAAATATATACAGTATATGAGAGACTTAACTGCAGCTACGTGAACACTGACAGCCTCCATTCAGCGCGCTCTCGGTGCTCAGTGGTCTTTCACACACGGCGTTTAGATTGTGTTTCATATGACACAACTTGTGTCTCAGTACATCATAGGATATTGGGTTGTAAATATTGAACATCCCTCATTGCGAATGTTGTTAGAGACTAATCTTTCTCAAAATGACCTCATAATCCTACTTATACGCAGACATTTCGTCATCTGATAGAAAATGCATGTATATAGTAATGTTTTGTCATTGGCATGTTTGTGGACAGAGACCAGTGCTTGTTTTTGACCAGAAATCACCTGATTAGAAGTAGAATCAGATGATGTGTGGTTACATCTTCATAGAGTACATGTATGTTTCATTGAAAATGAAACTCTGGTGAAAGCAAGTTTATACTCATTGCTATAGTTTGCTGCTTTTATGTGAGTGTTTGTAAGAACACCACCATTTAATATTACAACATATTGAATAAACATTTTAAATTGAATTACATACATTGAATAAGCATATCCCTTCTTCTTCTTCTTCTTCTTCTTTGGGCTTTTCCCTTCAGGGGTCTCCACAGCGAATCATCGCTCTCCACCTATCCNTTGGCCTTCCTCTTCACCTCCTGCCTGGCAGCTCCATGTCCAACATTCTCCTACCAATATACTCACTCTCCCTCTTCCCTAATTGTGTTTACTTCCTGTATGTATATCATGTTCTTCAATATTTTTGATGACTGATAACCTTTTGCCATACCGTTTGGGCTCCTTAGAATTATTCTTTCCTATCTTATCTTCTGTTTGATTGATAATTGTAATATTTTAAAATATAACAAGGTATAAAATAATGGTTGGGTAAAACATCATGAGAATAGTTTGTCTACATTTCCTAAGAGTGTACTTCACAAGTTCATTGCGCTGTTATTATTAAATAGTATTAATACTAGCAGTATTAGTGACATGGATTACCTGCAGGCTCATCCTCCCTATCGATCAGCAGTGGAAAACATTTTATATTAATTAAGCTGACCTCGAGCGCTCACGGGAGAGATCATGCTTGACCTGTTCCATAACCAGAAGCTCGGTGTGTGACGAGTTAATGTGTGTCAGCGAAATGAGTAGCACTCGATTAAACCCTGGCGGATATTCTGATGTTCTCGGCCATGTTTAAATCACCAGTGATAAAAACGAATAAAATAGAAAATAGAATTAATATTAATTTTAATGTTTAATTAAATATTTTTATTTTTAATTAAATAAAATTTAATTTAAATTTAATATAATCTAATTATTTTTTTTTATTTTTAATTAAATATTTTTAGCTTTAATTTTTTTTCATTATTTAGTATTCTATCGCTTCTATCTACTTATATCTTTCTATACTTATCTTAGCTTTTCTTCTGACTCTTTTTTGAATTTTATCTGAGAATTTTTATTTTAAGTTTGGATTCTTTTTTTAATTTCGTCATATAATAATAACAGATGAGTTGGTAAATCTTGAGCTAGAGATATAAATCCTGGAGCTTTGTGGGATATGTGTTCACACTTTAAGCTCAGTAGTCCAGGAGGAGGAAGGATGAAGTAAGTTCTAGCTAATTAGCCTGTGTGATTAGCTTCCAGCAGATAGCACACACACATAGTGCTGGTTTTGCGTGTGTATATACATCCGATTTGTGCTGTCATTTCGAAGGTAGTCGCCATTACATATAAGCATAGATCATAACCCAGGTGTGATTTACCAGCACTGCTAGTGGAGGCGTTGAGTTTTGATTTCGCTCACTTTTTCTGTTTCTTCTTAGTGATGTGTGTTAAATATTAATCAGCGTTTCCCCTGAGAGCGAGCGCTCTCGGTGTTTGGCAGCTGCAGTATTGTATTGTACGCCGGATCTCTCATCTCTCTCTCTCTCTCTCACTCTCTCAGTTTCCACTATGTTTGTCTACCTTTCTCAGAGGACAAGCTCAAAGCGAGACAGTCTGAGCACAACCCTGATCATTTAACGCTTTAGTAATTACACTTTTTCAGGCCTGCTTTTGTTTGGGACCACAAGAGAGATTTCATGCTATTTAGGCACAATTCAAGCTGTGCAAATCTGGATTCAGACTCAAAGAAGGAATATTTATCTTTATTATACCACAGCGATGTTGAATGCTCAGTTCAGATTGGTCAGAAAGTAACAGCAGCTCCACAGTAGGTCCAGCTCCAAGTCAAATCACACTTTTTATTACTGCGTTTCTATAGTAACACCTTACACAGGGACCCCACATAAACTGATTCAGATATCCTGTGGAGGCATTGATATGGCGAAGTTTCTGTGAGGAGATCGCAAAGGTTGTTGTGGTATACAGGAAGTGGAATACTTCACTGAAAGTTCAAGCTGAGGTTCCGGTTGATTGTCAGGGTGCATCACACCACCCTGTTGATAGAGATGTATCCAGAGTTGAATGAAACACACGTAGTTTAAAAAAAAAACGTCGCCTGGTCTTCTTCCAGTCTGTCCAGTTTCAGTGCTCCTGTGCCAGTGCTCCACAGATCTGCATCAAGTTTTGCTGTGATGTGCTTTCTGAGATGCTTTTCTGCTCAACATGTTTGTAAAGAGTAATTATTTGAGTTACCGTCACTATCCTTTCAGCTCTCATTTCAGCTTCCAGCACCACTCACTGGATGTTGTTTGTTTTTTGAACCATTCTTTGTTGTGTGCAAAAATCCCACGTGATCAGCAGTTTATGAAATACTCAAACAAGCCCATCTGGCAGCAACAACTATGTCATGATCAAAGTCACTGAAATTGATCTTGAGATTTGAGTCAGAATTAAAACTTAAATATATACAGTATATGAGAGACTTAACTGCAGCTACGTGAACACTGACAGCTTCCATTCAGCGCGCTCTCGGTGCTCAGTGGTCTTTCACACATGGCGTTTAGATTGTGTTTCATATGACACAACTTGTGTCTCAGTACATCATAGGATATTGGGTTGTAAATACTGAACATCACGATAGCAAAAGTTTAATATTGTATTATACTCACCTTTGCATATGAGAAAATAATAACGTAAGACATTTTGCGAATGTTGTTAGAGACTAATCTTTCTCAAAATGACCTGATAATCCTGTACACAGACATTTCATCATCTGATAGAAAATACGTTTATACTGTATATAGTAATGTTTTGTCATAGGCATGTTTGTGGACAGAGACCAATGCTTGTTTTTGACCAGAAATCACCTGATTAGAAAAGTCATTCAAGTAGAATCAGATGATGTGTGGTTACATCATCATAGGGTACATGGTCATAGGGTACAATACTCAAACAAGCCCATCTGGCAGCAACAATGATGTCATGATCAAAGTCACTGAAATCACATTTCTTTCCCATTCTGATGTTTGAACGTTGTATGAAGCTTCTGACTTACATCTGCATGATTTTACGCATTCTGCTTCCGCCACATGATGGTAAAGTAACTGAACGAATGCTCAATTGTTTGTGTGTTCCTAATAAATCATAATCCACATTTATATTAAGAGTTAGCACAGCGTCATCTATAGATAGGGTAAATACATCTTCAGAATCTGTTTGTTGTTCTTCACTTGACAGAAGCCAGTCCTGCAAATGACAGATGAGTTATTAATTTTCGCTTTAATCTCATATGCAGTACGCCGTGTCCCTGAGGAACAGTTTTTACTCATGTACTAAATACATTTCTTTTGAAAAGCATTAAGTTAAAAATCCAGTGCAACTTACTACCTCCGGGGAAGCTGTGTGATTAAAAAACAGATCAGCTGCTTTTTTCTTTTCAGTCCTTTATTTTAAGAGTGTTATCAGAAACACAGGTACCTCTTCTCTTCCTCTTTTCTCATCCCTTCATCAACCATGAGAAGAGTAGTCAAGGGTGCTCTTCATATGCACTCAGACAAAGCGTAACCCACTTTGCATATAATGTTACTCTCTAGAACATATAACAAGAGGAGGAGGGGGGAAAGTAGGAAAGAATTAAGAGAGGGGATGATAAATAGAGGTGGAAATTAAAGAAGAGGAGAGGAGAAAGAATGAAGGATAAATGACAAAGGAGTAGAGGAGGAGAAAGGATGAGAGGAGGAAGGAGGAAAGGAGACGAGAAAGGATGCGAAGAAAAAATGAGAAAGGAAATGATGAGGAGAAAGGAAGAGAAGAGAGGAAAGATGAAATGGGTAGACACAAGAGGACTAAAGAGAGAAGAATGAAGGGAAAAGAGTGATAGAAGATAGAGATAGGACATGAGGAAGGAGGAGTGGAGAGGAAAGGAGATGAAAAAGACTAAGAGTAGAAGAAGTGAGAGGATAGAAAGAACAAGGGGGAGAGAAGAAAAAATGAGAAAGGTGAGCAGATGAGAAAGGAAAGCAGGACAGAGTTAAAGAGAGACGAAGGTCAGAGAAAGAAGGAATGGAGAGGAAAGTGGAAAGGAGGATAGGGCATGAGGAAGGATGAGAGAAGACAAGAGGAAAGAAAAAGGAGAGGAGGAGATGAGATGAGAAAGGAGTGGCAGAGAGGACATGAGGATGGAGGAATGGAGACAAATGTGGAAAGGAGGACAGGGCATGAGGAAGGATGAGAGAAGACAAGAGGAAAGAAAAAGGACAAGAGAAGAGCAGACAAGAGGAAAGAAAAAGGAGAAGAGGAGATGAGAAAGGAGTGGAAGAGAGGACATGAGGATTGAGGAATGGAAAGGAAATGGGAAAAGAGGACAGGGCATGAGGAAGGACGAGAGCAGACGAGAGGAAAGAAATAGGAGAAGGTGAGGAGATGAGAAAGGATGATTAGGAGAAGTGGAGAAAAGAGAAAGGAGGAGAGAAGAAGAAAAGAGAAAGGAGTAGAGGAGGAGACAGCTGGAGTTTTTCACCCAGTCACTGTTGGCTAGGTGGCATTTCAGATGGACGATGTTGGCACTGTAGGAAGAACAGGCTGAGCAGCAGGGATGGACACTGCAAATGTAATCACTGCTAATATCTCAGCACTATCTCTCTCTCTCTCTCTCTCTCTCTCTCTCTCTCTCTCCCTCTCTCTCTCCCTCTCTCTCTCTCTCTCTCTCTCCCTCTCTCTCTCTCTCTCTCCCTCTCTCTCTCTCTCTCTCTCTCTCTCTCAAGCTCATCATTTCTATTGTATCACAGCAACCTATAGCTCAAACTCTTGGCTCTCATGTCTCTTTGTCGTAAAGCCTGGTATGATGGACAGACAGATAATCCACATAACTCTAACGCTAACATTTGAAGATGCTTAAAAACAATCTCTAATTCTGTCCATCTTCCAGCAGTGATCAGTATGTTGATGCCTTTTGTGGAACTGGAATGAAATTTTGAAATATCATTTTCTCCTTTTTCACTTTTCAGGCTAAACTGACTACAAGCAAAAGACAAAATGTTTCAGTTTTTTTTTTTAAACTTTTTTTTATATTATTTTTTAGAACAGTTTTCCCAGGCTGCCACACACATTTACACGCATTTCATACTTCTTTAATACGTCTTTAATGTAATGATTGATGATTGAAAAGATGGGTTCCTTTTTGAGTCTAACTTTTAATTCCATTTCTGAGCTTTTCTGAGTTTTTCCTGAATTTCTGTGAAGCTGCCTTGTGACAAAAACCAGAAAATGACTAGAACTGAGCGTAAACAGGACCATGGGCACTGGTGCAATGATAAACACGGTTTAACTAACTACTAAACATGCTACAGGGAGCTACGGATTAGAACCGCAGTTGACATTTGCAAAACTTAGCAAACATGTAAGACAAACAGAAGCGTGTGTAGACACAAGCTAATGAGACACGGCGAGAACCAATAACTAGTAACAGGTGCAAACAATCCTGAAGGTCAGCGCAGAGCGGGAACACAGGCGGGAAACCCTGAGGTCGGTCTGTACTGAAGTCTTCCTACACAGCAGCTGTAATCTCAGAGGTAACCCTCTGCCTGTGGATAGTTATTGTGTGTTGACGGTTTGCGGGTTTTAGTGTAGTGCTGCCACATTTCCTAGGCAGCATATGGGTCCAGTGCAGTTATTACCAGACCAATACAATCGTCCTTCACTCTGTCTGCTCAAATGATGCTGCAAATGCAATTACAATGTGGCCAGGGGAAAGGAGGAGGATGAGGGGAAAGGAGGAGGGCGAGGGGAAAGGAGGAGGGCGAGGGGAAAGGAGGAGGGCGAGGAGAAAGGAGGAGGGTGAGGAGAAAAGAGGAGGGTGAGGGGAAAGGAGGAGGGTGAGGAGAAAAGAGGAGGGTGAGGGGAAAGGAGGAGGGTGAGGAGAAAGGAGGAGGGTGAGGGGAAAGGAGGAGGGCGAGGGGAAAGGAGGAGGGCGAGGGGAAAGGAGGAGAGTGAGGGGAAGGGAGGAGAGTGAGGGGAAAGGAGGAGAGCTTCCACGTAAAATCTAATTAAAATATACCATAATTGACTCCATTTTGCTGGATAATAATATTTCTCAAAGACCGTTCAGTTTCATAAAAAGCTTAACCAAAGGAGTGAAAAAGGATCAAAAACATCTATCTATCTATCTATCTATCTATCTATCTATCTATCTATCTGTCTGTCTGTCTGTCTGTCTGTCTGTCTGTNCTATCTATCTATCTGTCTGTCTGTCTGTCTAGAGGTTTGCTTATCTATCTATCTATCTATCTATCTATCTATCTATCTATCTGTCTGTCTGTCTGTCTGTCTGTCTGTCTAGAGATTTGCTTATCTATCTATCTATCTATCTATCTATCTATCTATCTATCTATCTATCTATCTATACAATAATTATCTATACAGGGTTATATTAATGTGCTAGTTTCTATAGTAGCTGCTTGTAAAGCAATCACACTGGCTAATTCAACCATAACAACACATTTCTGTGGTGCTATTTGGTGATTTTCAGTAAGAAGACATTTATTTGAACGTTAACGGAAGCCGTCTCCAGTGTCAGCGTTTTCCAGTGTCAGAGGCAAAGCTGTATAAATTTTCCGCCAGTGGAAAGTTTTTAGGATGGAGGAGTCCGCGTCGTATTTTTGTCAAGAAAGAGACTGGCTGTTTATAGCTGCTCTAATGGAAGTGATAAACTTGTTTCGCCTGTGTTCCACAATATTAAATTAAACTATAAACGAGCAAAAAAGTAATCACTGGCAAATTGCTGTGGAATAAAAACTTCAGGACATATTGATATAAGGGGAAAAAATCACACCACTCCATCTTTGATTAATTTTGTATAACAGGACATCCTGTGGGATTTTATACAGTTCTTAACATGCTTCACACAGACCAGGGCTGTTATATATATATATAGTTATACTGTATGTACGAAGTCATTGAGTGGTCCAGTTCACCTGGGGTTGAGGAGTTGAGGAGGTCACGGCTCTGTGCAGGCCACTCGAGTTATTCCACACCAACCTTGGCAAACCGTATCTCTGTGAACCTCAGAGTGATGGGAAATCTTATTACTACAACATACAAAGACGATTTTCAGCTTCCAACGTTGTGGAAACCTTTCGGTTAAGACTCACATAAGGGTGTGATGGGCAGGTGTCTGAATACTTTTGACCATACAATGTATATATAAACGCTGTCTTAGCCCCAGAAATAACCAGAAATAACCTAACAAAAATTGTTTATATGAGTAAAGTTCTAACTTTAACAGAAACTGACGGATCATTTTGTCTATTTGAAGCATTTATTTCTAGAAAGAAGCAAAACTAAAAAAAAAAAAAAAAATCTGCTGATAGAATAACAACAATTCTAAGCTTGAAATTATTGAATATGTCTAGAAATAGGTGTGATGGTCTTATATTTATTATATATAGATATAGATATAGTAATGAACAGATAATGCGAAATATTAGATAACTTTTCCTTTATTCAAGATATCACTTGCTATAAGATATCTATTGTTTAATACTTAGACTCGTCCCAGTACCAGTAGTATTGTTCAGTTTTTTATTATCCTAACCTTTACGTACACGTTTATATAGTCCTAACCTTCACACACTCATTTCCAGTCTCACCCTCCTCTCTCTCTCTCTCTCTCTCTCTCTCTCTCTCTCTCTCTCTGAGAGAGTCTCAGTGGTATGTCAGCATGTGGTCTAGCTAGCAGCTCAGATGGAGAAAATGTGCCTCAAATCAATTATTGATACCTGGACCTTTTGCCACTGAATCACATACACACACACACACACACACACACACACACGCGCACACACACACACACACACACACTACAGCACTACATTCGGCCTGAAGTGGACAATAAATCACAGATACAGAGGAATGATGAGTAGATAATTGTTAATCGTTGATGTTGCAGTTTTATAACGTTGCTTGTAAAAAATATGAGGATGTGAAATACGAGTATGTTAAATATGTGTATGTGAAATATGAGTATGTGAAATACGAGTATGTTAAATATGCGTATGTGAAATATGCATATGCTTATGTAGTGCTTTAGGAGTTTAGTACGAATAACATGATTTAACAGGACAGCTAAAAGTGGAGGATTGTGCGTGTGTTTGGAATTGAAATCGCTGGTGCTCTCTGATAACCACGGACTAGGTGCATCTTTTAAATACACACACACACACACACACACACACACACACACACACACACACACACACACACACGATGATGCATGCTGCTGCCTTCTCAGATGGGAGCAACACAACTTCTCAGTGCTCGTGATGGATAACTTGCAGATTCCAACCAATAATAAAGCAGAGAATTAACATTTCTCTCTCTCTCTCTCTCTCTCTCTCTCACACACACACACACACACACACACACACACACACACTCAGAACTCTTATATCGCTCCATAAAAGAAATATGAAAGGTTTTAATATTCATAATAAAGTTATTTATAGTACCGTGGTCCTAATAACTGGGTTATTTGATGCTACTGCAGCGAGCACCGGGACTGAACACTTTACCATCCAGATGCTTGGAGCTATAGGGATATTACTTTTTCATTTACGAGGATTCTCGAGGTATCGTATAATGTCTAATGTGAATCCGACACAAGTGTCAATCATTTTTTAGTCTGGAGTGTTCATTATACTGACAAGAAGAAAAAAACACTCATATCATAACCATATTTTTGTATTTTACTCCATTTTTTCTTTTCTCTCAGTTTAGTTCTAATTCCTACCCTATTATCTAGCTCTCCTGTTATCCCCCTAGCTACCAATTGGATATAATGTGCTTCCTTAGAGATATGTGAAGCCAGACATTACGTCTTTTCAAACTGCTGCTCATGCTGAACATGCTTGAAGGAAGGTGCTAATTGCGTTCCTCCATATATATATATGAGATGACACACTCACACGATTTGCTAGTCTCACTCCAATTAGTCTCAGAAGCCAGGCTTATAGCTTTCACAAGAATCAGCCAACAACATTTACTTGCTGCTAACAGTTCCAAATAAAACTCTTCACTTTTGAAAATGCGGTGCTGTTTTTCAATCCTGTGACTAGACCTCGTAGTGTCATTGGTTTTACACAAAAGTGTGTCTCTCCAGTGAGACTGCATAAAAGTCTAGCGGACTGTAAGAGGGTGAGATTATACTCTGAGGGTCAGGGGAGAGAAAAAAGCCAGCCCTGACACCCAGACAGCAGCGCCACTTACACTGTCTCAGACTCTGTGCCACTGACATAAGAGAAAACTTTATCGCTGCACCAGTCAGGAGCGTGCATACTCTAACCGCAACAAGCCTGGGAGCTACCTGTAAAACATGCCGAGGAGGTGTGACATGGCCCTGACGTGAAGCTGATCATTTTCCTATAACTAAATAATTTTCAAACGTTGTATCAAAATCAGTTTATGGTTACATTATTACAACACCTTGAAGGTGTTTTGTACAAGGACAATAGTGAACGCAATATCGTTATATGTATTACTATCAATATATGATATACTGTAAATAGTCCTCGGCCCTCAAGACTTTCCAGTGGCATTCGACTTAAAGGAGCAGCTTTACCTCTGACTGTTGCTTGACCCATCCTGATGCCCTACTTCTGGTTGGAGTTCTCATCGGTTGAGTTCTCTCGCTGCTGCTGGGGCCCCA
>CM074962.1:6296883-6308938 GCA_037577455.1 Pangasius macronema
GTAAAGCTGCTTTGCGACAATGTCCATTGTTAAAAGCGCTATACAAATAAAACTGAACTGAACTGAACTGAACTAACTGGATGAATGAGAAGGTGTACTGGTGTTCCTAAAAGTGTTGTTCATAAAAGGTCAACAGAGTCATAGTTCAGTTTTGACTAAGACAGTTGGTCAAAAGGACGTCTCCCTTAGTTTGTTTAATCACATTTTATTGGCTAGCCACTGTATGGTGAGAAACAGGATGTTGCCTTTTTCCTCTTTATGTTAGAAGGCTACTAGCCATAGCTACACTATGAGCTCAGGGATCGAATTGACAGACGATGGAGTACTGGAGGTTTACTGCAGGAGAAAAAGAAGACTGGGTTTTATAAGATGAGATGTAATCCCCCTCATTATTAACATTACTTTAATCATTTTCAGTGAAAGTGTCATAAAAGTATTTTATTTCCTCCACCTATTAATCTTATTAATATGGCCAGATTTGTTAACAGTAGCCTAGATCCTGCCTTAAATAATTAAATGACAAATTATGAATACCACCACTGCTTCTACTACTGTCTATCATCCACCCAAATTACATTAGTGTCACATTTACAGATCATGCATGATTTTATTTTGCATATTTCCTCATTCACTCCTGAAGTTAAGTCCTGAATACACCACTGCTTAGTATGAAATGCTGTTTTTTCCCCCCTCTCTCTCCCTCTCTGTCTCTGTGTGTGTATCTGTGTGGATATCTTTGTTACACTCTGCATTGGTTGTAATCCGTCAACATCTCGCATACTTTTCTAACGTCTTATAGTTTCTATGAAACTTTTCCTTCCTCACGGGGTTCTCGCGTTGTGCTCATTATCGGAGATTCAGTCAAGAGCAATCAGCGCTTATTGTGGACCTGGGCTGAAGCATGAGCACTTGCTATTAACCTGTCTAGAATATAAATGAGGGATCTACATAACCGCTGGAGAGCCTGCTCTTCACCTCCTCTTCTCGAATGGTGTTTTAATGAAAGGCTTTTTGGTCCAGCTGGTCAGAGAGGCTGAAACCCGGCAGCTGTCTGCTCTCACCTACCTGCTTCCTTGACCCTGTGGAACACAGATTGCTTTTAACCGGTGCCTTTATTTCTATTTTTCACTACGGCACATGGGGTGCAAAAGTAAGAGTGGAAGAACTGACAATATACTGTATACAGCTTATACAGTCAGAAGAAAGGAGATTATGTGGAAAGAAAGAGAAAGATGGGGGAAGTTAAGAAGTAAATCAGACTAAACAGCTATAAGGAACAAAAGCACCAAGAAAAGAAAGAAAGAAAGAATTAACAGTAATAAAAGTAGAATATGCAGATGACATGAAGGTTAAAGTGGAAAAGAAAGCTCTATAAAAATGTATGTGTATGTAAAAATGTCGGGTTTTTTTTTTGTTTTATGCAACACGTTTTTTTTTTTTACTTTATCTTTGGCAAAAAAAAAAAAAACCTTTGGTAAAAACCATCAATTTTATCATCTTATCATTATTATTACTGCAAAAAAAAAAAAAATAAATCCTCCTCCCATCTTTTAACATGTGCCAGAATATTAATCCTCTACTGCATGAATTATTATATTTACATCAAAAATATTTTTATGGATTTTTATTACTTTAATTAGTTCAAAAAAGAAAAATATATTTAAAAAAAAAAAAAGTAAAAAAAAAAATTTTAGGGGGGTAGTTTGTAAATTGTTGCCATATGGCAACAACGTGCAGTGGTGNCCAGTTACATAGAAAAAAGTCGTTTTTTATTATTGTCTATACAAAAAAAATGGAGATAAATTAATAGTTTCCATATGCAACACAACACAATATAGCAACACAATGCAGTAAAGGGTTAATGGTTAAAAATAAATAAATAAATAAAAGCATGTTATACCAACTTTGACCACAAGGAGCAGCCACTGTTTTCTCCTTACAGTTAATGAGAAGGCGCGAAGCAAATGAAAGGTTGCCAGCTACTAAAACCACTAAAAGTGGTATGATACACCAGCTTTGATAACATTCAAGAGATTCGTAATTACAAAAAAGAAACTATGAGGAGAACTTAGCTCACTGCGTAATAGCGAGTAGCTGTATCAGAAGAGTTTTAGATGCAAAGTTGCAAAGTATAGCGTCTTCGTTTTTCTCTCTCTCTTTGTAGCATTAGTAAGCAACAATTACAAATTCACAATTCACAAATTACAGGCTATAGAGTTCGTGACACAGTACATGTATACAAGGCTTTGCGTAAGTATTCACCCCCTTGGCTTTTTTAATAATGTGTAGTGTTACAAACTGGATGGGTTCAATTGGGATTTTATGTCACTGATCTATACCAAATTGTCTTTACATGAAAAAAAAAAATCAAATTTATTTAGAAATTTTTAAAAAATGCAAAAATTAACTCACCTGAGTTGACATTTGGTAGAGCAACCTTTGGCTGCAGTTAGTAAAAATAAAAGTATGAAAGTAAAAAAGTAAAAGTATAAGTAAGCATAATGGCTTAAACTCGACTAGCTTGTAGACGTTTGTGAACTTTGACATTTCATACTGTTTTCAGTGACTTAAAATTTCTAAATAAATCCATTTTAATTCCAGATTGTATCGCTACACAATACGGGAAACTCTAAGAGAGGTGAACAGTTATACAACAGACTGTAGTCTTTACACTGTACGTTTTCACACTCATTTGCTCTGATTTTCTCTCTGGATTGGCAAACACAGCTCAGAATTTTGATTTGACTCATCGATTGTGAGCCTTAATTACATCCAAACACTGGCTTAAATTAACCCTGTGCGTAGTTGGCACTGTGTACCACACACCACCGCTGCCACTGTGTGTATTTATTGTGTCTAAATGGAGAATATAAAAATGCGTCTAACATCCACCAAGCCTCTGACAAACAAATGCTATAAATATAAAACAAGTTAGAAAATAAATCAAGTTAGAAAATAAGTAAGTTAATAAAGACCATCAGAGACAAAACCACCAGCCAAGTGTTAATAATGAGTGCTGTAATTAAGATTTATAATTCGCCCTGCTTCATTCATTCCCATTCAGTTTCCATTAATATGAAGCACCAAGAAGTCGACCTTGCATGTGTGCTCCTCCAGCTTTACTCCCAAGTTCAAATTCTTCTCCTTCAGTGCAATAAATCAACTTCAGTGGTAGGAGAAATAGTCTTTTAGCCGTCACACAGTCGAAATCTCCGTGTGAGATGAAGCCAGCAGTAAGTGATGTTTAATAATGATGGTAAGGATGAAGATGATAAAGCTGATGAGGCTGCTGCTGCTGCTGATAATGAATATGATGATGATGAGGATGATTAATGGTCCCCTCTCACTTAAAGCAAATGTGAAGTGTCAATTTCAGATGAAATATCTTGAAACGTTTCAGCAGGTTTGCAGGGGTTACAAACAGCATCGGGGCTCAGGCAGGCAGTCTGCTTAGCTCAGCATGATACTCTGTTTTCTTTTATTTCTCTTTTCTCTCCCCATATTTAGTGTGATTGGGTTTTGAGTATGGTTTCATGCTTGTAATAATTTGTAAAAATTTGCTAATTAAATGCACCCATATTGCCCAAATTCGTGTATTTTTCCAGGATATTAGGTTTGTTTTTTTCACTCTGCTAAATTTAGACGATCATTTCACAGTGTTACATTTCATAAGGTCATAAAATCAAGTTTTACTACAAGTTTTATCCTCATCCTGACCTTTATTAGCTGTAAAATTGGCTAAACTAATCTCATGAGAAATTTGTACATATTTTTTTCAGTTTTCTTTTTGTCCTATGTGCTTGTTGTTTGTTTTGTTTTCAGTTCTAGTCCTGTCTCTACTCCTGTCCTGTTATTAGCTTGTTTGCCTATTGTGTTCACCTGTTCTGTGTTGCTCCATAATTATTAGTTTGCCTGTTTACACTGATCAGCCATAACATTAAATCCACCTTGCCTAATATTGTGTAGGTCCCCACTATACCACCAGGCCTGGACTCCACAAGATCTCTGAAGGTGCTGTGGTATCTGACACCAAGACGTTAGCAGCAGATCCTTTAATTCCTGTAAGTTGCGAGGTGCTCAAGTCAACTTTTTTGTCATGTTCCTCAAACCATTCCTGAACAGTTTTTGCAGTGGCAGGGCGCATTATCCTTCTGAAAGAGGCCACTATCATTATGGAATACCAATGTCATGAAGAGGTGTACTTGGTCTGTAACAATGTTTAGGTAGGTGGTAGGTGTCAAAGTAACATCCACATGAATGGCAGCACCCAAGGATTCCCAGCAGAACATTTCCCAGAGCATCACACTGCCACTGCCAGCTTGCCTTCCTCACATAGTGCATCCTGGTGCCATCTCTTCACGTAAGCGTCACAGACGCATCTGGCTATCCACATGATGTAAAAGGAAATGTGATTCATCAGACCAGGCCACCTCTTCTCATCTTCCATTGCTCCAAGGTCCAGTTCTGACGATCACTTGCCCATTGTATGTGCTTTCGTTGGTGGACAGGGGTCAGCATGGGCACTCTGACCGGTCGGCGGCTACGCAGCCCCATGTTCAGCAAGCTGTAATGTACTGTGTGTTCTGACACCTCATAGCCAGCATTAACCTTTTCACCAATTTGTGCTACAGTAGCTCATTTGTAGTGCTAACCATTGCATACCAGTTGCACCCAACAAGACCTGTTTTGGAGATTCTCCTACCCAGTCGCCTAGCCATCACAGTTTGGCCCTTGTCAAAGTCGCTCAGATCCTTAGGCTTGCCCATTTTTCCTGCTTCCAACACATCAACTTCGAGAACTGACTATTCACTTGTTGCCTAATATATATCACACCCCTTGACACGTGCCATTGTAACGAAATAATCAATGTGATTCACTCCACCTCTGAGTGGTTTTAATAATATGACTGATCAGTGTATATCCTCTGTGTTTCATTGTTCATTACAAAGTCTCAACACTGTTTCCCTCATTTCTTATTATTGATAATGCTTGTTGAACTTTGTCTGCTTGAGTTTTGACCCCAGCTATGAATTCAAGTTAACAAGGGTGGTACAAATGCTAACTCTGTTAAAGTCGTGTCAATTGCTGCACATTTGCATATGTGAAGCCATGTTGGAGTTAGCTCATGCAGACTATGGCAGTAGTGCCAGCTGTAAAGCAAATCACAGGGATGTGTATATTAATGTGCTTGTTCTAACATGTTATTGTTTCTGTAGTAACAGTTCATTCAGAGAAACTTGTATGGTGGAGCTCCACGGAATCTAAGACTAATAAAAAAACAGATTAAAGCTGTGTTGGTATTATCAAAGAAAAACATCGAATCATTGATATGGTGAAGTTTTCTGTAAGAAGATATATTTAACATTTATGGAAGGAGTCTCCAGTGTCAGCACATTTGAACAGTCAGTGGGCTTTCTGCCATAAATAGGTCTCCAGGACAGAGGATGTATCTCTATTTTTTTGTCTTATTAACTTAAAGAAATAACCGTATCACCAGCCTCTGTTTATATCTGCTATAACACAAGTGATAACAGGAACTAAGTTGTTCTGTGGATTTTCTACAACATTAAATGTAACTATAAATTGATTTTTTTTTAAAAATTACATTCTTTAAAAGAAATCATTTTAATTTTTGGCAAAAAAAGTGGCAAGTTTTCTTCTTACACCACAATAATTTGCTTTGTAATGTTTCCCAACTCAGTATACATAGTGCTGCAGATTTGTTGCTGCATAGAAGAGATTTTGAAGTTGTGCACATACTCGAACCCCGTTTGTCCATCCCTTGACATACATCTTCACGAGTAAAACATTTATAGTAATGTGAGATGTGAAACCACACCAAAGTCAGATTCGTCTCTCTCTCTCTTCTTTCTTTTTTTTTTTTAAGTTTAGCTTTTGCCTGCAGATATCCGAATTCCCGAAGCTGCAGATTGTGCCGCCTGGACTGCGTAACAGTTTAGTGATGATTGAGGCAGTTTAGTGGTAATGGAACTTCGGCACATCCACCTTCCTGTGCTGAAGCAGTTCGTTCACGGAGAACCCTGTTGCTCCTATATAGAAACGGCAATGAGGGCTTTAGTATAACCTGGGTCACTCAACCCTTTTTTAATGAAACACAAGATCAGTGATTAGTGGAACATTATTTGATGAGAACTTACATCTTTATGTACTTCCTTGCCAAATATTGCATGATCTCTCACCAACTCATAAATAATTCAGTATCTCTAAATTAACATTGCTTCCTACGCACTCACACTTTTGGTGTAAATTGGTGGTGTAAAATCAGCATGAGTGTGTTCAAGCATGTGTGGATGTGTTTCTCTAGAGGCTAAGATTCTCCTGAGTTGGAACTGGAGTGCATTATTTAGGCGTGCATGTAAATATGGTAGTGAATTATATATATTATAAGCCCAGAAGAATATTATTTTTAATGTAGAAATGTAGCGTGCACACACAGCGCACACACACACACACACACAACCCCCACACACACACACACACAGACACACAGACGCACAAATGCAAGCTTGCTTCAGTGTGTATGTGTGTGTGTTTGTTTATTTGTTTGCGTGTTCAGTGGGTGTATGTGTGAGCTTACGCGTTGATGGGAATTTAAAGCAATTTAAACTCTCTACATTACAGTTTTCTGCCTTCCAGCTTATTGAGAACACAAATAGCATAAAAAAAGCTTATGTTCAGTATTAGTCTCTAAATAAAGCCGCCTTTAATGCAATTCCCGCCTGAAATGTTTGCCCATAGTAAAGAAAACATTCAGCTTGAGCTTCAAACTGCAATTCCGCTTTCCTTTCCTTCAGTTACGAGCAATTTAGAGCCCTGAAAGAGCAGTTAGTCTAAATTTACTTCCTTTTCACTTGATTGCCGCAAGTTGATCTGTGAAAATGTCTTGCTTAAAACATTTCCATGATGATGGAAGGAGGGAGAGAGCAAGGGGAGAAAAGGAAGAGTGAAAAACATTGTATTATGGAGAATTGGATTGACAGGGTGGGTTTTTATCAGTCTGAATGGCGCGTTGATTCTCAGTGCTGCAGGATCCGAAACGATCTACGCATCCGTTTGTCCCTGTTCTGAGCCAGCCGTTTAATTAGACCATGATGATATGAAGATCACTCAAACTCATTGCGGAATCGCTTAGATTAATGGTGCAAGGTGGAAAACAAAACGCAACAAGATCTCGTGTGTGTACCGATAGATTTCTCTGATGTGTTCACACAGGTCCATTCCATCCCTTTCCTTTCTTTCCTTTGTGTTTAATTAGCGAACTTATCAAAAGCCCCCAGGAAAGGAGTCTCTTTAACACACACTTAAATCCACACACTCGCACATGAAGAAAGGCTGGAGCGCATTAGTATGGAACCCGACCTGCGAATGAGAAAGCATCCAAGGCCAGAAGGGATTTTTTAGAAACTTCAGCTCCTCGTAACCATTCATTAAACCTTGATGAGTGCAAATTCCCGAGCCAGGAGCCCCATTTCAGTCAGAATGAGAGCGCATGAGGTCAGAAGTCGCCTTTGAAGGAGAAAATACATAGACATGAGGGGATGAAGACGCTGGTTTCCCGAGAAGCCGAATCAAAAATCATGATGCTTTAAAAAAAAAGAGAGAGAAAGGGATAAAAGAGCGATGCGAGGGTGTGACATGGAATGGTTCAGCAGCAAGGGAATCACAGTTTGAATGGGATCCTGAAAGCATAAAATGGAAAAAAAAAAGAATAGAGCTGGCGGAGAAATCGCTTTTCTCTTTCATCATCATGCTCAGAAAAGCAGAAAGCTAGCTCCCTGGAGATATTTGATAAGTGGCTGTATTATAACATGAAAGTTGTCTCATTTGGAAGCCCGTGTTCACACTAGCAAGAGAAAAAAATTCATATTATCACTGTTACCGCTTGTGTATGTGGCCTGATCCACTTCTTTTCAGATCGATCGAGTTCTGATGCTAAATGCTAGCACCTGAATCTTAGGCTGCTATACAATTCATACATGTGACCATGTTACAGTTACAGTTGAGTGCAAAAGTTTGTACCCCCTATGCTTTTTTTAGGTAGGATCCACAAGCAGTGCAAAGGATATGAAAGTACATGTGTTATAACTGTATTATTCCACAGTGCTGCTGAATTCTTGATTCTGATTGGTCAGAAGTTGTTGATTGATTTAAAAAAAAAAAAAACAGCAGCTCTGACAGTGGTTCTGGCTGCAAGGCAAATCAAACGTTTATATTAACATGCTCGTACAAGTACTTTATAATATATTCCTATAGTAACAGTTAGCTCATAGGGGCTTGAACAGTGGACATGCCACCTAATCTAAGGCTAGTAATAAACTTAAATCAGTAATAAAGTGTTGCTACTGAAGATATATATATATATATATATATATATATATATATATATATATAGATGTATATATATAATGTGACTGCTAAAACAGAAGTGATAACAGGATCTAACTTGTTCCACAACATTAAATGTAGCTATTAATGGATAAAAAAAGTATTGTGTTGTTATTTACTTAATAAAAAAATAATCATACCTACTTTTAAATGAACTTTATAACACACTGGTGTTCACAAATTGTGTTAAAAACAACAACACACTACACTACAGCTTAGAATCATGGTCTGATCCTGATAAAATGTCATTGTGAACAATGTTAATTAAATGAATTAACATTAATTAAAGCAACGATTCGATGCAGTAAGTGTGAGCTTATGCTTCTACAATCAAAATCTATGATTTGGTATTATTTTGAATGTATTATGATGAATGACAGACAATAACTTTTGTATTAATTTCCCCGCAGTAATGTTTTGTAACTGGATAAATGAATATAGCTAACTTTAGTAAACGGACCTGCTGGGATTGTGAGTACATAAATCTCATAAACATTGTGAGCTAGAAGTTATGCGACAACGCTGAAGAATATCGTGACTGTGATACTGTGATACTGTGATACTCCCAAGGTTTGTTTTGTTTTGTTTTTTTTTAAAAAAGCTGCATACTTGAAAACAGCTTCAAGCGCTACTGCATCCAGGTGCATTGAGAGTGAAATGAATTGCTTTGCTGTCTCCGATCCTATCCATTACTCAGGTTGTGGGAATATATTACTCTGCTACACATACATGCATTCATTTAAAAAAAAAAGGAGAGGATTTTCAATGAGAATGTGAGATCACACAGGATGGAGTCGGGGATTAGAATATTCATTCGGGTTTTGTTTGTTTCAGAAAGTGTCTATGATTCTTTTTTTTTTTTTTTTTTGGATTCATTCATTCATTCATTCATCTTCAGTAAGCGCTTTATCCTCTTTATTCACAGAGGATCCCAAGACTATCCCAGGAACACTGGGTGCTGTGGGAATGTGTGTATTACTGGACTGAAGACAGAAACAGTAGTACTGCTGTTGTAGTGTGTCTCAGTAAAGTCTGTTAGAATTTAAAAGCAGGCACCCAGGCATGAAGTCATCGAACAGCTACACGATTGAGACACAGCCGCTGCAGTCAAGCATGGGATTACCGGCTACTGTATGTATTTAATATTACTACCTTTTAAACAGGACAGACCCAGTGTGTGTGTGTGTGTGTGTGTGTGTGTGTGTGTAGGGGTTCTTGTGGGCATTTTTTCTATACACATTTTTTTGTGAAAACAAAACAACAGATTCCAAACACTCACTGATTTGGGTCTTCTCACACACCTCTTCTGCTTAGGAGTGCTCTCACTTTTACAAGAATGACACTGACACACACACACACACACACACACACACACACTCTCTCTCTCTCTCTCTCTCTCTCTCTCTCTCTCAGAGTCGGAGTGTGTCCAAACTGTTGAGCCTTTCTATAAATCGCAGAGCTGTAAAAGACAAGTGCAGACCCTCTCACCGAACATTCGCCATCTCTCTCTCCATCTTGCTTATTTTCACCTATAAATGCCAGAGCTTGTAGAGAGAAAATCCCTATTACTGCAATACGAAGAGCTAAAATTTGTGATTAGGGATCATTTTCCATGCCCCAAAGGAACCACTACTGGATCTCTGCTCGTAACTCTGTAGTTATTTCATTACGCTTTCACTTCATGCCGCCTGCAGGTTTACAATTCAACATTATAATCACTTCCAATATTACGAAATCTGTTTTTTTTTAAGTGTAATATAAATAATGAGGCACAGCGACGCGATATATTTTATATACACATGCCGTATATTATATATCATTCCTTTTAGGCCATCCTTTGGTCAATATTACATCAATTTTTTCCACATTTTTTCATGTCCAAAATTTCTTTATCTTGTATCTTTATCTTATGTTTTATCTTGTAGTCATTATGACATTTGCAATTATGCCACAACACAGTGCTGTGCACATTATAAGGGTTCATTATGAACACTGGTGCATTTGTTATTCTCCAATCTCATGCAGAATTTTCCAGAATTCTAATGTGGGAGTGATTTCATAAGCAAATGATTGAAATGATGAAATGATTGAAACGATTTTATTGTTGTCTGTGTGGTCACTGTACTTATACAAGACATGCTTTCAACACCAGTTTGCCTTTACTATTTGCCTAACTGTATTCCGTAATGGGATGACTTCCCTTCTGAGTCTGGTTTCTCTCAAGGTTTCTCTTCCTGATGTCATCTCCGGGAGTTTTTCCTTGCCACTCTCACCTTGAAATAGCATTGCAAAGTAGGACAATTTGTCTTCTGTTTCAAGTCTTAGCAAAGACAGAAGCATAAACACCGCTTGTTATTTCAGGAAAGGTATAGAACCTTCTAATTACACATTTCAAATAGAGAAGGAGAACACAAAAAAATGAGAGCGGAGAAAAGGGAGAGAGAATGACGTCAGAGAAACGCCCACCAAGCTGTAGGTTTACAAAGAGAGCCAAGAGAGAGTGAAAAAATGAGAGAGCAAGCCAGCATCCTTAGTCAGAGGTAACGAGGAGAGAGAGAGAGAGAGAGAGAGAGAGAGAGAGAGAGAGAGAGAGAGAGAGAGAACAAAAAAAAACCCTTGTCATGTAACAAGTCTTTTTGTAGCCCTTGAGTCATTTACTTCATTTCCTTTTCACACTATATGTTTTGTTCTCTCTTTTCTTTCTTTTCCCCCAAGGGGAGACCTTTTTTATTTGAGATCAATTCTATTTGTATAACATAGTTTACTGTAAAGCAGCTCCACAGAGAGCAAGCAGAGGGCAACATGGGCAATGAAACAAACCCCCTGAGATAGCATATGGAAGAAAACTTCAAATAGGCCAAGACTTGAAATTAGAACTCGTCCTCTTTGGGGTGGCATCAGATAAGCAGTGCGGAGGATTATATGAGTGAGATTAAACAGAGATAATGATATTGTGCAGGAGAAAGATGCAGAAGATAAAGCCAAAAGTAGTTCAGGTGAAGTGGGACTACTGATTTTATTTTATATATTCATATCATGATATTAGAGATGCAAGACTTGGATAGTGGAAGTTCAACGAGTACAGCGCAGATACAAAAGACCAGTAAGGATGTTTAAGTGACATCTGGTCCAGAGAGCCAAGGCGTAAGAACATGGGTACCACAGCTGGTACCAGAAACCCTACCCAAACATGGATAGTCAGAAGGATTTGGGGTGGAAGCATTGATTGAAGTTATGGAAGTTGAAGTTCATTGCAGCTTTAACTGTACACAGCACTTACAAATGGTTAAAAAACCACCACGGATATCAGGTTTAGTGAGTCAAAGGGGAAAGAGCACGGGTACCACAGCCGGATCCTAACTCCAGGAACCTGTAATGGTGTAATATGAAACTGGTNTGGAAGGTAGACAGCACTTACAAATGGTTACAAAGAAACCAAGAACATCTTGTTCAGTGAATTACAAGAGCAAGAGCATACGTACCACAGCTAGTACCAGTAACAAGGACCTTGCATTTGTGGCATATACAGTCAGGTCCATAAATATTGGGACATCGACACAATTCTAACATTGTTGGCTCTATACACCACCACAATGAATTTCAAATGAAACGAACAAGATGTGATTTAACTGCAGACTGTCAGCTTTAA
>CM074962.1:6323748-6338976 GCA_037577455.1 Pangasius macronema
CTGATTTGGATGTAAATACCCTCAAATTAAAGCTGACAGTCTGCAGTTAAAGCACATCTTGTTCGTTTCATTTGAATGTTAGAATTGTGTTGATGTCCCAATATTTATGGACCTAACTGTATGTGACCACCATCCCATTTTAAAATGTTCAAACAAAGTAGATTAAAAAAACATCCAATTAACGTGATATATATTGCTTTCCATAATTGAAGCAGCTGTTTATGAACTACAAATGCAGTAACATTTTATTTGAAGGGAACCTACATAGGGTCCTTATAACACATTCATAGGCATTGCATAAATCTTAAAAGTAATGCCATGTAAGGTTTAATGTTACTGTCTTTGCATGAAAGAGAGAAGAGAGAGAACACTTTAGAGAAGATTTCTTTGTACTTCATGAATGTGACGAAAAACTTCCAACACAAGGTTTAAAAATGACTGAAACACTTTATTTAAATACCCCAAGGTAGGCAATCTCCAAACAGTCAACAAACCATCTAAATACTGTCAACAACCTGTCAGCTGACTGGCATCAACCAGCCTATTAACTAATCTAAACATGTCAGCAGTTTATGTATGCTGATGTTTAGTAGATAGAACCTATACACGTTTATAGACACACTAGAGACTCTCAACATGTCCCTTTTTTCCTTTCACTTTATTTGGATGGTCCAGTTCATTATTGTTGATGATTAGTAGAACATTTATAGACCCATAGGCTATAAACTCATCCCTAGTCCTATCACAATTTCAAATTCAGTTCATGTAGCCTATATTATGACACGTTGTTGAAAGGTAGTTAAACATCATTTCATATGTTGTTGACAATCAGCTAATATGCTTCGTGACAGTTTATAGACTTGCAGAGTATATATATCGGACTATCCAAATAAAGTGTTACCAGATAATTTGTTACTGCTTATATTTGTTATATTCAAGTTACATTCATTTTTGATATAACAGATTGACCATTGTGTGTGTGTGTGTGTGTGTGTGTGTGTGTGTGTGTGTGTGTGTGTGTGTGTTGCAGGTGAGCTGTTCATGGCTGATGGACGGCTGAAGGAGGCTCAGTTCTGTGTGCAGGAGGCAGGAGCACTGTTCCCTACTTCACACTCGGTGTTGCTGCTGAGGGGCCAACTCGCTGAGCGCAGAGGAAATGATATTGAGGCCAAGAGTCTGTATGATGAAGCCCTGGCTATCAACCCCACAGGACACCATATACTAATCCACCTAGTGAGGAACTCATTCTCTCTTTCTCTTTCCCTCTCTCCACTTCACACACAGAGCATACACAGCACATTATATCATGGCCAAAATACTTTCTTCTGTTTCTGTTCTGGTTCACAAGTGTACATAAATTCCTTACACTGGTATATCTATAAAGTAAATCCGGTCACAATTTTCACAGCCTTGAGTCAATGCTACTCCTGCTGTGTAAGCATACTGGAATGTAACCATTACAGCCATTATAAATAACAGTTTAGGCATATACTATGTTATAGTATTCTGTTGTCTTGCTACGACAGTGGTAAATAATGTTCATTAGAAAATTAAATGTCATGGATTTTACAATAAGTTTTAATTTATTCCAAAAACTTGGGAGGAATGGGAGGAAATGCTACACAATTCAGACTGGTGCTCTGGTTCCTGTTTCATATCATTTAGTTGTGAGTAACAAATTATACAAAACATTGGTAAGTGCCCATGGTGTAAGTGAGATAGAACCTCAGGACTAAGTGTCCTGATATTAGGAAACAGCAAACCACTCTGCTTCGTGTTGTCGTGTTTTTTCCCCAGGCTTTATTTTCGCTTAGTGGGACACTTAGTTGGATGTTATCTCTTACATACCAAGGTTTAATCTCACAGGCACTCATGCCATGTGTTTGCACACCCATATGATCAGCACACACATGGACATACTCCATATGTCCCAACTCCACATATGCAAGATTCCCACACTATGCTCTTACCCACATTGCTCCATCGTGCTCCATGGCATGCCTCTATGAATTTGAGGTAGTATTCACACCACAACAGATTTATGTTGCTTCACGAAATATGAGAGTTTGTGACACGCTTAACACCACTGGTGGTGTCATTTGACACATCTGTGATGCTATCTACAGTGTAAATAAACATTTGTACTGTTTAGCAGCAGTTGAACTTTGGGGTAACCTCCTGATAAAAAAATGAGCTCGGTTATTATTAGGGTTTATAGCAAAACCATAACGTGAATTTCAGAGAAAATTCAGCATCTGAGCCACTGTCATCATATTGTCAGTTGTGAAAAAGCGGCTTTTTAGTCTTTTTTACAGCTCTCATGAGCTAATTCCAAAATTGTGCATGAGATACTCGAAAATAACTGATTCATGTAACTATCATAGTAATATACATCCTGCTCACTCTGCTTATGACGTATCACTTCTGGTTTCATAGTATCACTGAGAGCATCACAGTGTGAACTGGGAACTGAGAATTCAAGTGTTGTGAATATACTACACTTGCTGTAGCGTGTGGAGGCTGCAGTTGCAGCCCACATGGAGTAGGTGAGCTAACATTAGCGCTGCCTCCACTCATTGTGACTCCATAATGTCAAGGTCTTCATTAGTCAGTGCTGGAGTAAGCGCTGCCGAAGCCAGGCCATTTTCTCCCTATATTTGGCCAATCAGAGCACATTTCCCTGCTATTTCTGGAGAACAGGCATACTCTGCCAATCCCCAGAGGTAATAAAAACCTGAATCACTGCCAGCTTGCTCTGCCGAACATCGTGTACAATGTGTCTTCATTACGTATCAACAGCAGCGTTGGGCGCACAATAGCGAAGGAAGCAGCTGTTTTGCCTCTTCGGCTCAGCGAGTTCTAGCAAATAGTGAAATTCACTGAATTCGAGCCTCCTGCTTTTTGCAGTGGGAGTAGTGCTCAAATATCATTTGGCCTTTATAAGTACCTAAGTACAAATACTTCAAGAATGATTCAACACATCTCTCAGTCGGCAGAATGCTGTCAACTTTTTCTTCCTCCTTGCTAATAGCTGTGTTAGTTAGAGGGAAATGTCTGAAGGGCAAACGTGCAGAAGCACCAAAGTAAAGCATTTCAGTGCTAAGTACTTTCAAATGTTGTTGTCTGGGCTGTCAGGCTGGAGACAGATCTCCAACTTAGTCAAATCCATGGAAGATTTTTTGCAGATTTCATTGCAGGCAGATTTACAGTCAAGTTAAAACTTGACTCAAGAAACTGAGCTGATAGACAGTTGGAATATCTGGTTTAGATGAATTAAATGATAGCGATATTTGCGTATGCTTGACATGAATCAGAAGCACACAAAGCTGTAATGCTTATTTTCCTCTATTGTCGAATAACTTTTTTTTTTTTTTTATCCTGGTGATTCACACAGTCTGTAGGGTTTTATTTCACTACAGATACCATGCTTTAGGGCCTTTTGAAGCATTTTTTTTTACATATCTATGTGAATTGTAGGTGCATGTGTGTGTGGCATTGATTTGTACAGCTGATCAATCAGCCATGCTGCCTCACTGCACCTTAATGTGACTCAGCACTGTGTCTCTGTGTCCCCACACACACAAATACACACACACACACACACCATTTCACCCAGGCCCAGTCTTTCCCTCTCACTCTCTAACTCTGGATGGGGTCGGCAGTGAGCTGATTAGATAATGCAAATACATTATTTATAACACTTCACTCCTTCTCAGGCCGTTATGGGATTGCCTAGCAACTGGGGGATTTGTATTTCACCACCAAGAGGTCTGCTAATGAGGGAAAGATAGCGGGACTGAGAAGTGTATGTGTGTTGCATAGTGTGTGTTCTTTTATATGCACATTTATTTTGTGTGCATGTCTACATATGTGTGTCTGTTCCGTGTGCTGTGCTGTGATAGCTGGTGAGCATGGCTCGGGTAATGGCAGCTGTGCCACGCAGGGATCAGGTCAGCATGCAGCAGGATTAGCACATTCAGATGCAAGCTGTGCAATCTCGGCATTCATCTTCACAATGTGCCAATGGCCCAATAAACACCAGCACACTGTACTGGCCGAAAGCTCCCTGTCTTACGTCACTCCCCTTCATGCTCTGTCAAAGTTCTCAGTGCCAGAGTAGCTTCAAGACAAGAGCTTTAACATACATAATAGTGGGGTTTTCATGTATCATGGTTCAGGACTTATGTTAGTGAGTAGCCCAATCATATTCTAAACAAATCATTTTTAAATGCCTAAACGTGACATTTTATAAAGGGAAACAAAAAGCACTACTCTCCTGGAACCAGCTTGCATTTCCTTATGCAAATATACCAAGCATGCATATCACCAGTGCAACCACTGGTTGATTTTAACCAACCACAACACAAAAATGCTACTAACCACTATGAAATCTGGCTTATAAGTGGTCCACTAGAAACTGGTTGTAATATTTCAGCTTTAAGAGTGTGTGTTGAAGTTGTATAAAACATTACTGCCTTTCATATCTGAAATGCAAGACATGTATACAAATACATTTGTTGTTCTACTACTTGTAAGTATATTTTGAAGAGGCGTAAAAACCATGACAAGAGGGGACATTGCCCATTATTACACCCCTCAACTACAGCCCTGATGAAAACAGCTCTTAGAACAATCCAGAGCAGTGCCAGTGTCTGTCATCATTCTCTGTTGTGTAAACAGGCCTTGCCAACCATGTCATACTGGTTTATAGGGGTGGGACTGTGTATAGTAAACTGCAGGAACCCATTTCAGGAACTTGATAATAATCCTATACTCCCTTCTAATGAGTGCCTTGCTTTTCATCTTCTCTTCCATCTCTCCTTTCTCTCTCTTGCACTCTCTCTCTCTCTGTCTCCCTACCAGGAGTTACTCTCTTCTGCTCTCAGCTTTTGAAGTGCCCGCATAATCAGGAGCCATCTGTTGCCACTGAGAAATATCAGAGCTCTCTCTCTGTGTGTGTGTGTGTGTGTGTGTGTGTGTGTGTGTGTGTGTGTGTGTGTGCGTGTGTCACACTTCTGCTATCCCTCTCTCTCTTGGCCTCATATTATTGTGTTTATTATTTTGCATGTGTTAGCATGTATGTGTGTGTGTATGTGTGTGTGTGACATGGGGGATGGTGTAAATGTGGGTAGATTGCAGTGGGTAGATGTGTCTATTGCTGGGAGAGTGAGGGAAGCAAGGTACACACAACATAAACTCATACACACACTTGTTTATGCACACATGCCCAAACACACAGCTACAGCGTGTTCATACAGCTACACTTATACACCCGTGCTTGTTCTTTCTGTATCTATAATGTGCTTTCTCCAAATGTCAAGTCTATTGTCTCCTTCAGAGTATATGGAAAGAGACAGAGTGAGAAAGAAAAAAGGGCCAGTGGATACATTTATTTTCACAGTAGTGAGGGTGCAGCTTTAGCTGTTCAGTATTTACAGCAATGAAAATTCCTGTTTAATAGTCCTGTCTGGAGCATCACTACGTGACTCAAAAACCAATTTCCTGCACCATGCCGATGACCTGATTCTGCAGTCCCCCACCAAATAGGTACTGCATTAGAGCCGAGATAGTCCTTGCTGTAGAAAGCCCAACACTTCCTATAGGCCTACCACCTAACCCATGCTCTACAACACAGAAAAACACACTTATCAACAACAAATGTCCAGCCTTATATGTCCACACCCTTTGGATTTTTGGTTCGATTCCACCCAGGTAGGAGAAGCTAAATCAGGTCTGACTCCACCCCCTGGACCACTTTTGGCTCTGCAGCAAGTGAAGTGAAGTGACTTGTGGCCAAGTATGGTGACCCATACTCGGAATTTGTGCTCTGCATTTAACCCATCCAAGTGCACACACACAGTAGTGAACACACACCTGGAGCAGTGGGCAGCCATTTTAGCTGCGGCGAGCAGTTGGGGGATCAGTGCCTTGCTCGAGGGTGGCAGTACTCAGTGTCATATATGAAACGGTGAGATACCCATACAAAATATATTCACAGTGCCACAGTGAAGTGGAGAGAATCAGAAAGTGTAAGAAGGTGAGAAATGTAGAGAAAGAGTGCGAGCAGGCGTATAACTGTGTGNCCTACAATCCCTGCCGGACCCGAGACTCGAACCCACGACCTTCAAGTTCACCTTCAGGTTACAAGTCCGACTCTCAGACCATTAGGGCACAACTGCCCCGTGAAAATAAGCGAGAAAAGCAGCCATCATTCTATATTTCGTTAGCCTCATACCATAATTGACTAAGTAATGTTTGACCAAATATGACTTGGGCAATTATGCTATGAGGCTAACGATTTGTGCTTTGATATGCGATTCCCAACAACGTCTATGTCTCTCCTCACGTTATATATTTAACCAACTGCAATTGGATGGCCAGGTTTCAGTTTTCAGTATTTTGTCTTTGTTTTGTCGTTAATATCCTCTTGTAACTCATCAAATATTCAGTTTATAATAATTCCTCTGGCGATTCATATCTCACTCAACTCTCAGTGTTGTTAAATTAAGGACATTTAATCTACAGAGTTTAGCGGTTTAATCTACACTGTTAGCTAGCTAGGTAGTAGGGGTAAATATATTTAGCGCACAGTGTAATTGTACAAATTGCTTATGAAATGTAACAAAATGCCTTTCTCAAGAAATAGACCTTCTGTGTGAAGATGTGAAGGTGTATTTGATTTAGCTAGTAAGCTTGATGTTGACAATTCCACCTGGCTATGCAAAGAATGCTAACTAGCTGCTTATGCTACTTCTGCTAGCTGCCGACCATTTTGACTTGGTGTAAAGGAGCTGTTTTCTGGCGAGTAACTTGTGGCTTTTGAAATCTTTTTGAAATTGTTTAAGTTATGACTGTTCTGTTTGCTACTCTTCATTTGATGGAGAGTCTGAAAGTATTCAAGAATCTATTGCTGTGCTGGGAAACAAACAAAAGCATGACCGCTCCAGGCTTTCAGAGGTTTTGAGCAAATCTCAGAAGCACTTTGGATGAAGCATATGTCGTCATGTTTATTTCAAAAGACAAGTCTATTTCTGTTGATTCATTCGTCAGACATTTTTATCCAAAGTGATAGAGTGAAGAGAGAACAAAGGGGAAAAAAATCATGAAACAATCAGTCAAACTATGTATGAATGACATGATTAATCAAGTTGAAAAGCACTGACTTGCGACGCGGAAGCAAAGAGAAGCTTCACGGCGCTGTGAGTCAGCCGGTGCTTGAAACTGAATCGACTTCACCAGCGCTTTGATGTTTAAGACCAGACGTTTATGCCCGTAGCATCTTATACGTAGCATGTAATCTCAGCTTGACACTCACAAGTATCGCACCAACCTGCGCCGGATATTAGGCAGGGGTTGTCATGGCAACACTGCCACTGGCAGCAAACATGAGAGCGTGTCTGAACCCTGTGAAGTGTGTGCACGTGTGTTTTTTTTTCCTCCCCCAAATCAACATTAAAGCGTTCACGGGAAAGGGATAAAATATGTCGCACACAGCACAGCGGTGTTGTTGGTTTATTTTATTACCCTGACTGGTTTTTTTGAGGTTCTTAGGGTTAGCGGGAAAAAATTGGACAGCAAATAATACAAGCAAATGTCACACATTAAAAAAGTGGCTTTTGTGTTTGGTAATAAATAAAACACATTGCTGGCAGCTGTTGTTTCACTCGGTGCTCCACTGCAGGGCTTAACTCCAACTTATTGGCAAGGAAGGAAGGCCCTGAAGATCTCACTCTCACTCCCTCTCTCTCTCTGTTTCTCTTTATCCATCTCTCTGCCTCAGTTCTTCTTTCTTTCTTTCTTTCTCTCTCTGTCTATGTTTGTGTATCTCTGTCTCTATCTGTCTGTTTCTGTCTCTCTCTCTTTCTCTGTCTCTTTATATGTGTCTCTTTCTTTCTTTCTTTCTATTTATCTCTCTCTCTGTGTCTGTCTCAGTTCTTTTTTTCTTTCTTTCTTTCCTTCTCACTCATGCTCTGTCTCTGTCCTTCTTTGGCTGTGTCTCTTTATCTGTCTCTGTTTTTCCTTTGCGTTCTCTCTCTCTCTCTCTCTCTCTCTCTCTCTATCTGTCTCTTGGTTTCCCCTTCTGTCTGTACACATGTGCTCTCTCTCTCTCTCTCTCTCTCTCTCTTTCTCTGTCTCTCTTTATCTGTGTCTCTTTCTTTCTTTCTTTATTTATTTATTTCTTTCTATATATATCTCTCTGTGTGTCTGTCTCATTTCTTTCTTTCATTCTTTCTTTCCTTCTCACTCATGCTCTGTCTCTGTCTTTCCTTGGCTGTGTCTCTTTATCTGTCTCTGTTTTTCCTTTGCGTTTTCTCTCTCTCTCTCTCTCTCTCTCTCGCTCTTTTTTTCCTTTTCTATCTATCTATCTATCTATCTATCTATCTATCTATCTATCTATCTATCTATCTATCTATCTCTTTGTTTCCCCTTCTCTATATATCTGTCTGTACACATGTGCTCTCTCTCTCTCTCTTTTTCCTTTTCTATCTATCTATCTATCTATCTGTCTATCTGTCTATCTGTCTCTTTGTTTCCCCTTTTCTATATATCTGTCTATACACATGTGCTCTCTCTCTCTCTCTCTCTCTCTCTCTCTCTCTCTCTCTCTCTGTATGTGGTGGTGCTGAATGACAGCTGCGCTGCACTTCGAGAGTGTAACTCTATAACTCCACTGACTGATGGTTGCTTTGATCTTTTGTGTGCACTTACTGTATATTTTACTGTACTTTATGCTGATTATCTGAGGTGTGTATGTGCATCTTTGCGTAAGTGAGGGGGTGGATGTGGGGATTTCAGGGACTGATGGAGAAAACATATTCAATTCATCATGAGTCATATTCATAATGTTTCTGTTCTAAATGTCTTGCCTGGGATTGTAGTTGGAATTGTGAGAGGTACGTTAAAGTCTGCTTAATAAATCTACATGAACTGCAGCAGGGTGGTACAGAAGCAGACAGGATGTCGAGTGTAAATCAGGTGTGTGTTAAGAGGTGGAAAAGAAATTGATGGGATTTGTGGTGGTAGCAAGAACTCTAGGGATTTATGTGTCCTTGCTCATGCATGCCATCATCAACTGATATGTAGACTCTTATACTGCTAGAGCACAGCTCCTTTTATATTCCAGTAGATATTTTCTCTTTATGTAACCGGATTTGTCACAAATGGAGAAGCTAAAGTCGTTTTTGTTGCATTTTATTTCATGTTAGGTTACACCATATGAACTGTGATATCAAAGACCTAGCTGTACTGACCTAGCTGTACTGAACTAGCTGTACTGAACTAGCTGTACTGAACTAGCTGTACTGACCTAGCTGTACTGAACTATAACAAATTGCAGGTAGAAGCTTAAGTTGTGAGTGAGGAACTTAAGAAATGCTGGACCACGTGTGCCATAGAGTAAAGCTGAGGAATCAATCAAGCCAATTGTTTGGATTTTTGCTTTACCACATGATACATAACTTGCACAGAATTGAGGAAAACTCAAGTGTCGTTGTCATTCCGTCACTTTGCCTCTTGCTGTTGTCATTGAAATCACGGCTCGATGTTTTTTTACTAAGGGTGTAGTTATGGCGATTACATAGAAGTTGAGAAATCACATACTGCAGTACTCATATCCAAATCTGTGTGGTCCACTTACCAATTTTCCACTGGTCTGAAGATCCGCACATTAGGAAGACTGAGCAAGTGTATATCCCATCAAGTAAAGAACTATGTAAAGAATAAAAACTCTAAAATGTTTGGATTCTCTCATCTGGTTACATTTTTTGGTTTTCACTTGCATGTTCTGTGGGTAATATTGCTCAAAATACACAATTTCATAGTGGCACTTAACGTTACCACTCTTAACACTCACCACGGTCTCATTGCAAATTAAACACATAGGTTTGGCGCCTCCATTGTATGCGTACTCGTCTGTCTAGTCACACGGTTTTCACTCTCAGCCTTCCTTTTCTTCGGATCTGACAATTTGGAACAGACCGTTTTCCTAGCTCTTCTGACATTTACTAATTTGCTAACACCACTCAGCAAAACAAATGAACTACCTGACAAACGTCAAATGTTGAAACGTTGTAACCTAAGGACCCGAGAGTGTAGAAATATAGCGTTGTCATAGTGATGCCGATACACTGCTCTGACTGGACGTTGTTGTCACATGCCAACAGTTAAGAACAGAAGGGGAGCGAAAGTACTAAATTGCTCATATGATTCTGTTGCAGAGATTTAGCATTCACACCAAACTTTTATACACCTATGCTTACACTCTCACATAGCCAGATGTCAGATAACTAGCACAAAGATTTAGATCTTGGTCCAGATTGAGCTATCCTTCGATCCAAATCTGGACCAGAGTCCACCTATTGAGTACCGCTGACATACTGTGTTTGTGAGTGTGCTCTCTAGAAAGTGTTGTTTGCTTGCTTTGTTTGCTTGGGGATTTGTTATCATGTGCCAATTTGTAATGTGAACAACCATTCAAGAAGAGTCATGGCTCAGTGGTTAAGGCTTTGGGCTACTGATCAGGAGGGTGTGAGTTCAAATCGCAGAGCTGCCAGTGTTAGGTCCTTAAGCAAGACCCTTAGTGTTAGTGTTCAGCTATATCCTTATTAAATGTCAGTAACTTTGGAGAAAAGTGTCAGGTAAATGTAAGCTTTTTTTTTCCCCAGCAGCGTCTAACACCACAACTACAGCAGGTGTCAGACAGCTTGGCGTGTCATTCCTTGCCTTAGCAATTTATTATAGCCAACCCACAACTAATGGCAGTCACCAAGCCTCTGAGAAATGTTTCTTGAAAATAACTTCGGTAAGTGGGTTACAAATCAAAACACACACAAACACTTCTCAGTAAAAATGAGTCTCTCTCTCTCTCTCTCTCTCTCTGACTGCGTGAGCTTGTCCGAATGAGGCTGTCAGTCAAAGTGAACGATCACATAAAATGACACCCATCACATCATGCGATCGTCTCAATTTAGCACCCCTTCCATCTCTTCCGTCATCTTTCCATCTTTCTATCATGGCCATGCACCCCAGAAGCCTTCCTCACAGTGATGGATGGATGGATGGATGGATGGATGGATGGATGGATGGATGAGGTGAAACCAAATGAGTGGAGACGTCTTCTGTGCCTCGCATCATCTCTCTCAGACTCTTATGTTGATTTTATACCACAGCAATGTTGAATTCTCGAATCTGGTCAGAAGTGTTGGCTAATTTTCCACAATCATAGGTTTATATTAATGCTCTCAATCTAATATGTAAGCGTTTCTATGGTAACAACTTAAACAGTAACTTGTATTGTAGACACTCCACATAATTGGATTAAAAACCATGTTTTTTTTTTTAAATCATGTTTATTTGACATTTATGGAAGGCGTCTGTAGTGTCTTTTCAGTTTTCAGCCATGAATATGAAAGGTCTTCAGAAAAGAGGGCTTTGTGGTTTATCAGTAACATAATCAGTGCTATTAGCTTTAACGATTTTTTATAATGTAATAAGTGAAACTAACATTTTTGCGGATTTTCCATAACATGAAATTATAAACTATAAACTGATAAAATGTACCACATGTTGTTCTTGGCAAACTGCTGTGTTATAAGAGGAATAAAACATGTCAGAATGTGCTTGAAAGTAATCAACTTCAGCCACCCCGTCGTTGATTATTTCCCTTTCACTTTTACTTTATCCACTCACAGATTGAACCACTTGCTCTCAAACCACTGCTCAGGACATGTTGAGGAAGGATGGTATATCTAACAGCAGCTGACCTGTGAGAGAAACTTAATTAGCTAGGAAGGTTCCTGCAACGGCAGTGCGTTCCACTCGGATGCTCGCTCTGGGGTTACCCGTGATTAACTCTGGAATGGATCACTCTGGCTCCGCTGGGCAAGGAGATGGGTGATCTATGAGACAGGCACGCGATGTGCCTTAAGGCCAATGATCTGAGGAGTTTAATGGTATTTTAGGGGGGTGTGAGGATCCTGGAAGGCTCATTGGGAATGAATAGGCTGGGTGCTGGAGATAGGCAGGAGCAGGGCTGAGGTGATCATGTGAGTTATTGTGCTCTAATTAATTCCCTCATTTCACTCATGTCGCTGTGTTGTCTTATGTTGTTCTTCCTGACAATTATGAGTGACAAGTATGGGGTAAATTATGCCTGTGTTTTTACTCAGGAAACCAATACATGCGTGCTTAGGTCTTCTCACTCAGCCATTTTCCACCAACACAGTGTCAGAACTGATTACGTGACTGGGTTGAGTCATTAAAATCAAATATGTTGGGAAGAATACTCTGAAAAAATATTGATGGCTGAACATTTTATATACTTTTGTAAAAGTATTCAGTTACAATGCATTAACTTATTCAGAATACATCCTGAAAAGATAGGAAATGAGTAACCGTGCTGAGCAATCGTTCTAAGATCTGGCTCTGTTCCTCTGTGTTACAGGTTGGCACTTTTCTTTGTTATGTTATGTGTAAACATCAGGTGGTGCGAGCATCTAACAGTATGTGCAGATTAAGTAAACTATTAGAAAAGCTAATTTTGTGTAATAAAATAGTCTGGCATGAATTTGTGTTTGAAACCTGTTGCAAAAGAGGACAGCTTTAAAATGATTCAACCTACTGGAAAGCTTTTGAACATTAATCCTGGTTTTCTCACATGTGATAGGGCATGACTTTTATTTTGGCATGTTTTTAAGAAACATGGGCCAGGTATTACATCATTAAGAAGACCTCATGTGACCTTAACTTTGCATTGACAAAATTGAGCCATGGTGATTCTGGTTCATTTTACCATGTCAGGTGGTAAGACCTTAACAAAACCATAAAAATCTATTATTATTAGTAGTAGTAGTCATAGTAGTAGTATTTTATTTATTTATTTATTTATTTCAAGCACAAAGATTTATATGGTTGTCCAAGTAGATGCCTGTTTAATTTGAAAAGAGTCTGAAAAGTCAGGTGGCACAACCACAAAGTCAAATAGTGCAACTAGAGAATACATGTATTGAAACAAATCAATTTTGTGTAAAACTGTGATATTAGTCAAGAACTGTACAACATTTATGTAAACTATTTTGTGTCTTTTGATGAAAAATTGGACATTAATAAAATTTTGAAAGTAGCCACCATGTGAATGAAGCATTTTAAAGTGATCTTAAATAAAATAAAAAGACTTGACAATGTCTTGTGCAATTCAGTCATCATAAAGTGTCATTTATACACATTTTCTGTAGTGTTAATTAGCTTTATAATACAATTCATTGATGTGTGCTTGCATCACATGACATGTTTTGGGAGGTGAAATTTTGAACACGTTATTTGTCATTGAACCATATAGTAATAGACAGATGCTGCAGTAGATGCTTCGTACATTGCATTTGAATAATACACATAATGATCTCAGAATCAAATACACGTTTTTAACATTTATTCTTTAACAATAATTGCTGCTAGCGAGCAATTACTGAACGCTGACGGCAGTAGTGTGATGTTAACATGTCACCAAACCCAATGGAGCACAAAGGAACATTAGAGCAAAATGATGCTTAATTATGTGTCACTGGTACAAGAACAGAATTTCCACAAATCAGCGACACAAACTTGGTGTGTTTGACCTGTTATCACTTAACACTGCTCTAATTAATAATAGAGACTTGGTCAAGTTTATTTTTAATAGTGGAAAATATTTTGCTAGAATGATTCTCCTAAAAATGCTGCTCTGTTCTGAACACAGACTGAACGTCACTACTTCAGTTTTGTATTCAGAACATGCGATAGTGTACATTAAGGTTGCGTTAGTTAACATGAGCATTAATAAATTATAATTAATATTAAGAACGTAACATTTATCACGATTATTCATCTTTATACATTTGTAAAGATGTTTGTTTAAAAGGTCATGAAATACAACTACAAATACAACTGACTAATGTTTATTCCATGACTAAAGATAGATAGATAGATAGATAGATAGATAGATAGATAGATAGATAGATAGATAGATAGATAGATTTTTATCTTTAGCCTTTTATCTTTTTTATTTATTTATTTATTTTTTAAATTGTCATGTCAGCAGTTATTTCAGCCATAATATGGCCGCCATGGACTTCATTTCCCATCAGTTGCATCAGACTACAACAGATCACATGACCCGGTCACATGCCCACTTAATCACACTCATCTGTTTTTGTTTGACCCTTGATTAGTGTAGCTATTTAAGTTCTGAGTTTCCTTTCTTCAACTTCTAAGCTTCTGTTGTGTGTCCTGGTGTGTGCTTGGTTTGCGCCATGGTTCCTCAGAAGTTCTTTTCAACTTTTCAACTTTCGTTTTGTTTGTTTTGCTTAATAAGAAGAATGCACTTGCATCCATCTCCACCTCTGTTTGGGAATCAGGGGTCTCACCATGTCACCTGCAATACACACTTAGGGAAGCTACACAAATGTAGTTTGCTAGTCTTCCCAAGCTAAGTTTCTCCAAAGTCAAGTGTGCCTCACTGGCATTTTAAAAAATGTCTCTTAGTCCTGGCTCTCATCATAACTCAGCTTCTTTTTCTTTTTTTCTTTGCAATTTTGTGTCTTCCTGACATCCTCCTGCTGCTTCCATTCTGTCCCACCACACGCAAGACACAACACTCTCCTCCTTTTGTTTTGTGTTTTGTGCCCATTTAGACCCATTACTTCCAACCGTTTTACCATCTGTCATGCCACTCATATCTGGGTACTGTGCCCATTGTTTCCCCATATGGCCAAATACACTGGCTAAATGGGTTATTCTGTTGAGTGCAAAAGTTTGCACCCCTCATTGTATTGGAAATGAAAAAAGGCAAAGCATGGCACTATTTTTACACTGATTCCAAAAAAAATCCACAGATACAAAATCCAAAAATACAGATATGTGAGACTTAAAAAAAGCATATGCTTGGGGTGGGTTATGCGTGAGCCACAAATTACAACCGAGAAAATACAAAAGCTATTTTGGTTAGAGTCTGTTATAAAGGCTAGGAAGGGGCACACAACTTAGTCAGGCATATTTATATCATGTTCAGAAAGAGAAATGCAAAAGTTTCTACAGAGAGCTGCAAATAAGTGCTGTGTGGTCTCAAAATGAAGCAAATGTTGCATAAACAGGTTAGTTAGATATATTCCAGATATACAGTTAGGTCGAGAAGTATTTGGACAATGACAGAGTTTGTGATTTTGCCTTTATACACCACCACAATGGATTTGAAAT
>CM074962.1:6339076-6353003 GCA_037577455.1 Pangasius macronema
GGCAGAAAGACCCACAAACAAGCAGCAACTGAAGGTGGCTGCAGTGAAGGCCTGGCAAAGCATCTCCAGGGAGGAAATTTGAGTTTTGAGAACATGGGCTCCAAACTTCAGGCAGTCATTGACTGCAAAGGATTTTCATTCCATTTTAAATAATACATATTCTTGGATAATAAGTAACAACTGCATAAAATAAATTTTTGTTAAATTATGAAAATGCACTCCACTTGGTAGCCCAGACCTTTGCACCCTGCTATATACTCTCCCTCGTTCGTGATTTTTTTTATTCTATATTAATATTGTAGCATTTCTCAGACTCCATTCAGATGCTATGTTAGTGAGTGGTCTCACCCCCACCCCCACCCCTGCCCCCCCAATTAAACAAGCTAGTGTTCAATCATAGGCACTCACTCATCCATTATTCATCCTGTAGCCTTAGCCTAGCGAGAACTCCGCTCAGTCAAGCAGTCCGTTCTTCTGCACCTGACAGCATTTTGAAAGCCCTAATGCGAAAATGAATGAACATAAACAGGCAGGCATTTTGGATCATCTACATTTTGTAGTAGGGTTGGCATCGGAGTAGTGAGTGTCAGCCAAATGTATCTGTCATAGAGCTGGTTGGTGAGATGATGGACTGGAGGCAGTGCTGGGGATTGAATGAATTATTGTGAAGCAGCAGGGAGGTCACGGCAGGGAGCAGCTCGTGGATCAAGGCAACAGAGCAGCGTTCAGCCTTGCTGGGTTCTCATGCAGGTTCTCTGATCTTTGCTGGGAAAATGAGGCATGCTTGCTGTATGGCAGTGTGTATTGCACTCAGTGTAGAGCTTTTTGGTTTAATGATAATTGGAGTGAAAACCTTGTGAATCCATTAACACATTGCCTTACATCTATTTCTGAAGTGTGTTCTCACCAAGTCACATGGCACACGATCAGCATCTGTATCCAAACAGTACATGTGAGCACACATACAAGCGCATGGTGAGAATCTCCCAATTCATACAAAATTCATAGATATTTGAGCAAGAATAACTATTTTGTTGGATAACCTGCCCCAACCCCAAACATAATTTCATTTGGGATTTCCAGACAGAATCATAGTTCTCCCTGTTATCAGGAGATCATGAGTTTGAATCCTGTCAATGACACAGCCATCTGCATCAGCAGTCCTAGAGAGCAAAATTGGCCGCACTCTCAGGGTGGGAGGGCACATGTGAAATACAGGCTCGGGTCTAATGAATATAAATGAGTTGGAATATTTAATCTATCAACCTTTTTTTCCAAAAGGTTTCCAACCTCCTTTTTTTCCAACCTCCAGACTGTCTTCAGAGGAGAAACTAAAAATAGATAGACTGATCTAATACTTAGTATCTCAACCAGCCATCGGGGTAGGACGAGCATCATATTAAGCACTCATGTACCAGAAAAGAGTTCACGTTTACGATGCTTTTAGGAAACTGTGCTTTGATTTCATGAGAAATTTGTCGAAATTTTAAAAACTATGGGTTAGATTTTGTTTAATTTCTTATGAATCATAACTTTTGCAACTTTTCAAACTTTTACAAATTTGTTGGTTTAGAAAAATTCTAGTACACTCAGAGCTTTACCATCTCTCTATTTGCTTCTCTCTCAACTTCTTTTGAAAAACCGGGATGAGTTGTAGCCCAGTGAACCTGGAGGGAAACAGAAGATTTATTTTGTAGATGTATTTTTCTTTCTACGGAAACCATTTCATGTGTTTCTTCTTTGATTCCTTCAACTTTCTGTGTTTTTGGAATTTGGTGTAGACCTTTGCAGTGTGCGCATGTGTGTGTGTGTGTGTGTGTGTGTGTGTGTGTGTGTGAGAGAGAGAGAGAGAGGGAGAGAGGGAGAGAGAGAGAGATTCTTTCTGATTCCTTCAACTTTCTGTGTTTTTGGAATTTGATGTAGACCTTTGCAGTGTGTGTGTGTGTGTGTGTGTGTGTGTGTGCGAGAGAGAGAGAGAGAGAGAGAGACAGTGAGTGATTGTCCATTTTATGTTTGTGAGAAAGAGTAGGCTTGGTGTATAGTGCTGCAAAGAAATGTTTTTATAGTTGTGATTCCCTCAACTGTCAATTTAGCGGGGAAATGAAGTCGTTAAAAAAACTGTTTTGACAGTGAATCAAATAGTCAGTCTGTTTTTATGAGCCTGTGAGTCTATGTTGTTGGTTTTTTTTACTCCAGTGAAACTCTAAGGCTCTAGGTAAAGTTGGATCTGTGAATTAAGATAAGATAAGATAAGATAAGATAAACTTTATTGATCCAGTGGGGAAATTCACTTATCACAGCAGCTCACAGACAGTTAAAGTGCAGGAAGAAAGCTTATTCACTAATTGAGGCATCATTACCCGTTGCCACCCATCGTAGATAAATGATTACCAAAATGCACAAAAATCAACAACTGCCAATTAGCCTTTATTATCCTTTCTTGTAATTGCCGGTTTGTGTGACTCAATGAGAGCAATGCGGACCAGGAGTATTTGAATTCCTCATTAGCTCCTCATGATAGGAGATGTGCAATAGAACACTGGATGTTTTAATTGGAGTTTGATATTTAAGGAAAAAAAAGGATGATAGACAAGACTTGCTTTCCTCATACATGCACAAAAAAAGTTGTGGACACCTGATCATCACATCCATATGTGCTTTTTGAGCATCCCACTCCAGATTTAGTCCCCTGTTTGCTCTTATAATGAGCTCCACTCTTCTGGGAAGGCTTTCCACTAGATTGTGGAGCGTGGCTGTGAGGATTAGTGTCCATTCAGCCACAAGAGCATTAGTGAGGTCAGGTGCTGATGTTGGGTGAGGAGGCCTGTGGTTCAGTCAGTGTTGCAACTCATCCCAAAGGTGTTCTGGGGTTGAGATCAGGATTCTGTGCAGGATGCTCGAGTTCTTCCACACCAGCCTTGGCAAACCATGTCTTCATGGTGCTCGCTTTGTGCACAGGGGCATTGTCATGCTGGAACAGGTTTGGGTCTTTTAGTTCCATTGAAGGGAAACTGTAATGCTACAGCATACAGACATTCTATACAATTAAGTGCTTCCAACTTTTGGAGAGTGATAGTCAGGTGGTCACAAAGTCTTAGAGTGACAATAACAATTACATTTTCATTTTATTACATTACCAGACTGAAGAAAGTGTCCTTTTAGGTTTAAACTCTAATTCTTGTTTATTCAGTCAAGCTCTATTTGACTGAAATTTAAAATCTCTTTTGAAAGGGAGCCTTGCAGAGAGCAAGTACATAAACTTAAACTTAATTAAGTCCACAAATTACAAACACACAAAGCAGAGCAAAAAAAAAAACAGGGTCAATATTAAGCAAGGCTCATGTTATTGTTCAATTGCACCAACATACACATTGGCTTGTGCTGTTTAATAAAACATTTCTGAGAGGACGTGTTGATTAAGCATTTGTGTCAATGCTTTTTAACAGTGAGACAGATTCCTTCACCTTCATCTCACCGATCTTATTACTGCACCACAAATAGCTGATTAAGAAGAGATTTAATTGAACTCCATTGAAAGAAGGGTTTGAATAGACACCATAAAGAGCATCCGATCATCTACCAGATTACTTTTCATATTGGAATCACCCAAGTGTATCCAGTTCCTGGCCTTCCACTTCTCATCCAAGGTCAGATTTAATTTGAAAAGTTTGCCGACGGTAAACTCGGCCGTGAGTCGTTTGTGTACAGGACAGTTTTGGAAAATTAACAGAAGCGATTTAGTTCAAGCCGGCTTTCTGTCCCGATTATCTTTTAATGGCATGCGCCTTTGACGGGGAGGAGCTGCATTTCAATGAGGCTAACATTAACCTGGTGGAGAGAGAAGAGACGATTAGCATGCAGCTGTATTAGCGTTCAGCCTGACACTATCACGTTTTGTTTGAAAACAAAGACTTTGCATGCATATCACAGAAAGTGAGTGGCACTCACTCATCAGATTATTCATTAAAAAACGAAAGCTTCAATCATAATGTGCTAAGGCAGTGCTTACATCCTCGCTGGGAGTGTTCAGTGTATACTGAAGACAGAAGTTAACATTGTCTTACACGCATCACTAATGTTCATGGAGGTGGTTAATGCAGCACAAAGCAAGAAGGCTCAAGGGTGAACAAGGGAATGAGGCAAATCAATAGCAGCACTGAATAAACATGGTGAAAATGCAGGGTTGCCATGTTAGCAGCTTAAACGGCGATAAAACCGGTCCAGTCCAGTTTCCAAACTCGAATGTGACCCTCACAAATCTTGTGTTCATGTCATGAATTTCATGAAGTGATGCTTCCTATTCATATCATGTGCTGTTGTTTGTTATGGCTACTTGACTTTGTTTTGTTTTCAGTCTTGTCTTCGCCCTGGCTTATGATTGTTTTTTTTTTACTGTAATGTGTTCAGCTGTTCTGTATTAAGCCTGAGTTAGTTTGTCCTTTGTCTCTTTGCAAAGTCTCATCAATCCAAGTTGCCCATCCATCCATTTTCCATGCTGCTTATCCTACACGGGGTCGCAGCGGAGCCTGGGACCTATCTCAGGGAGCTCGGGGCACACCATGGACAGGGTACCAACCCATCGCAGGGCACAATCGCACACACATTCACACACTGGACAATTTGGAAATGCTAATCAGCCTACAATGCGCATCTTTCGACTGAGGGAGGAAACCGGAGTACCTGAAGAAAGGCTCCTAAGCACAGGGAGAATCGAGGCAGGAATCGAGCTCCCCACCCCAGAGGTGTGAGGCAAGCGTGCTAACCACTGAGCATTTTCCTTCATGTGGTGTTGCCTTCCTGTTTTCTTTTTTTGACCCAAGCTATGGACACTACGATTAATAATAAAGAACACACGTAATAAAGTTTGCACACTTCTAGTCAAGTCAAGAGGCTTTATTGTCATTTCAACCATATACAGCTAGTTAGTACACAGTGAAACGAAACAAAGTTCCTCCAGGACCGAGGTGCTACATACAACAAAACACAGAACTACAGGAGACATTACATCTATTTATGTAAAGTGCTCAGTGCAAACATGCGCAGCCGGCACAAGACAGTACAAAACTCCCAAAACACGACAATGGGCACAGTGAGTTACAGTGCAGCGCTGACTAGCACAAAGTTCTAATAAAAAGTGGATCATATGACAGTAGTGCAAAAGAGTGACAAAATAAGTTGCTGTAATGTAAACATAAAGAGTAGCAGCCAAGTGGAGAGTATAAAGATAATGTACAGTATTTATATTGTAGTAATTTGTAGCAGAAGAAATTGAATGCAGATATGTGCAAAAAGTGCAACGAGAATGAGGTGATGTTCAGTTGAGTGTGTGTGTGTGTGTGTGTTTTCAGTCCAGTCCCTTAGTGTTGAGGAGTCTGATAGCCTGGGGGAAGAAACTGTTGCACAGGCTGGTCATGAGCGCCCGAATGCTTCGGTACCGTTTGCCAGACAGCAGGAGGGTGAAGAAGGTGAAGAGTTTATGTGAGGGGTGTGTGGGGTCATCCACAACGCTGGTGGCTTTGCACTTGCACTCTGCCTCATTAGGCTGTACATTACAATGCATTTTACTCTAGCGGTTATAACACCATGCACTTCTCCTGCACTTTTTTCATATCCTAAAATAGATATTGTCATAAATTTCAAAAAGAATTCATTCACACACAACAAGCACATGTTTACAGTAGCATAGGGGACTATGAATGCCAGCACCACGTCGGTTGTGCCTTCGCCAGTGGATGTTCGTGGTTGCTCTGCAACACTTCCAGTCTTTCTGAATTTGTTCATTTGTTTTTTAACAGTGTCGTGTGTGATGTGCTTGCCATGTTTCCTGTTAAAGTCCATCGCAACCTTGAGACAGCTTCCTGATCCAGCCATGAGAATGATTTCAATACGCTCTTCTTTTGTCAAAGGCAGTCTTAAAGGCTATTTGAAAAAATATAACATAAACCAAGTATGAAAAGTTTAGGAAGACATTTTACTAAAAAAAAAAGTGTTAATTTCCCCTATGTATAGAGACTTTTGGGACACCCTGTAATATTTTATTTCTATACCATTTTACCTGTTAATTCAATACATTTTAATAACAACAATTGCTCATATACATACAATGATATAATAATAATCCAAACACTGATATAATTAATCTATTGTATGCAAAGCCCTTATATAAAATGAAGACACTCTATCTATCTATCTATCTATCTATCTATCTATCTATCTATCTATCTATGGTCCGATACCAAAACTATCCACGACTTAGCCATTCTTATTTGCAGTCTTTATCTTGGATAAAGTAAAATCCGGAAGTTTCCTTTTTATTATCTAATATAAAATGAAATGAGGATTTAAAAAAAAATCTCTATTCAAAATGCTAAAGTTCTTATTATTGTGAAAGGAAATTGATGTCAAAAAGTCACAGATCTGAAGAATAGCCTTGTCCCTAAAGAAGGTAAAGTGGGCCGGTGCAAAAATCCTGAATCCTTGGTAATTGATAATAGCGGATAATTGCTGCGTAACCTTCGCCGAGTACACCCCTGCGGCTTTTGTTATTGATTTGTATCTGACAAAGCTGTCGTGAAGACACTGCCTGAACTCTGCAGGGAGACGCAATTTTTTTTGATTGGTCCACTCTTTCCTCTTTGTGCTGGTAAGACTTACTGGACTCACTACAAACGTATTTACAAACTGTGTACATCAGCGTCAAGATAGTTGTTTTAAACGGAGGTAGTGGGTTGAGACTGAATCCAGGAACAAGCAGTCCTGAACAGTGAGGAAGTTTGCAGTATTGACTTGTACTTGTCTTGGAATTACTGGGAATAACTGGACTTACTTTGTACTTGGACTAATCTTGGGCGTTGGTCTCGCTATCAAGAGGATGTAGAAATAATGTTTGTGTTGTGCATGGTGCCTTAGTGGTTAGCTCTGGAGTTTGCATGTTCTCCATGTTCTTTGGGGAGTTTACACCGGGTACTCTGGTTTCCTCCCAGTTCAAAGACATCTTGTAGGCATTTCCAAATGGAGGGATGTCTTCTCTTTCCACATGCACATAGTTTGACAAGAGGTAATACCTTCTTCTAGAAAACGCACAATGCACAAATGAAGCCAACGACTTGAATTAAAGGCTTGGACTTCAAAATGAATTTGGTAGGCACCCGGCTAGCTCAGTTGGTAGAGCTGAGACTCTTGATCTTGAGCCACGTGCTGGGTGCCAACTCCATGCAGTGGGGGTGCACATGCCAGTACACTCTCAGTGCCAGTCCCAAGCCCGGATAAATGGTTGTGTCAGGAAGGGTATCCAGCATAAAACCAGTGCTAAATCAATATGCAGATAATACCCGCTAACGAAGAACAATAACTTAAAAATGAATTTGATGGTTTCCTGTCATAACCTAGACATGTTCTTGCTTTCATTTGGACTCAAACTTTACTTATCGAACCCCTTCCAATATGGTCTATGTGCTATGGTGGTCTCGACTACAGCCCTAGATGAAGGGTCTTTTAACTGCGATTTATTGTTTAGAGTCACCAGTACAATTAAGAACACTGACAAAATTCATAATTTGTACTCAGATAGCATTTGTGATACTTTACATTTGAACTTATTACCATAAAAACAAACTAACCATGATAAGTAGATTCTCTACTTAAAGCATTTGTTGATGGTATGAAGTAGCAACCTCACTTTTGTTTGTATTTAGCTATTTCTACTCTTCTGTTGGCATTGCTGCTTGCACTGAGCTCAGGTTAAGCTGATTGCTAATACAAATATTGCTGCCAGATCGAGGGCAACATGGTGTGGATGTAGCAGCTGTTCAGATTTTCTAGCATTAATTGCAAATGTAAAAAAAAAGACATGCTTCTTTTAAGTAAGCAATAAATCACAACAGGGTGTTTGAATTACAGCCAGCGCTAATGTCAGAGCTGCTGATCAACATCGTCTGACCAATCGGGTTCGACAATTCAACAGCGCTGTGGTACAATAAAAGCTAACATGCTATCGTCATGGTTCCAACTTGATTATAAAGGTTAAGGCATATCGATAAAACTTGTATTGTGTTTTTAATCTGGTGTAATTTAGAGGTGAACTGATATTAGGAATTAATGCACACTCCCTAGCCAATCGATCAGAAATGAATAATTTATTTGGCCAGTGCATAAACAGTTATACAGTTTGATCACACTTGAATGGGACTGAGCAGCGAATAGTTCTGGGTCTATTTCAGGACACAACCAGGATTCCTACAGGTTTTTTTTAAACCAAAGTTGATCATGTACCAGTGAAGCTAGCACATTGTTTCTATTGCTGCAGTATAAAAATGTGCCCTTTCAGTTCCCCTGCAGGGATTCAGTCAGCGCTTTACTGTTCCGTGTGCTCATGTTTCTCGATTCCTAATGGTGGAGAACCATTGAATGAGGCCAGACTCTGGAATTAGTCCTTTCGTCTGGGCCTCCACTGTGAACTGGGACACACACACACACACACACACACACACACACACATTATATATATATATATATAAAAATACCTGGATGCCCCCACCTGGAGTCCAAATGAGCCAAGGCATAAAGAGGTCTGCTGCATATCCCAGACACACACACACACACACACACACACACACCTGCTGGTCCCCTGCCACAGGTAGACAGTCTGACACATACACCTGCTGATTTAGCCTAGTTCTGGGCAGATGCTCATACACACACACATGAAGACAAACACACATCCTTGGAGAAAAGAGGAAATGTAAGAAAATAAGGAAGAAGCGGCACATCTATATTTAATATCACACATGCATTAGCATTTACAAGCTTTTAACTTCCCATTCTCTCCTTCATCATCATCGTCATCATCATCATCATAATCATCATCATTATTATCTCTCCCTCTCTCTCTCTCACTCTCTCTCTTTTCCTTCAGCACTGAGCTTTAATTGGCTGCTGTTTTCTTTAGCCGGCCAGCCAATAATCTGTATGGATTTGTGTATTTCCACATATTTGGACTGTGTGTATGTGCGTGTGTACGTGTGTACCCTATCTGGGGTTAGTAGAAAATTTTCTGAATGTTTCAGTTCTAAGAAAGGTCAGTCTGCTACGGTGTTTTCAGAACATTTATAAAGCTCATACAATGTCAGTGCATCCTTTTTGCTTATAGGAATATCAGCTATTATTACAGCAGAATATTTCTGGATGTATTACAGTCTGCCTTTTTTGGAACCACTCGAATGCTTACTGAACGTTCTAATAAAGTTCTCTGTCTGCATGCAGTGTTATGAGAAGAAGCATGAATTTGACTGTACGCAGATGTTGCTTTGTTCATGTGTGTGTGTGCATGTGCGTATTTTTAATCTCTCGTTATTTACACTACACCATCTGTGCAGTCACACCTTTGCGACATGGTGGGATGAGAGAAAGCGAGGGAGAGAGTGACATAGTGAGAGAGAGAGGGAGGGAGAATGAGAGAGAGAGAGAGAGAGAGAGAGACTACTTGTGACTGGCACGGTGCTGTGTCTTAAGTCGTTTATAACACCCTTAATGAGCGGCCCTGTTCCTCATCTTACAGAGATGAGAAGATCCTGCATCCTGGGCACTAAACACTCCAGCCCTGGTGGATTATGTAAGCAGAGCAACTGGAAATAAGTAAATGGTGTACTGTGCAATAATTCTTACAGTATACTCTATGTACTGACTATTTAGTACTTTGTATGGATGCAACATCTCAAATTCACACTAACAATTTGCACTAGGCATTTACAGCAACACTATTTCAAGGGTACCTACAGAGGGCCTCTATAACACTATCCTACCACAGTGCTGTTGAATTGTCCATTCTGATTGGTCAGAGGGTCTGACAGTAGGTTGTTCTTTAATAGCGTTAGCCTCATGCCATAATTGCCTAAGTCATGTTTGACCAAATATGACTTGGGCAATTATGCTATGAGGCTAACGATAGATAAAAAAAATCATTGGCTTTGGCAATTCCTGTCACAATAGTGGAATAAAACACTTCAGAGCACGCTGTTTTTGGAAAATAATCCACCTTGAAGTGGTCATTGTAACTCTACTGTGCGTCGGGTCGCATCACACCACCTTGTCGTTGATTATTTTCCTGTAACTCCACCTCCCTGTCATGTTTTTTACTTATTTGAAAAGCAGTGCTGGAGAATTTATGTAAGGTTTATATCCAAACCCATGAGATGAAACTTGTTTATCAAGTATACTGTTTTATCTTTGCAGGAAAGGGAGAACAAACAGTAATTACCCTTAAATGTTGACTGTAATTGTTTTTTTACATCATGTTGGAAGTAATTTTGTCTCTATAAACAACACACAAATCCTACGTCCTGTATATTTTGTCACTTTATTCGACTACTCAGTCCTTCTGGAAGTGTGGAAGTGCCCGAGCAGGAAACACGCAAAAATATGCAAGGTAGAGGTACTTCAGGACGTGGGTTGGGGATTGTTACCTTAGAACATCCAAAAAAGGAGAGAATACTTGCAAACAAGAAGACTAAAGAGAAGAGATGGCTGAGAATACCTGAGGATGCTCCTGAATAAAGTTACACTTTTGGAACAAAGGAAGCGAAAAGTCAGTGTTAGGAAGGAGAAAAAGCCATGAACAGCAGTTTTAGAAATTTAGTAGGTCATAATATCTAAGGTTGGATTTGGGTGCTAGTGTTCTCAAAGCGATGCAGAGCTCGTGTTTAACAAAAAACAATAAATTACCATACAAGCTTAATTAGCCCCGCTGTCTTGGTTCGGCAGAATGGCTTTTCTCTCCACTCTGTTGATCATAGTGACATTAGCCAATCATAAACATCTGTTAGCTCACATCTACGGAAGAGTGCATCTAGCACTCTTTTCTAAGCATGTTTTATTTTTTTTTCTAGGACAGTACATAGGGAGCTACGTAAAAGGACATAGTGGGCTAGTGGAGGTTTGTGTTAGCCTACACTTTTGCAGATTGGTACATGTTGAGCTTTAAGGGAGACCTGGAAGTTGGTGGGAATTTTCAGGGAATTCATTGAGAGCAATTGGGTAAATTGGGTGAAAAAGAACAATACACAATGCTTGAGTAAGCACTTTGTCCTGGTCAGGGTCATGGTGGATCATATCCCAGGAACACTGGGCACAAGACGGACGGGACTTCAACCCAGATGGGACACCATGCAGATTCATACATGCACACATGAACATAGCCCGTCTGCCTAATACCATGTTTTTGTACAGTGGAAGGAAACTGGAGAACCCAAAGGAACCCATGCAGACACGGAGAGAACATGCAAGAAGCTCGATACAGGCAGTAATGAGAACTCAGTATTAAGTCTTGGAGCTGTGAGGTGGCAATGTTACCCACTGCACCACCATCAAATCTGCAAAGATCCAGTACATTTCCTTTTATTCCTCAAAAACATTATAATGAGCGGCTATTGTAACCTCATTTAATGCATAATCCTTCTCTTCTCTGTGATCGTCTCTAAGAGAAATTAGGAATTTATGAATTATAAATAATCAGGGATTCACTTTGCTTCTGACCCTTACCGTATAACTGTTTGAAGACGATAATTGAACAGAACTCTGAGTTATATGCAGCCCTCATATTAAAAATTAATATCATAATCTGCCAGGCTAGAAGGTTAGCCGCTTACTCGCGTTCTTCTTCTTGCTTTTTGGAGTCACCGAAGATTATTTAAAAGAAAGATCTCCTGATTTTTGTTGACTCATGTTCCCTTCATGTTCCCAGAAGCATATGGTGTGTGGGAAAGGGAGAGTGCTTGTTGGATGTTAGGATCGCTGTTGGGAGCCAGGCATGCTTGCTCTCAGTACAAATCTGCACAATTTTTGCTAAATTGTGTTAAGATGCATGAGCTGTGTTTTTTGCTGTATGTGATCGCCCCCTAGTGTCCAGGAGCCATTTTGCTTTTGCTTGGAGTTGTGTTTTGGGAAAGAGCTCTTTTCTTTTCCCTTTTCCCACACACACACACACAAACACAACACACACTTAATATTGTGCACTGAGTTTGCCTAACCCATACAGCAAGCATGCAGAAGACCAAAAGTGTGTTATTTTCTTGTGTTTTATTTAGCCTTTCAAGCAGCTCGATGAAAACAGAGGCTTTTGTTTCGATTAATAGTATTTTTCTGTTCCTTAAGTACTTAACCTTAAATACTGTCAAGTACAAGTGCAGCTTTGTTGGTGGTGTAGCTTATTTATGTGTTTAAATTTAAATTATGTGTTTAAATATAATTTATTAGCATGAATGCTGAGTAGATGTGAATAAGCTACCCGAAAGTGTTCTCACCTTTCACCAACAATTAACGAATTTATTTCTTAGACTAGATAACTAGTCTAACTAGATAGGTAGATCTTTTACTAGATAAGAAATGCTGCTTGAATAAGGGGGAACAGGGATCTAGAGTTGTTAGAGTAACAGATCCTGGCCGAACTTGACTGCTAAAACTACTCAGTGCAATTTATTTGAAAAGTTACCTCAGATATGCCATCTCTCTTCTCTGGTGCTGAGATTGTCTGTCTATTTCTCATCCTGCTAGCATCGACACACCTGTGTGTGTGTGTGTGTGTGTGTGTGTGTGTGTGTGTGGTTTGTTCTGTAATCATATTTGTGTGTGTGAATGAGATTACAGAATGGCTGACGCTGTAGGAGTGTTCTCTGTCCGCTGCTATTTAGCTCGTCACACCATCACCGCTGATCTTGTGTGACAGGTGATTAGCACCAAGGCCCAATGAGAAACGACCACACACACACACACACGCATACACACACACACACACACACATGCATACACACACATGCAGATCTACTTACTGATAATCTCTTTTATTCTTCCGATTCTTCTGTGTGTGAATGAAGACAGACTATCCATACAGGTAATGTACTCACACACACACACACACACACACACACACACACAATCACAGGCACTCAGGCTCCTCCTCCACTTCCTCACACCGGGGCCCAGAAGGTGATGGATGGCACACCACGGAGCACCAATTTGGAGAATGACAAGTTCAAAAGCAGACGGATGAGTGAGGCCGCTGGGATCGTCTATTTATAGCCTCTGTTTTCTCTCTCATTTTTTTCCCATGCAATGAAGGATAGCAACTCCACAGGAGCCATTTTAGGGCAGGCTGAGAACCTGACGGGCGTGACGGTCATGATGGGGTGTGGAAAGACTGTGAGAGCTCTCCCTGAAATGCTGCCGAGCTGAATATTTTAAGGATCAGATGAAAGATATCCGTCCATCCTTAGACAATACAGGGTGGCCGACTTTTAGATTTCGTTAATCTACTGAATTAATCTCGAAAGACTACTTCACAGAGAGACCAGACCACAGTATAATCAGTACCCCTGGAGTGGCTATTATAAGAGGAACTGGACCAGATCAGCTCATCTGTATAGATATGAATATCAGCACACACACTCAGAAGTGGAAATGTGGAGCTGATCTACTGCTAAAAGTGCTACAGGCTCCAGTTTTCCTGCAGGACTGGGCTGTCTTTAATTTATTTCATTATTTGGTTCAGCATTTTGCATAAATCGGACTGATTATATCAGTCATGTACTGTATGTCATCTTTGGTGTATCAGTCGAAAAAATGTTCGTGGACGTCCACTTTTCAGTTGGTCTGCAACACTTCCAGTCTTTTTGGATTTGCTAATAAGTTTGGCAACAGTGTCGTGTGTGATGTTCCTGCCATGTTTCCTGTTAAAGTCCATCGCAACCTTGAGACAGCTTCTGGATCCAGCCATGAGAATGATTTCAATACGCTCTTCTTTTCTTTTGTCAAAGGCATTCTTAACCCTTTAGTGCATGGTGTTGCCATATGGAAACTATTAATTTATCTCCATTTTTTTTTGTATAGACAATAATAAAAAATGACTTTTTTCTATGTAACTGGAAAAAGGGGGCTT
>CM074962.1:6360793-6386641 GCA_037577455.1 Pangasius macronema
AAACTCTTGGATTTTTTTATCCGATTTTGTTGTCACACATCTTAAAAGAATTCTATAGATGTGGCCTGAGATTGACATAATGAGAATGAGAGTGTAACCTCTGCTAAGACACGTGCCATCAACAGGAGGACGGTATAGGATGACACAAAGCTCATGGCACAGATACAAATATGGAAACATAATGGCGAAACATATGCACGCAAAACAGACTATTGAGTAGAATTACCTCAAGAATATTTCTGTTTACGCACTCCTGCTTTCTGTAGCTTTCTTTTCAAGCAGAATGTAGTCATTTTCTTTAATCACAGATCTATCGTTAGCGGATCTTCAGCATACGTGGAGAATACTATCTGTTATCTGTTATAAAATTTGTAGAAAAGTTTATTAAGGTAATTTCGTACATTGTGATCTTAAAATACGAAGCTGAAATCACACAGTCTAAAAGCAGAGGACAAAAGGATATGATAAATCATTGGTGAGTCTCCTTTGAATTCCTTTGGATATTCTGTAGACTAAAGAAGAAGAAAGATTGAGATTGTGTGAGACAGACATACAGACAGTCCGTTTAGAGAGAGAGAGAGAGAAAGAGAGCGAGAGGGAGAGAGAGGGAGAGGGAGATCAGCCAAGCAGAGATGAAACAGATTATTCAGTATTCATGGGAGAGAGAGAGGAATGGATAGACAGAATTATTGATGGTGCTGAGATGGGGGTCTCTTATGAAGCTCAGCATATCACATTCACCAAAGCCTTTCATGCAACCCTCCTGAGAGCATCCCTCACCTGCTGAACGGAGGCCCAGAGCTCGAGGGCTCATAAATCCCCCACGTGAAGCCATTCTGCCGCGCTTAAAGTGTGTTGGGACGATCCCGAGAGGATGCTGCCTGCTGAACACAGGCGCTTCCTGCAGGGCTGAATTTGATTGAGTGTCATCGAGTCACGCCAGAGTCATAAGCAATGCAATTGAGTGGGATTTCATTCAAAGTGGTTCAGAAAAGGCTTCAGCGTTCACCTTCAGGTGTGTTGAGGTCAGAGGAAAGCAGTAGCGCGTACTCACTTTAGCTAATTGTTTGCTGTCAGTGGACGTTATTGGAAAGTAACAAACGTTAAAGCCATTTCTTTCGATGGTGGAGAGAGTCATCCATTCACGAACACTTCAAAGTATGTGCACTAGCATATCAGATAGCACTGTGTTTATCAGGCTTTGAAAGGTCTTACCCCACTAGTCATGGGCATAACTTATGCTGGGATTGTGTACCAATATTATTTTTATTACTCTACCGTAATATTATTATGAGAAGATACAGACAAAGCCGAAACTTCCAGAAGTACAGAGTAAACCATCTGTTTGACAATAGCAGAGAGAGTGTGATTCACAGGAGTTGGGTGTTTCAATGATTTCCCACAACTGCAGTGAATGTGTGTGTGTGTGTGTGTGTGTGTGTGTGTGTGTGTGTGTGTGTGTGTGTGTGTGTGTGTGTGTTAAGCCACGCGGAGTGGTCATATGATTGCAGCTGAGGTGCTGGTGTCGTCTAACGAGCTCTGTGTGCTCTAAGCTTGTTAAGCACACTGCCTTCAGAGGTGAGCACCGGGACTCTTAATCATGTAAACTGATCTACCGTTCTGTTATCTCATCCTCCTTTCATCCTCCCTCTCTCACACACGACACACAGCAGCTCCTTTTAGCTCCAGTGTTCCAGTAAGGAGAAGGAGACACAGTGGAAAAAAAAAAACCCCTCTCATTACCTTTGAGGCTTGGTAAACAAACCGAATGCCTACTCGGTCTATTGTTTATTTGCATTTGCATTTGAATTTGAGTCACTTATAAGTTGGTATATTTGAATTATAATAATGAGCCTGTAATTTTATACCTTTACAGAAACACGAGGGAGCAATATTGTAATGTTAAGAGAAAGGTTATTGTTAGTTTAGAGGTTTATTATCTTTAATTCACAGGAACTGAGATTATAAATATACGTAACATAACCTATGGCCTTTCTATAAAGCTCTCACATTCTTTGGATGTAGACCCTAAAACTGAGTGTTTCCTATAAGAGAAGCTAAGAACCCTTGAGGGAGTACATTTAGCTCAATTAGAATGATAAATAAGTATCATTCATCTTCAGTAAGTGGTTTATCCTGGTTAGAGTGGTAGATCCGGAGTTTATGCCCGGGAACACTGGGTGTATGGTGGGAATACACCCTGGATGGGAAGCCAGTCCATTGCAGGACACCACACACCCCTAGGAGCAGTTTAGTTCAACCAGTCCACCTATTGGCATGTTTTTGGGAGGTGGGAGAAAAGCAGAGAACCCAGACGAAACCCAGGTGGACATGAAGAGAACACGCGAAATTCCACACAGAGCATAACCCGAGCTCAGGATCGAACCAATCCCAGAGACCTTCCTCCTCCCTGTATATACAGTATATGTACACCTAATAAGGTTATAGACACTACATAATGGCATATGCTCTATATGCCCACTTGAATGAGATCTGGGATTGAGACCCAGAAAAAATGTGACTCCAATAAGTGCCTTTACTTACAAGTAATAATCACTGAAGGGAAAAAAGAAAGAAATTATATGGAATGACGTAAATGGCAGTCGTGGCATAATGGTTAGAGAGTCTGACTTGTAACTTGAAGGTGAACCTGAAGGTCGTGGGTTCGAGTCTCGGGTCTGGCAGGGATTGTAGGTGGGGGAGTGAATGACCAGCGNCACTACTGTGTGTGTGCACTTGGATGGGTTAATTGCAGAGCACAAATTCCGAGTATGGGTCACCACACTTGGCCACATGTCACTTCATGTCACTTTTCCTACATCAGTTCATGGAAAGCCAAAAGCAAGTGTAGTTTTAATGTTAGGTAAATACAAGTAGCACATGGATTTTTTTTTACTTCAAATATATAAATATGATGAAAAGATGTTCACTTTTATTTCACTCACATCTGTTCAATCCTGATGTCTTCTCTCTTGCTCTCTTTCTTTATTGAATATCTTTGTAAAAGTGTGTGTGTGTGTGTGTGTGTGTGTGTGTGTGTGTGATACCCTAGTGGGCTCAATTTGATGACCCGTTTCCTCTGTGGTGCGATTGGTTTGTAATTGCATTGTGGCCGTCAAAGAGCTCCCAGCATATGCTATCACTGTGGTGTGCTGTGTGTGAGCGTGTGTGCGCGTGTGTGTGTGTGTGTGTGTGTGTGTGTGTGTGTGTGTGTGTGTGTGTGTACTTTATGTGCTTGTCCTTTAGAGCTTTATCAAGGTCTGATGATTGCTTATATTTTACCATCGCCATTAATTTATTACAAAATGAGCACACATCCACATGTGTGGTGTGTGTGTGTGTGTGTGTGTGTGTGTGTGTGTGTGTGTGTGTACATGTTCATGTAGGTCAGGCAGGTTGATAAGACTGCTGTCATAGTTAATTAACACTGAACAGCAAAAAAAAAAAATCGGAAATACTCTGTAAGAAAATATTACAATATACACAGTAGAATATATACACTATAGTGTGTGAACAGACAGGATTGGTCAGAATTCCTTCTAGATAGTGCAAGATTGGACAAAATTCCTTCAAGCGCAGTCAAGAATGGTGAGAATTCATTCTGGAATTTTTAATTATTGATCAGAATTCTTTCTGTAATAGGCAGGATTGCTCCGAATACTTCAGGAGGAGGCAGGATTGGTCAAAGGAAAAGAGGTGGTCAGTATTCTTTTTGGAACAAGCATTGGTCAGACATTGTTTGGGAATGGGTAGATTTGGTCAAATTTCCTTCAACAGCAGGCAGGATTTGGTCAGAAAGCCTTTACAAGCAAGCAAGATTCCAGAATTCCTCCAGAAGTGGGCAGAATTCCGTGAGGAGTGGGCAGGATTGGTCAGAATTCCGTGAGGAGTGGGCAGGATTGGTCAGAATTCCGTGAGGAGTGGGCAGGATCGGTCAGAATTCCATGAGGGGTAGGCAGGATCGGTCAGAATTCCGTGAAGGGTGGGCAGGATTGGTCAGAATTCCGTGAGGAGTGGGCAGGATTGGTCAGAATTCCATGAGGAGTGGGCAGGATCGGTCAGAATTCCTTGAGGCATGGGCAGGATTGGTCAGAATTCTGTGAGGGGTGGGCAGGATTGGTCAGAATTCCGTGAGGAGTGGGCAGGATTGGTCAGAATTCCATGAGGAGTGGGCAGGATTGGTCAGAATTCCGTGAATTACCAAAAACAGTCCCGCATCCACCTCTACAATTAACCATAAAAGTGATATGGAAGTGAGAACATTCCAGTAAAACAAAATGAAATTTAAAAAAAGACTTTTCCCAGTGTAGCCTTACACAGTGGGATATTGACTGCAATATTTCCAAACATCACCGTCTGCCTCGCTGCTTCTTTCCATGACTATTCAACATCCTCACAGCGGCATCTAGTGAATGTATTAGTCAACTAGTTTATGAAACAAATAACACACACAAAGCAGGCATATATGTCAAATTGTGTATACACACACACACACACACACACACACACACACACATATCCATATGTGTGTTTGCTACCAGCCAGTGACGGATATATTTCTGATATACACAAATCTAACGAGTTTAATGGCCTACGAGGGACATTATTAGCCGTCCCTAATGAAGCTTTTATCTGCTGGTTCAGAGTTCCGTACTCAGCTCTGTCCTCTGGACACCACCACCACTCTGTCTCTTGCACTCATTAATGAGAACGCATTTGCAAAGTATCGAAGCACTGGCGGATATAAAGAAGACACTAAAACAGCCCAAATCACAGCAGAAGAAAAGACGCAGCCATGCAGTCCTAATTTCTCTTTTTCATAAACTCTGAGTCTTTGCTTTTCTCTCTCCCACAAAGTTGTCTGTCAGTCTCTCTGTGTCTTTCTTCTCTCTCTCTCTCTCTCTCTCTCTCTCTCTCTCTCTCTCTCTCTCTCTCTCTCCTTGTAGTTAATTACAGGAGTTTAATTGGAGAAGTTGACTCGATGGTGTGCATAATTATTGCTCGGTCCTCGGAGGCTACATCTCATCGGGCCCCTGAGCAAAAATCCACCACACCGTAATTCAATTAAACTCTCCACTTAGTGAGTGTGAGAGCCACTCTTCACTGTTAAAGAGCCCCACAGCGTCCTCACTGCCGCATACACACACTGCTCCACACACCTCCTGTTCCTTCAGAGGTCATGTCCCTTACATAAACCTGGATGCTCATAAATAACCAGACACTCTGAGATACACTATCTGTGTTCTTGCGTATTTTTCACATGCAGTGTCTGATCATCCAAGTCCACTACTGAGGAACTGCGTTTTATTTCATCAGTTATCATAAAAAGACTAATACATATTTTACTCAGATGTTACATTATTCATACACAGTGCTCATTCATGCAGTAGCCGAGAATACTTCGTGTGTAGCTGTTTGAAAAATCCTCAGTATGTAAGAAATAAAACATGACAGGGCATGCTGTTGTAGAAGAATGATGAACAATGTGCTGGTGTGATGTGGTCTGAAACAAAGCGGAGTTACTCTTACCTATAAATACACCGATCAGTCATAACATTAAAACCACCTGCCTAGTAGTGTGTAGGTCCTCATTGTGCAGCCAGAACAGCTCTGACTTGTTGTGGCATGAACTCTGCAAGACCTCTGAAGGTGTGCTGTGGTATCAGGCACCAAGATCTTAGCAGCAGATCCTTTAAGTCCTGTAAGTTGCGAAGTGGGGCCTCCATGGATTGGCCTTGTCTGTCCAGCACATCCCACAGATGCTTGATCAGACTGAGATCTGGGGAATTTGGAGGCCAAGCCAACACCTTGAACTCTGTCATGTTTTTTGACCCATTCCTGAACAATTTTTGCAATGTGGCAGGGTGCATTATCCTGCTGAAAGAGGCCACTGCCTTTAGGGAATACCGTTGCCATGAAGGGGTGTACTTGGTCTGCAACAATGTTTAGGTAGGTGGTACATGTCAAAGTAACATCCACATGAATGCCAGGACCCACGGTTTCCCAGCAAAACATTGTCCAGAGCATCACACTGCCTCCGCCAGCTTGACTTCTTCCCATAGTGCATCCTGGTGCCGTCTCTTCCCCAGGTAAGTGACGCTCATGCACATGAGGCTATCCACATGATGTAAAAGAAAATGGGATTCATCAGACCAGGCCACCTTCTTCCACTGCTCCATAGTCAATTTCTGATGTTCACATGTCCATTGGAGGTGGTTTCAGTGATGGACAGGGGTCAGCTGTGGGCACTCCACAGCCCCGTACACAACAAGCTGTGATGCACTGTGTGTATCTGACACCATTCTATCATAGCCAGCGTTAACTTTTTCAGCAATTTGTGCTATGGTAGCTCTTCAGTGGGATCAGACCAGACAGGCTAGCCTTCGCTCCCCATGCGCATAGGTGAGCCTTGGGCGTCCATGGTCCTGTTGCCAGTTCACCAGTTGTTCTTCCTTGGACCACTTTTGGTAGGTACTAACCACTGCATATTGGGAACACCCCACAAGACCTACTGTTTTGGAGATGCTCTGACCTAGGCATCTTTTGGCCCTTGTCAAAGTCGTTCAGATCCTTACATTTGCCCATTTTACCTGCTTTGCTTTCTGTTAGGATGTTAGGAGACATCTATTAAACATTTATGGAAGGAGTCTCCAGTGTTAACGCTTTGTTATAGTCAGTACGTTTCCTGAAATGGAAGAGTCTTCAGGACAGAGGAGTTTGTGTTTTCCAGGTTTCTCAATCACACATCAAGGAACTAGTCACTTCACAGGAACTAATTTGTCTCATGGACCTTCCATAACATTAAATGTAACTATAACCAGTTAAAAAGCATGATGTCGCATTCATTAATAAATTAAAAATTGTTCATTGTTGGTGAAATGGCTGTGATATAAGGGGAATAAAACACTTCAGCCTATGCTGCTATACAAAAATAATCCTCTTCACAAGTCAATGTGGATTCTTTTCATATAGCAGCAAAGCCCAAAGTGTGTTACTCCTTAGACATCATCTCTGTTCATTACAGTGAATATCATGTTACTGAAGAGTGCTTTAAGCTCCTTTTAGAAATATAATTTGACTAAACTATTAGATTTTAATAACTGGTTATGAAAAAAGCTGAGAAAATGATATGAGATGAAATAGTCGTATTTCTCACCAATTACTCAGGCAGGTAGAGTAAATATAGATTCTGCTGAGGATAAGGAGCTGCTTTGCAGCTTTTTTTTCTCAGTTTCTCATGCTTCTACCATGCTATAAACTGCAGTCTCTTCTTGAGTTCCTCCACGGGAAGCCACAATACATCAGCCACTTGACCGCCTTCAGAAGAGAAGGAGCTCGACAAGCAACACCGACATCTTCCTATAGATGTTCTGATCTTCTATAGAACTGTCGCACTGGTGGCTTATTGACTGTATGACAGAAGCGGTGTGTCTGTGTGTAAGGGAACAATGATGTACACGTACATTGTGTTTCCATGGTGACATGCACATACACATTATGGAGATCATTCAAGTATCTCCATGCAGAATGTGTGAACACCCCTAGCAATGAAGTGCCTAATTATGAATGAAACGTACTCGATAAGAGAACAAAGTGGAAAAGTAGGTCAGAATCTTTTTTTAAAAAATGCCCCCATTTTGTGTTTAATTTCTCTATTTTGTAAACGGATGGGTCAAAGCTAGAGACCTTCCAGATGAGCAAAGCCTGGAAGCAGATTAAGAGTCATCACACCCTGACAAACAGCAACAGATGGACAAGAAGCATGTTCGACTCCCATTCTGTGGCTCTCTGCTGCCTCCTAGAGGTATTATCCGAAAAAACAAACAAACAAACAAAAAAAGTTTAGCTGGCAAAACAAGTTTTATACATGGCCTGGCAAAAGGGTGGCGAGAGCACAGTAAGGGGTTCCACCACCTAATTATATATAGAACAAGTTGGCATTTGCAGAATATCTCATTTGTTCACTGGTGCAAAATGAATGTGCAAATAATGACATCACTGTATTGGCTTCATAACTGCTCTGTAGTTACCAAAATACCAAACAGTGTGCACTTATGATTTAAATCAATGAGCTATGATGAGCTATCTGAGTTTTATATATATTTTAGAGAGAGAGAGAGAGAGAGAGAAGGAGAGAGAGAGAGAGTTATCAGTTATATAGAGGAATAACAATAAACACACACTTTCTTTAGGTTCTACTTTGAAATCTGCAGTTTTTTTAGGATTCCTTCAGAGGAACAAAATGAAGAACTCTTCAGACTTTTAGTTTGGCCCGATTTCTTTAAGGATGCAGGAGTAGCAAACCTCTCCGATATGTGTGCTGAGGACTGAGTTGAGGTGGTATCTGGGTTGGCAAGGCTTATTTCACGGGTCAAGAGATAGAATAGGATTGAGTGGAATAGCATACAATATGCATTAAAATGTGTCTATGATCTTCCCCAGCAGCTTAAAATTTGACCTACACAACAAAATAAGGAACAAAACACTCGGGGACATGCTGTTACAGGAAAACAATCAATGACAGGGTGGTATGATGCAGCTGAATGCAACACAGAGATACATTTACTACCCCAGAGCTGATTATTCTCCAATAACAGCACATTCCGGAAGTGTGTGTTTTATTCCTCTTATACCACAGCAATGTGCCAAATATTATCGCAAATATTATTAATTAAAGAACGTCACATTAAACTTTTTATCCATTTATATTTATGTTTAATGTTGTGGAACATCCACAAAACAACTTCCTGTTGTTACTTACAATACAGCAGCAGTCGTTCCTTCGCTAATCGTTTTTCTCTCTCTTGAAGGTAATAAGACAAAAAAATATGGAAACCGCAAAGTCCTCCGTCTCGAAGATTTAAAGTTACTGCTTTATCACTGACTGTTACAGAGCGCTGACACTGGAGACTCCTTCCTTAAATGCAATGATTATACAATTTCTTTGTTAAATAACAAAACGTTTATAATCTGTTTATTATGAGTGTTAGATTGTGTGGCGCGTCCATCAAGCAGGTTCCTGTGAATGAGCTGTTCCTATAGATATGATGGCATATTAGAACAAGTGCATTCATTATAGACTTGTGATATGAATAAGAGCTGGCACTGCTGTCAGAGCTGCTGTTATAGAAAATGAACCAACACCATCACCTTCAGCAGCACTGTGGTATAAGCAACACAAGCACAAACAACTGCTAAAAACAATAAGCTCAAGTATAACAGGAGGAAATAAAATGTTTAGCAAAATGGTTGCCTTTGAAATAAAAGACCGCAAAATTACAAACCAGACTTATATGTTACAATGAAATGCTCAGCGTGACCATCGCATGCTAACTCCTACTTTCTGACCTCATATGAACACAGATTTTTGTTAAACAAATCCAAGTGTTGTACAACTTTCTTAAAAATCAATTTTCAGTATGTGCAATTTTCAGTATGTGTCTTCAACAAAAATATCTTAAACACTTTAACTTCCGGTTATTAAATCACGGCTGGTGAAAAGACAGACTGTTTTACTGCAGTGTTCGGATCTTCTTCACGTTTACCTTTGAAAAGCTGCATTATTAAAGGCTGGATGTAATTACAAGGCTTTTTGCATTTTACTCTGTATATTTGCGAAACTGTATGTGCCGTGTGCATCTCTTTGCGAAATCCAGATTTCACATTTCCACCTTTCCTTGCTGTTTTGGCATCACTCATAACCGAATTTGCTGCCAAAGCCTGGGTTACAAAGCATGAGAAACCCGCACTGCTAGCAGTCGATGCAGAATAACAGTAGGAGCGCGTGATGAATCTGTCTCTTCCTCTGCTGCAGGTATGGAGACATGGTCCCGAAGACAATAATGGGCAAGATTTTTGGCTCCATCTGCTCCCTCAGTGGTGTGTTAGTGATCGCTCTGCCCGTGCCTGTCATCGTGTCTAACTTCAGCCGCATCTACCATCAGAGTCAGCGTGCAGAGAAACGCCGTGCCCAGAAGGTATACACACACACACACACACACACACACACACACACACACACACACACACACAGACTCCTCACCTGACCCACTGGGGTAATCATCAGTGACCTCTTAAAGGAGCTGCGATCAGCTGGAGAGTCCACATTGTGTGTGTCGTTCGTTACACCCTGTGTATATACGTTTAAGAATATTATCTACATCCTTGTTTAGCAAATAACTTTTTTTATTTACTTATTTATTTTATTTATCTTAATTAATTTATTTATTTATTACAATATTTTTTCCACATTAGGCAAATGATATTTATTTATGGGCTCCTTTAGAGCTTTTGTTCCTGAACGTTCCATTCACAGGATCCAAACAAAAAAACTGTGTTACAATATTTAAAACTATTTGCATAATAATAAACAGCACTTCTTCTAGTTTTATTCAAATGGCAGTTACATCCAATTTGCATAATTTATACTTCAGTTATTCAGCTTTAGGAATTAGCCCTTTACTGCACATTGTTGCCATACGGCAACAATTTACAAACTACCCCCCTCATTTTTTTTTTTTTTAATTTTGAAATATATTTTTATTTCTTGAACTAATTCATGCAGTAGAGGGTTAAGAGCAATATTTCAACACCACATCATTTTAAACCCCTTCAGTTCACATTAGCATGAATTAGAATTAAACCTAGAACCGTTACTNTTTATTTCTTGAACTAATTCAAGTAATAAAAATCCATAAAAAATAAATAAATAATTCATGCAGTAGAGGGTTAAGAGCGATATTTCAACACCACATCATTTTAAACCCCTTCAGTTCACATTAGCATGAATTAGAATTAAACCTAGAACCGTTACTATCACAAATACAAGTGACAGGTGATATAACATGTGTATCATACTTTAATAATAATAATAAACTTTAATAACTGAATAGACAACTTCACTTTACGTCTTGAACCCCTGCACTTCCTTTCTAAATATTTCTGTAGGTCTATAACCATTGTCATAAAAAGCTCATGTAGATGTCATGTAGCACTATGAACACCGAGAGTGAATAATGCGATACCATAAAAAAATGAATAACACTGTAGATAACTTGGCTTCGTACGTCTCAAACCCCTGCACTTCCTTCCCAAATGTTCATGTAGCTTTATGAATCTTGTTATGAAGGGGTTACGTACATGTCATGTAGACCTATGAACATCGCCCTTGTGTTACCAAAATCAAAATCAATAACTTCATGATCAATTTGGCTATACATCTGGAACCCTGCAGTTCCTTTCTAAAAGTTTCTGTAAGTTTATGACAGCTGTTATAAAGGGCTTATGTAGGTGTGATGTAGTTCTGTGAACATTGCCCCTGAGTGAAGTATGACGCAAAAATGGAATACATTTATGGATAACATGCCTGTACATCATGAAAGCCTGGGGTTCCTTTGTACATATTTATGTAGGTTTATGACAGTTGCCATAAAGGGCTTATGTAGGTGTATCTGGAGAGTTGAAAACTGCCCCTTGGTAAAGTGTTACCAAAACTTTTAAAGGTTTTAGGAGCTGCATGGACAACTTGGCTTTATGTCTTGAACCCCTGTTGTTCTTTGCTAAATGTTTAGTAGGTTTATGTCAGTTGTTATAAAGGGTTTATGTATGTCATGTAGCCCTAAGAATACCACTTCTGAGTAAAGTGTTACCAAAAACTTGAATAACTTAATGGACAACTTGGCATTATGTCATTACCCTCTGCACTTCCTTTCTGAATGTTTCTGTAGGTTTATGAAGGTTGTCATAAAGGGCTTATGTACATGTCATGTATCCCTATGTATATCACCCTTGATTTAGGTGTTACCCAAAACATTAATAACTTCATTCACAGTTTGACTTTATGTCTTGAACCCCTGCAGTTCCTTTCTGAATGTTTATGTAGGTGTATGACAGTTATCATAAAGGGCTTATGTACATGTCATGTAGTCCTGTGAACATTGCTCCTGAGTGAAGTGCAACCCAAAAATGGAATGCATTTGGATAATGGATAACATACCTGTACATCATGAAAGCCTGGGGTTCCTTTGTACATGTTTATGTAGGTTTATGACAGTTGTCATAAAGTGCTTATGTAGGTGTATCTGGATATCCGAGTTGTCCAGAAACGTTACTAAAATTATGGATAATTTGGCTAATGCTCATGAATGCGCTCTGAGAACCAGGGACCTGCATGATTGTGGCTCGTGCCTATGTTTCTGCAACATAGATCCTCAAACGACATGCATAGAATTTAAATTTTTATGCAGTGTGAGATTCAGAGAGCTGATCAGAAAGTTCAATACAGAAAAAAGGCAGACAGATTGAGAGAGTGACAGATAGAAAGAGGTCATGAGGAGTGGAGAGAGTAGACAGCGCTACAGGAGAATAGAGATGTCGAGGAAGGGGCAGGAGTGTGCAGGAAGCACCGTTCTTCTGGGGGTGATCAGTATGCAGAGCTGCAGCAGAATACACAATCGTGTTCCTCCTGCATGTCCTGCTGCCCTTCACTTGCCTGTGTGAGTTCAGCTAAGCCACAAGAGACACACAGGCCGATATCTTTATCCCTCCTCTGAGCATATACACACACACACACATTTATGAAAACGCGTAGACAGAGAGAGACAAATGAGTTCTAAAACAACAATCTGTTTTTACTGTTAAGCACACACACACACACAGAAAGAGAGAGGGAGAGCTAGAGAGAAAAAGGGAAATTATATGGTCCTTGTGATGAACATTTCCACTATTCATACCTCATATAGAATTATTTCGAGTGTCTCACACACACCCACATAAACACACACTCAGGTGACATGCGAGGACCGAGTGTTAGGCTAAAATGCCCGCACGTATGTGTTTGTCCGAACAGAAAACCAGGCTTGCTAGAATTCGTGCCACGAAGAGCTGGGGTGCTAACGCTTATTTGCAGTACAAACGCAATGGGCTGCTGGTCGACGCCGAGGAGGAGGTAACCGTGGAAACCGCGGGAGACATGCTGTGCCATAACGGGCTGGTGCTGGTGCTGGTGCATGCACACCTTCTGACCTCCTTTCACCTCTCCACCAGATCTGCCTTCATTCAAACGCTTTCTATCATGGTGTCTCTCTAATGGCTCTCTCTCTTTAACTATCACACTCTTTCTATTTTTTCCCCTGCTGCTTCGTTTCTTCATCCTTCTCTCTCATTCCCCATTTCATTATTCTTTTCTTTTTCTCACTCCTTTGCACTTTTGACTCTCACGTCATCACTTGAAGACACCGAGATGACAGCACCTCTTCCTGGCAACCGGTCGTGGGATCTTAGTCATCCCAAGACTGCACAGCATCTGCTTCGGTACCAGCGGACCCCCTCACTCTTTTACTACAACCCGTCCCTTCTTCTTTCCATTTTCTTCTCCTCCATCCTTCTCCATCTCACCTCGAACCCACCTGCGCCTTCGCCTACTTACCCGTCTGTGCTCCATGCATCTTTTAACAAGCATTTTCGAGTGATCTTCCACGGCCTGTTTTTTCTCTTCTTCCTCATGATATCATCTGAATGCATCTTGGATTTCCATCCCATGGAGGAATGAGAATGTCTGAGCTGCATGTCGATGAATTGCCAGCATCTGAAGGGGGGGTGAGATGGGGCCAGTGTGACTCAGAGGCCATGGGGAGTGTTGACTGGGTGTCGGCGCGGATGTTTGCACACACAGTAAACACTCCAGCTGTGGTCTTTGGACTGCATTATGTATTGTCCTGCCTTGATGAACCAGTGGGTTTAAAATGGGGATGGTGACGGTTAAGGTTTAAATGCAGCAGACACTTGAGTTTAATTGGACATCATAAAGCACATTTCCACTGCAGGAAATTTTATGGAGCTCAGAAACGTTTTTACGACTGATTTTAGTTACTGGGTTGTAGTTCCAGGTCCCTTTTTTGGTCCCTTTTTGTGGAGCAGGAACTACATGGAGCTTGCCATAATGAGCATTGCTTATTGGTCCAATGTTGCTCAGTTTCTCAGGAACATCTTCACCTGATATTTTAAAAAGTTTACCTCAGTTTACCTCAGTTAACAACTAAAATGAGGATATGAAGCTAGTGGGTGCAGGTGTTGAGGATGCAGAAGATAAGGATAAGTGGAGAGTGATGATTCGCTGTGGAGACCCCTGAAGGGAAAAGCCAAAAGAAGAAGAAGAAGAAGAAGAAGATTTACAGCACTGTGTAGTTCTCAGCAGAAAGGTGTTTGCTTTGTTGTCCAGAGATTGAGAGCTCAAATCCATATGATGCCACAGCCATCCACTGTGAAGAGTCAAGAGAGAAAATTTGTCTGGGTGGAAGGGATGACATACTCTCTCTGTCCTGTCAATCACAGTGACATTAGCCTATCACAGGCCTCTGTGAGATTATGCATGTGTAAGAGGGTAGATAGCACTTTTCTCCGAGTGTGTTATGCTACCCTGTTACTCAGTATGTGCAGCAGTTTAAAAATAAGCAGTTAGTTGGCTTCACATGTCTTGAAGGAAGCATGTGTTAGCCTTCACCCTCCTTGGTTGTTAGCTGTCGTATGATAAGGGAGAGCTCACTGGTGGGTGGGAATATAACCTATAGGTGACCAAATTGGGGAAAAGATGGGAAAAGGAATTCCAAAATGTTCTGGGACATCCCTGGAAACATGCCTATACTCACTGTCAGAGCTATTACTGAGTGGCACAGCTTCCACTAATCTTCAAAATGTTACTTCACAGACATGATGTTATTTCAGGAATGTCTTCTGGAACAATCCGGAACGAGAACTACACAGTGACTCAGGTTGTTGCTCTTTATAGTATTACCTAGTTGCAGAAATATAATAATAGTAACGTGGCTTTTTAAACCAGAAAAGTGCACACAAAGTGCTATTCCAACCTCAAGACTGTTCTCCAAAAATGGCATGCCACTAGAACACTATAAAAAATGCGCTCCCACATTTTTTGACATTTTTGCTATATCTGTGGCAGTCTGGGAAAACCCATCAGTGTCCCTGTGGCTGAATTCTGGAAAGCAGCCAAAAATGAAGAAAATATTGGGTTTTAACTAAACTTGAGTTCTTCTGCCAATAATACACTTTGAAATCTCTGCTCTAAGAAAACAGAAATACATGGCCATGACCTAAACTTGCCTTGTTATCTGCCTGCAAAGATCTTGCTGTGTAGTAAAAACAGTCAGTCTGCTTAATGATGTCTAAACCTTGCTAGCTAACAAAGTGAATGTCATGCTTTGATCAAGCTGCTGAATAGTTATATACATTAGCAAAATGGACATAGGCCTAATCAATTCAGTTTGTAATCAGATACCAGTTGTCAAAATGTTCGTTGTAATGGACCAAAAGCAAAATAAAGCCCTATTTGGATTGGTTTAGTTTATCAGGGGGACGTCTGTGACCAATCTCGCATCCGGATAGCCATAAAATTACCAAAAGAGCAGTGAGTTTCTAGCAGCTACATGCTCCATTCACAACATGGTGTCCATGCAGTCAGACAGGACTGGAGTAGAGAAGAGACACTGGCTTTTATTTCAGTCTAAGGCAAACCAAAATTCCAGCAACAATGAAACATCCATTTTTCATTTTGTGACTCAGGAAGTGTTTAATGTCTAGGGGAGGGTCATTGATACACGTGCACACAATGCAAGGCAACAACTGCATAGAAAATCACAGACGTGTTTCCAGACGGGACTAAAATGATCAGACGGGTTTGGTGAAAAACAATAGGTAATTCAGCCTACAATTTTCTCAGAAGAAGATAGAGAAAAACACTGACATGGCTGAACCAGACAGAAATAAAGTCACAGAGGAGCACCTGTAAAATAGGAAGTTTTATATATATATATATATATATATATATATATATATATATATATATATACAGTCATTTTTGATGATAACCAGAAATGAAAGTGCTAGAATCTGTGATTGGGATATGTGTAATTAAGACATTTCAGTTCAGGAAAGAAGTTTATAAATGAGAAAAGATTTAACCTTGTCAGGGGTTTTACCAGGCTCCCACACAGTAATCACAGAAATGTTCTGCTTGCTGAGTTGTGCTCTGCGACTCTAGGTGGTGTTTAATCACAAGTTTTAAAAGCACTGGGGAAAAGGGTTGGTCTTTTGTTGGACTGATTGGCAATGTTCAGTATTACAAGCTCCAAACCAATCATTCCAACCAACGCTGGAGCAGGATCCAAAGTAGGATCCTAGAACTTTGACCCAGAATCTAAAATGAGCCCTGGTTTCTCTGGTGGAAGTCTTCCTAAAGTTCTTGTAAAGGTTTCTGTGGTGGAAACAAGAATCATGTATGATTCATAGATTTGCAGATCAATCTAAGTTCCCACTGTTGGGAACTGGCTATATTGTTGTGGCTAAAGCAATCCATTCTACACCCTCCAGTGGTCCATCCCCACACCCTGCACTTGGTGGGCGTCTGCTGCCTTTAAACTGACAGCCAACTGTCACAGTGCTAACCTGGAGAGAATGAGACAGGCACAGTGGCACTCAGACTAATGTTGTCACAACGTTTCAAAAAGTTGCTGGAGCGTTGTGAGAGCTCTGGCCTTACTGTTCCCATGTTCTTGTCTTTTCTCTCTCTTTTCCTCTGTCAGTGTGTGGTCCGATTGCCTGATGAGCTGTCAAATTGTTTTGTTTCTCCTATAAGGCATCAAAGGAGGCAGGGAAGGCGCTGGTTTGCAAGACTAATCCCACATTTGAGACTCAGCATCACCACCTCCTACACTGCCTGGAAAAGACTACGGTAAGAGTTTGTGAGGGGGGGGGTCCCTTTTTTCTTTTTCTTTTTTAATTTGGGGATGCACCAACCAATACTCCAGCAAGCCAACAGTGGTTATTGATAACAATAGCCAATAAAAATTATGAAAATGTCATAAAACAGAAATGTTTAACATTGTTTGTGTGTATGTGTAAGGTGTGATCTTTGTTAAGTATATACCACAGCACTGTTGAATTCTTGATTCTGATTGGTCAGAAGTTGTTGATTAATTTTCTGTAATAGCAGCCTGACAATAGTCCTGGCTGCAAGACAAATCACACATTAATGTGCTCATTATTTAAGCAATATCTCAAGAGCAAGAGTGCGTTTATACCGAAGGCACAAAGCCGAAAGCTGCGTGCCGTAAGTAATCACAGCCAAGCCGATATTCAGTAAAACCGCACTCTTGCTTGTGTGATATTGCTTTTATCCGGCAGTTATATAGACAAGAAATTAATATAAAGTAACGGACATTTCAGACACAATATGGACGAACGTTCTGTTTATTTTTGTTCTGGCTAGCTAGCTCACGGTGATTTGTACATTCCCTTTAAAAGTGCTTCCGGTGAAATTGGCTTCCCTTTTTCCTTTTCATTTTCTTCTGATGAGCGTTCATATTTTCAGTCAAAAATTATATTCCTGAGAAATGTATCGTTTGCCATGTCCACTGATGATGTCACTAACTCTACTGTAATAATGGTTTCGAACTAGGAAGTGGAATTTTATGTGGCAAACACTGTCGAGCCGAGTGATACAAACAGTTAAATACACCATATACTAAATCTAAGCACTCTTGGAGCACCACTCAACCAGTCAAATTAGTGGGCCAGAACTCACTGTTGTATAAATTACACTGTCATTTCTATACTAACAGCTAATTCACAGGGACTTGCATGGTAGACTTTCCACATAATGTAAATCTAATATTAAACAAAAATATCCACATAAGTATGATGTGTCATTCTTTAATAAACAGAATAAAACACTTTGGAATGCGCTGGTATTGGTGGTAACAGTCACTCTGCTTAATGCTGGGCTGTATCACACCATCCCAATTTTGATTATTTTCTTATAACAGCACATCCAATTGTGTTTTTTTCCATTATATAGCCAATAATTATAGAAGCAGAACCAAGATCAAATACAACAGATACATAAAAACAATATTTTTTCTAAACGATTGGCTTCTGGTTTTGGTCTCTATTTTGTAATGAGTGGACGAGCTAAATGACCAACTCATTTCAGTCCCTCTCTTCTTCTGCTATTATACTTATTAGATTGATGGATGAATCTCACAATATTTTGAAAGTTATTCACAAAGTATTCTTATTTTTCCATTAGGCCCGAGCCAAGTTCTCAGGAGAGCATCTCTATGTATTTCTACATGTCCAGTAATTATTATACTTATTCTTACTACAAATGATTTTCTTTGAACAGACAGACATGTTTCTATAAATACCATCAGAAGCCTCATGGTTCGTATTAATAAACCACAGTGTATGAGAGAGTGTGTTTGTTTAAGTCTGAGTGCTCTTGAGCGCACTTCGCTCTGCAGCTGTAAATGAACGCTCCTCTCGTGAGACCTTGTTAGCAGGTACTGCCAAGAAAAAGACACTTAGCGTCTACCTCTGCCAGCCAAACTGGCTGCTTACATGGCGACTGTATAGGCTGTGACCCACTCATTCCTATCTAGGCCACTGCTCGAGACATTGGAATGGAAAATTCCTCTGTAGGGCTGACGCATTGGAGAGTGATTTGGGACGCAGCCAAAGTTGCAGTTCATCAGAGCTCAGGGACTTTCTGTCATCTCCATTTAGGCCGGGTCAGATTACCGACATGCCTGCTTGATGTTTCTTTTACAGATGAGGTTTGTTTCTGTTGGGGCAGATTTGCAACTGGATGTTTTGTCATTTTTAAATATTTGGCGAAGTTTTCCTCACACGTGCAGCATCTGCATAGCGTAATAAAATCTGCATAAAATGCCATAGCATTTCTTACAATTTCATTCATAAAAAAAACTCTAATGAAATTCCACATGGGTCTCAGTTTTTCATGACATCAAATTCAACAGAGAGAATCAGTCCAGAGTGAACTGTATGACAGTGCATCAAAAAGAAACTCCAGGGGATGGCCTCCTGGAGTGTAATGCCCGAGCTTCAGACAGACTTATTTCTGCTTTAAATAGAGTGGAACTGTAACATTCATTCATTCATTCATCTCCAGTAAGTGCTTTATGTTGGTTGGGGTAACAATGGGTGGATGAAGAGAGGGGCTATTTTTGTTTGGGTTTGGAGTTTCAAAACAGCTAGCTTCAGCTAACATCCTGGCTAGTGCTTCATTAGGATTGTTAGATAAGAATATTTCTTAGTACCAGAGATCTTGGGTGTCCAATTTTATCAGCAGAGGCCTGGTATGGCTACAGATTTTCATCCTAACCACGCAGGAGCCGCACCTGAGATTGTAAATCAATTCAATGAGATAAACATGTAAAAAAAATAAAGCGGTGTATCATATTACAATAATTAAGGTCGTACCAATTTTTAAAATGCACTCGTGTGGACGACATAGAGGCACAGCTGAAATCACTGATTCTGAAACTGAGAGAGTGCAGCATGGAAGCTTATGTCCATCAACAGAGCTCTTCTTATACCTCAAATGACCCAGAAGTTGAACTGCCGTGTACGGTCAGTAGCGTCCGAAAATGATTCGGGATCACCCTGTCAGCTGCCATGTGCAATTCTAAACTAGCTGAGTGATAATGACATGCATCCCGTTGCACCAAAAGGACTCAGCGCTACTCATGAAACAATTCTTGGCCACGTGTAAGGATTTCATTTACATGTTTTTAACTTTGAATGTACACTAAATGTAACAGGGGTAGAAATTCTTTCAGGAGTGGGCGTGAAAGGGACATTTAAAAATGTAACGTTCCATTAAAGCATAAGCAAATTTTCCCAATCAACTGTGAAATTGGCTTCATGTATTCTGTAGTATTTTCAGACCAATGTAGTACACTTAGCCTGCTTTCTTTACTGTCTGTCGCGTTTCTTTATCTTCTGCCCCACTACTGTTTTTTTCCACTGCCCCGACTATTCAGGAGTGACTAATAAATGTAGTATTTAATTAGTCTACGCAGCCCCTATGCCCAGAATGACTGTTATGTATTACAAGTATATAGAAAAACAGACGAGTTTCTTTAACCTGTTGTTTTTTTTAATCTCTCAGAATCACGAGTTTGTGGATGAGAATACATATGAAACGAGTTGCATGGAGGTGTCCATGGTGAAGCCGTCCACCTCGCGTTCCTCCTCCCTCTCCTCCTCTCCTCATGGCCTGACCTGTTGCTCCCGTCGCAACAAGCGCAAGAGCTTCAATGTGCCCAATTCCAACATGGCCGCCGGCCGCCGGGGCAGCGTGCAGGAGCTCAGCACCATCCAGATCAGAGAGAGACCACTCAGCAACAGGTACATGCTCACACGCTGAAAGTATACAGGCACACAACTGTATGTGTAATTTGTGGATTATGCCAACCGACATGATGAGCACGTCAGCTGTGACCTTCACGCAGTACAGCGTAGGACATATGGAGTTGATGGGGTCAACATAATTACCTGAATGGAGATGAGTCAGAAATTCAGAAGTCTGTTCCCCCACAGAGTATTCAGAGTGTTTATAACATAATACTGAGCTTCCCTGCTGAAACACTCCAGTGCCCATAACACAGGCCAAGCTGGTCAAACTAGTACACCATAAGTTTATTATCCAGCCTCGTAGCTACTTGAATACATTTATCGTTGTTTTCAAATTGCCTTACTGTTGTATTTTTCTTAAAAAGCACTTACAAGTACGCATGAACTGGTCAAGATGATCCACCAGTTTGACCAGCTCAGCCTGTGTTTTGGCATCTGGTAGCTGGTCAGACCAAGCTGTATATTTCATCAGGGATGTCCAGTGTGTGTGTGTGTGTGTGTGTGTGTAGTCAGGGTGAAAACTGGTTCACACTGACTATTCTTTCCCTTCCAGAGTTGATGATGAAACTTAACAATGCTCTGTCTACTTTTTTTTTTTTTTTTGCGAACTGAATACTGAGCCAGAAAGAAGCCAAAGAATCATCACAAACATTAACGCTACATTAACATGACTAAAAAGCTCATTTCACTCCTAATTTCATTGCAACCATGGTGATAGCTGCGTGACACACATTATGCTAATATTCTGACAACTAGCAGTTATCTTTTTCTATTATTAATCGCTAGCTAACAAGTGTTAGCATAGGTAATGTTAGCATAGGTAATGTTAGCATAGGTATGGATGGAAGGGCTACTACATGAAAATCAATATACAAACTAGATCAACAGAGTTTAAATAAACACCATTAAGCATCGATGTGTTCTACAAAATATCCACACATCTGGTTGATTCCATCACTGTACTACAAAATGATCTAAGGACAGCGTTATTCATGTGTTAATCTTTAACAATACCAGTGGAAGGCCAAAGAAGAAAATACTTTGGGGTGGTAACAGTGACTCCATTGTTGATTATTTTCCTACAAGAGCACGCCCTATTGTATTTCATTCCTCACTTAAGTGAAGGATTTTAGCACTGGAAATAAGACCTTGGATCAGCTAATGAACATATGGCTCATACACAATGTTAGATTATGCTGATTGCCATACTCCCCATAAGCTAGTTATGCTAAACAGTGTATTAGTATTTTGCCTTGTGAAAGGAGTGTGTGGTATTTAGGAGTGTGTGGTATTTAGGAGTGTGTGGTATTTAGGAGTGGGAGCAGTGTTTCCATGTTGACTCATGCTGCTGGAATCCAGCACAGCTCCAGCTGCGGCACCCACTAACTTGTCCGTGTGGTCCAAGCGACAGCTGGGAGAATCTCTCTCTCTCTCTCTCTCTCTCTCTCTCTCTCTCTCTCTCTCTCTCTCTCTCTCTGTCTATCTCTCTCTCTCTCTCTGTTTTTGCCTCTGTCTTCTCTCACTGTATCTAGCAACTCAGTTCAAATCAATTCAAGGAAGCTTTATTGGCATGACTCACTATCACGTATTAAATCGCCAACACATTACATGTGTGATCTGATGATCATTAAAATATTGTTACTATGAACATAAAGCAATCTCAGTTTTTGCCTGATGTGGTAACATTTCCACTAAAAAGTCAATAGAAACAAAAAAAGATACAGAAACAGAGCACTTTTACTCTCATCAAAGACTCTAGATTTGATTTTGTTGTTGTTCTTTCGGCTGTTCCCGGTCGGGGTCGCCACAGCTGATCATTGGGCCGCATATTTGATTTGGCACAGTTTTTTCCCCCCTGACGCAACCCTCCATAACTCCGGCACTGGGAGTTCACTGTCTTGTGCATCCCTAGTGGCTGCGGTTCCCTGGCTGGGAATTGACCCTGGGCCGGGGCAGTGAGAGCGCCGAGGCTTGACCACTAGTCCTCTAAGGAACCACAAAAACTTCAGATTCGATAAATATGCAAATCTTATTTGCATGCTGGATCCTTATAGGCTCTTATATTTTATGTTGCAATAACACTAACAAGAGCTCTGTTTTTCTGTCTGTGTCCGTCCCTCTGCAGCCGTTCCAGTCTGAACGCTAAGTTCGAAGAGACGGTGCCGCTGAATTCGGAGCAGCAGCCCTACATCACGGCGGCGGTCATCAGCATGCCGACTCCGCCCGTCACCACGCCAGAGGGCGGGGACTCGGCCAGTTCGCCCGATTACTTGCAGAGCAACATTGTCCGCGTATCAGCTCTATAGACCTGCATTAAGAGCAATCAGCCTGGCTTTTATTTTTTCCCTCTTTCATTCAGCGAGTGGACGCTGGAGGAGGAGGGGATTGGAGAGAGAGAGAGAGAGAGCACCCTCTGGAGGATAGGAGGAGCTACTGCAGAGACCAAGACCATGATCAGAACCCTTTATTTCAGCCCTACTTCTTTGCGCTTGGACATGAGAGCCGCCTGGGCCCGTAATGCCGAGCACTGGGGCTTACCAGTATTTTACCCACAGAGAGGGACCATAAATAATGACCATAATTTCCATGCTTGTTACAATTTTTGGAGTATTGTGTGTCTTTAAATATGTCGTCTTAAATTTGGTAGTGGACAGAATGAGGTGCAGTGGAGGATGCAACAAAAATTTGGTGCATATTTGGGTATTTTTTGGGGTGCTCATTAGGTATCGGGTGTCTTTCTGGGGTCCTAGTTTTACTCGAGGCTATTTACCGTGCTTTTAAAGAGACCTACTAAAACAGAGCTCCTTTTGATATTTGACACTACAAGAAATTCAAGGTTTTTAAGGNGATTGTGTGATTGTGCGATTGTGCGTGTGGGTGCGTTTAAGGCTAACCTTTTTTGCATGTTCTGCATTCGTGAGTCTGTGTACTTTCAAGTTTGGCATGAGCAATAAGGGTTTTTTTTTAACTCCTGATGTGTGTGGATTTGATTTTTTAACCCATCACTTCCGCTTTAACTCAGTGCACATGGCTCATTTTTACACATCTATTAAACGTCAATTCTGTGCACATGCAGACCGAAAGGGACTCTTTCAGTCTCTTTTTCCCTCACTGTAACAATTTCGTCTTCTCTTGAGACCTGGCCTAAAACGGTTTAATGGATCACTGATGGTATATATAAAAAAAACAACCAAAAAAAAAAACGAGTGGGGGAACAGCAGTGTGGCTCACACTATAAGAATCGCCGAACAGTAAAAAAGCTCCTTTGAAGCCACTCGTGATATTCCCTCGTCCTTTTGTAAGAAATATTTCTTTTATTCTTACCGTCAAGTTCTGAATGTACTGTGAACGTTTTTTTCTTTCAATGTCCCAATACTGTGCATGGTGTTTTAAAGAATATGGGATATGGACCAACAAGGCCACCATACCCCAATGTGTTTTTATGTTGGATCGTTTGTCTTTCCGTTCCTCTCCGTCTGAATGAACCATTTCAACAACAAATTCCACCTCCATCTGAACCCAGTACTAATTAAACAAGACTTAGCCATAACACAAGTACTGAATAAAAGACATGTGGTGACAAATTCATGCCCAATAATAGGACAGCGTCCTACGTCGTAGGCTTCTCACCGGATTATTTTATCAGTGCTATAATCATACCACTCCCACGCGCTGTCGAATATCAAAGGGAGGTACGAATAAAGGCTGCTCTGAGTCAGAGAGATGGATTAGTCATATCTCCACGCACCGTCTCTGTCTTGAATTAGCAAGAAATTTGCATATGATATGAAAAGATGATTTTATTCTTGCACTTGTCACTAAGGCCAGAGTGTTTTCTTGTGCAGAGGAGTCATTAAAATAGCCTAAACCGTACACACACACACACACATCAGCACTCACGTCCATTATTGCTTGACCATGTGACTTATGCAACAAGCTTCTTTTTGTAAAGATACACTTTGTATTAAAGGGGATATCGACTGGGGGGATAGAATCACAAAAATACATATTTTTAAAAATCAAATGGTGTTGATTATAAATTATAAATGTTATTTCAGTTGTACAAAAGAGAATTTAAAAAAAAAAGAAAAAAAAAAGAACTATGAGAGACTTGCTAGTGCACCTGTGTTGTAAATTTGTTCTTTGGTGTGGTAAATCTATATTTATCTCAATTCCTTGTTTTGCCATTTTCATCCCAGAAGGCCCGCATCCTTGAGTTACAGGATGATGGACTGTATAGCTGTATATTTTGTTTTTCCTTTTCAATTTGGAAGTGGAGGACAAGCGCAGTGCATGTGGTCTAGGAAGACGTGATCATGGAGATAGCCATTTCAGACTCCAGGGAATTTTTTTTAATACCGATGAGACATTCACATCCTGTTTGTGAAATAAGCTGAATCAACAGAAATTTCCCAAATGATGATGGCTTTGAATTCATTTATATTTGTTGCCGCTTGTGTTATAGACAATATAATATATTGAAAATCTAAAAAAAAAAAAAAAAAAAAAAAATACAATGCAATTGTTTAGTCCGGTCCAGTGTCTATGAATAAATAGAAATAAATCATTGTTCCAGTAAAAGACAGATAACAAATGGCTGTCTTGTGTCATTTTTGTGTTCATATTGGTAGAAAATCTATCTATCTATCTATCTATCTATCTATCTATCTATCTATCTATCTATCTATCACTCTCTCTCTCTCTCTAACAGCATGTCTGTAAAGTCTAATGTTTATGTACAACGACATGGAGCTTATTGCCTAAGTAGGTAATAAGTTTCTCAGTTACTATAACGGCAAACTATTTATCTGAATCCAATTTAGAATCAGCAGGATATGACCAAATTTTATTACTGAATTACTTTCTTGAGCTTCTTCAAACATCAAATTGTTGTCGAATTATTGAAAAGTGTCAACCTGCACTTCTAAATCTTTGCTAAATCTTCATAGCTCTCTGCCTGTTTTGCCTGTTTCTGATATCTAAATTTAACAGTCAAAATGCTGCCATTTCAGTACACATGTGGTGTTTTATGTAATTCTTTTCAGCACAGACTGGTTGACGGCACACGTGCAAACGTGTTGCTGAGCAATGATTGCTTATTATAGTAAGTGCTCCTTTATCAGACATTAGCATTATCTTTACGTGTGGGGAAACGATATGAATCATAATTTTAAATTTTTTTTAGAAATTTCCTTACAAAACCTGAGAAAACACCTTGATTTAAGCAGTTCATTTTTGTTCTGACCCGTGCTTTTCACTCTGTCCTTCACTCTATCCTTCACAATAGCCTGCTATGTTTTTTTCTTTTCCCCAGGGAACCTGTCCCACCTTGATGATGTCAAACAGGTCCTCAGGCCACTTGGTAAATATGTCTCTCTCCTCCAGCATGGCAGTGCTCTCCATACTAAACTCATCAGTCGAAATCCCCTGTACCTCATGTCCACTTTGTGAATTCAGACAGAGGTAAGATCAGGGTTGCTATGTCTGTGTGATGGTCAGTCAAAACAAAAATCCAAAACAAAAGTCATCCCTCATCACAGGTGGATCACATATGGGGAGCTGTACTGTAATGGCTTGGGACTGCGATTGCTGTAGTGGCTTTGGGGCTGCGGTTGCCAC
>CM074962.1:6386741-6412883 GCA_037577455.1 Pangasius macronema
TGAATTGAATTGAATTGAATCCCTCCCAAAGTCTATATACTGCTGAATGTTTAGGAATATCTACATACATCATTCACCGTGGAATGGTTGTTAGTGCCATACTAAATGGACTGGTTTGAATATTTTAGACAATGTGGATCTCCTGGTATTTTCACACACAACAGTCTCTAGAGTATACACAGAATGGTGCGAAAAACAAAGAAACATCCAGTGAGCTTTGTTGAAAAGAGAGATCGGAGGAGATTGGCCAGCATCGAGATCGGAGGAGATTGGCCAGACTGGTTCAAGCTGAAAGGAAGATGGGCTCCAACAGCAGAAGAACACATCCTGACAGCCAAGAACTGGAACCTGGAAGCTACAGTGTTCATTAAAACTGGACAGCTGAAGATTGGAAAAGCATCAAACAGAAGATTGGGGGAAAAAAAGATCGTCCAGTGCCTACTGTAGCATCAAATCTAACACAAGGCAATAACACATTGGTGTGATAAGAAGTTGGTATGATAAGAAGTGTGTGCACATGGACACACCCACTACAGCAATCCAACACAGGAAGCAGTCAGGGGTCCAGATTAGCATATTTTCCATCAGAGAGGAGGTAATTGAGATGTTTTTTTGTTTTTTTTCCAGAGGCTTGTGAAGAGATTGTACAATATGATACTGAGAAGCAAGAGATAAGAGATGACGTGGACAAAATGCGAGGAAGTTGAAGCGGGATTTGTACATGCTGCAGCTGTCCCTGTGCTCGCGCTGTTATTTTTACTCCGAGGTGAAAGGTTAATGCTTTTATTTCCTGGACTGGTTTGTTTTACTGTATGCAGACACACTGCAGGAAGAGACAGGGAAAGGGAGGGTGGTGTGTGTCAGGCCACAACTACACATGTGTCAAACACACACACACACACATAATGGATTTTTGGCATCTACACACACTGTTACAAAAGGGTACACACACCCCGTCCATGAATAGGAGGATGGTCCGACAAGAATTGTGGGTTGACAGCAAGAAGAGAGGGAACAGTATATCTTTTGTAATCTTGTCTTCATGCCTCTCTCCTTCATAAACCAACTCCTTCATGTTGCTCAGCGAAAGGAAACGAGAGAAAGAGCGGAAGACTGGTCTCGTCTGAGTCACGATTTCTTCCAAATTTCTTCTGCTTATTTCACACACACTTCTCTGGCTCATATAAAGATGTTCTGTTTTATGTCAGCAATATTTCATTTATGCAGGTCTTAAAGGAAGATAGTGGTCCTGATAATAAAATATCTTCACTCCTCCGGCCAAGCACATCACCCAGGTATGGTGAAAGCAAGGCCAAGACATTCCAGCGTGTTCTGTGTTTCAAAACTGCAGCATTTCAACATGACACCTCTAAAACAAAAAAGTTTCCTCAGAATTCTCCTCAGACAAATGCTACACTGGTTCAAGGATGCTTCTTAGCAAGGCTAAAACAAAGCAAAGTTAACACAAAGCTGTTTATATGACACAATTATTTAGCAAACCAGAGCTTATTAAAGCAGTAACTCACCCAAACCATATACTTTTCTGTACATTTACACAATGAGTCAGGTTTCCCGTCTGAAGTGTACTTCTTCACTTTTACACTGAAGCTAATTTCGCTAATAACAAAGTAGTCAAGGAGGCTAACAGGCGCTAATTTAGTGTCATCCATGTCTGAAATACCACACCCTCATCTCACACTGGTCTGCCTCAGGTTGTTTAGTAATCTCAAAAACATGAATGTGGTTTCTGAAACACTGTTTATGAAATTAGCTTTGTAGCTCAGCTAGTTAGAGCAGCTAGTTGTTTTCCATTCAGCATTTTCACTAAACAAAACACCTAAAACTGTAGCTGTACTGTTGAACCATTTAATAAATGAAATATTGTTCATTCATATTCGTTTCTCTGTTAATAATCTAATGAATAGCATTGTAAATTGTCCACCAAAATGGATAAAGGATGAACTGGTGGCTCTGTTATGCTTTGGAGACAATTGTGGACAATTATCTTTTAGAAAGATGGCGTTCATTACCCCAGGACATTCCCAGACACTTGTAGAATCTATGCTAGGTCTGTTCTGGAAGCTCACGGAAGTTCATGGTACTTAAATGTATATATACTTAAATGTGTCACCCATCTCTATATCACAAAGCAAGAAACAGGAGAATACTCTTCTGTTCTTTAGTTTGTCCTTCTGAGGGGAACCCTTAAAGCTCTGCTGAAAAAAAACAACAACAGTAGAAACCACCACAGAATTTCTAATGGTTTCCACTACAAACCATCAGCTAAACATTAAACCCTTTACCATTATTGGTCCATATGGCATTCTCTAGTCACAACACTCCACCAGTAGAAGTCAACAGTTTCCATTAAAACCAATACAATTCCCATTATATTACATTATTTCTGTTGTTTGTGGGTTTTTTTCAGCAGGGTGATTATTTTCCTATAGGTATAGTGTTGTTTAAATGACTGCAAACTGTGCTCGTTTGCAGTCACTTACAACCTGCTATACGTATTGCATCATGCTCCAAATAACTGTAATTCAGTCTGGAAATATCCTTAAGGAAGTTGTAGGCTACATTTCAGCACAGTTTCAACAAACACGCATTAAAAAAAGATTCTGATTCTGATTGTTAAATGCACTGTAATTCACACACATGCTTCAGTGTACATGCTACGTCATTAAAAAGCACAGCTTATGTTCAACCTTTCTTATGCAAAGCCACCGCTGTAACGTTTTATTGTCTAAAACTAGAACTGTGCTATCATTTACATCACAGCGCTAGTGAATTAAGACATGTAGTTTTTTTGTACATCCAAAAAAATAAAGCTTAAAATAGCACATCATCATAAAATAACAACCCTTAAAAAACAGTTAAGACCCAAGTTTATGTGTGTCTAGTGATTATAGTCCTTTAAATCCTGAAATATCTCCTTCAATCTTCTATAGCTCAGTGGTTCTGGGGGGAGGAAAGTTGAAGAGTTTTTAGGTACACTTCCACAATCTTCTTTGGTTACTTAGTTCTGAGTGTTTAGAGCTTTTAAGGGTACGTGGTGAGGGTTCTATAGCATCCTAATGTATATCCTTGTATATGGTGCTGTACCTCACGCCCTTTGTAGCTGCAGTTCCAGTCTACAGAAGAAGTTCCACATGCTTTAGATACGTTAGAAAAAAAAGGAGAGCTGCTAACTCTTCATAACAACGGCAATGGATGGCTGTACAGAGCTGTAACGAAACCTGACCGTTCATTCGTATCGTACAGTGTTTGCTAGGAGAGCTGCTCCATTTCAAACTGGCTGTGTCCGTTAGCCCAGGTGTCAGATGTCCGTAGGTAGCCATGTCCAGGTTTTTGGGACTCCTCGGCAAGGCAGTGTGTGTGTGTAACTGTGTCAGGTGGAGTAGGATCGGGAGGTTTGTGGTCGTAGTAGAGCGCCCAGAGCAGTGTGAGGGTCAGCGTCATGGCCAGGATCTGCGCCACTCCTATAGACACGCCCAGGAAGCGAAGGACCTGCAGCTGCTTCGTGCCTCGGATGAAACTGTATATCTTGGGACCACAGCCCTGGAAATTGAACAAACATGGTAATTAATATTGGTATTAAACCTGGTATTAATATCCTTCTGGACAGCTGAGACAGAGAAACGTTTACCTATAAAACATGCCATTTTCATGTCTCCATGTCATTACTGAAAATTTACTCTTATTATATTTAGCTAATTACATTTTTAAATAAATTGTACTTGTAAGAATAGCTTGAATGGGGTTGATGTTACTTCATTAATGTTTTCAATGCCACTTTTTTCCTCTGTGCCTGAATCCCAAATGGCATTCTTTCATACACAGTGCACTTCACCAGTTACAGTGCCTTGCATAAGCATTCACACACACACACACACACACACACACACACACACACACCCTTGAATCTTGTTATAATATAACCTGGAATTGAAATACTTATGCAAAGCACTGTATGCATTAACATTATTGTATACCCTATGTAGTAAGCATATGAAGTGGATCTTAATGATTTGGATTTTTCATTTATTTTTAGGAAAAATGAGAATGAAAAGAAAGAAAGGAAAGGTCATGAAACTCTAACTCGAGAAACGTGATCCCACACATCTCGTAAAGAGCTGTCCCGGCTGTTTGGGGCGGAGCCTATTTCTGGGCCAGAAAAATGTAAAAACAGGAAGAGTTTAGATTAAGAGCAACTGCATGGCAATAATGTGAATTTTAGCTTCTCTGTTGTACCTTCAAACTTCTATCATACTTTCATGTCTTGAAACACTTAAAAATGATTTCAGATAGCATCTTTAGGAGTAGCGATGCAGAAACGATCTGCATCTAAACACATCCAAAGCTCTTGCTCAGTCGTGTTTTGCTGCTCTGTCCAGAAACAGCACACATTTCTAACGCCTGTCAGCACAGCAGCTGCCACGCTAATATGTCAGAAATGCAACACTCATCCGGTGTGTGTACGTGTGTGTTGTGTGTGTGTGTGTGTGTGACAGACAGAGAGAGAGATTTCCTATGCAGATGGAGTGATGTGGAAAGGTAGGTACATTATTTCCTGGCAGTGAGAGATTTGTGCTTTCTGCCTGACACACCTCCTCACAGCAGAGGGAGAGAAGGAGAGAAAGATAAGGATCGGTAAAGAGAGAAGTTGGAGGTGAAATCTGCTCTTGACTGGTTTCCTGAACCATCTGTTCGACTCTCAAAAGCCAAGAGTCAGCTGTTTTAGTCTGTCAGTTACAGAATTACTGGCATCCTCCATGATAAAAGGCAAAAATGAGTAAATCAAATAAATATTACAAATTGTTATTTACATTTTATTATCGTTTTATACTCGTTTTATATGTTTTATTGGAGTAACTACATACCCATCCCGTCATAAAAGCTATTGTCATGGCATATAGTTATTGACACCACAAAAGAATATTTCAAATATGGAAAGAAAAATGTCTTAAATAATTGTATTTTCTCTCAAAACTATATGAGGTCAAATATTTGACACCCGTAAAAAATATTTAAACTATTTCAAAAATGTTTAAAATCTTTTTAATACTTGTATTTCTTCTTAAAATCCCGTGCAAAATTATTGACACCCCTAAAAGTACATAAAATATTGAAAGAATTTTAAAAAAAAAAGTTTTTAATAATTGTATTTTCTCCTAAAGAATATTTGAAAACTTTGAGAAAATGTTTTCCAAGTTTTTTTCATTCTATTTTCTCTCAAAACTTGATTTTGACTCCACTAATGAGTATTCGAAATATTACAAAAATGTTTAAAATGTTTTAATAACTCTATTTCATCTAAACATATGACACCCATGCATGTTTTTTTTTTTTTTGAATCCATCATCATGGAGAAAAAGCGCTTCAGCAGTAAAGAGACAGATGGTAGCTGAGCTGCACAATTCAGGTAATGATTATAAAACTACATAAAAGTGTATTACGCTCAATCGGGACATAATGAAGACATTTTAAACACCTATAAGATGTAGACACACACAGGCATATTCTATCCACGAGGCTCAGTGTTGTTATTCTATCATGGAACTCCACCAAGTATTTGTGTGGGTGCGGACAATCTCAAAAAAACTGTGTTTTGCAGGAAATAAAATCTACGCTACTTAGGGAAAAGAAAATCTTGCTTATAATATAATGACTGCATGCTATTCATTCGAAACATGTATATTTACTTTTGGTCTTTTTTAGTGATGGGTGCCAATACTTTTTGGAGCTGATTTGATTGAAGTGATTGTGTGCATGGGGTGTATTTTTTCCTGAAGGAATAAATGAGTTTTGTAAAAAGTGTGTGCGTGTGCGTGTGTGTGTGTGTGTGTGTGTGTGTGTGGGCTAGAGCGTATAATAAGGGAGGGGAATTGGGATATGACCTGGCCACAGCCCGGGTACACTGTGTCCGAGGCCATCCTGACCAAGCCCACAGCGCCGTTCCGAATCCAAACAGCTACAGCCTGTCATAATTCTGTCCAAACTCCACCGCTGCCAACCGAAGACAAAATAAACCTTGACATTTTTGTCAAGTGTGTTAGCTTGCTGCAACAACAATTTACCGCCAGTCCTGCAGCTGGTAGCTCATTCGCCATGTAAAAGCTGTTGTTAGAAACAAGCGTTCCTCAATGGCTCTTTGGACAGTTAAGGGTTCCTAAAGAAAAAGAAAAACCTGCATAGAAGCTTCAGAACCACCCAGAATCCCACCGACAATCACAGAGCGAACCAATTCAAATGGAGCAAGCCATGTTTTAAATTAATCGTTCACTTCAAATCTAATCACTTTCGGATCTATTCTGAGTCCGACTGCAAGCTGACCAACATGNACACGTTTCGAAGTCTTCCAAGCTAGTTAATATTAGAAAATATTATTTTAATATCTTGCAAATGATAATCGTGAGATGGTTGTGAGAAAAGGGTGAGATGGATGTCTAACTAATATGTTAACATTTTCTTTGCTGAGACTGACATCATTTAGGATTTGTCATGAAACAAATCTCTGACATTAAATGACTAAATGTTTGGTCTGGATTGTAAACTGGACTAAACTGGACTTCTCAACAGAGTGTAGTGTTTAGGCTGTATACAAAGGCTGTATATAAACAGTTTACTCAGGATTCATTTGGAATCACGGAAATCTCTGGAGTGATGTTAAACCCAGTCAACCATATCGGTCATCAGATCATGAGGAAATTAAAATGAATCATTAATATCAGTCACATTCACCTAAATGTCCTCCATAGTTAGCTTCATAGCCCACTTTTACAGATTTATGCACCAGTCGGTGCTTTTCATCAGCATACCACATGTTTATTAGTCGTAATAAACTTTAGACAACCTTCTTCAACCGGTACTAAAGTTTGTCGTTAGCCTTCGTCTAATATCTAAAAGTTTAGTCCTTCCTACACACAAGGTCATCTTTTGTAAAAGTTTATTCAAGGCTGAAATGTTGAACGCAACCCCACAGTAGACTTAGTTCTTTCTGAGCATGAAAAATATTTGAGAAGTGATCTTGAACCTGATGTGAAAGACATCTCAAGCTGTCTAGTGAGTGCTCTAGCCTTAGTGAGGGCATGTGTGTGTGTGTGTGTGTGTGTGTGTGAGCGCGTGTGTGGTGTGTGTGTTTACTCAACTTCAGCTTCTTATCCAATTGCTCTAGAAGCATAATTTACGCCTTCACCCTCTAGTCACTTTGCATGTCATGTCACTCTAATTACACACACACACACACACACACACACACACACACACACACACACACACAGCTTGGAGAGGCACTTCTCAGCCTCTTCTCTTTGACCCTCTTATCTGTTGATTCAAAGAATTCTTTATCTCTCATTATGGAGTCCTGCTGCATTACAATCACCTTCCACAAAAGAGTTCGGGGGCTGAGGCTCGTCTTTAAAAAGAGCTTTCAGAGCCTGAGGCTACTGAACGTTCTCTAATTACCCCAGGCTTGAGGCGACCGTTCCTCTACACAGCCGCTGGCCACCACCCAGGCTTACCTCCTGATAGAGGTCGCTCAGGTCACTGTAGTGGGCGTGGCGAGCGCAGCCTGCATACTGATTGGAGCAGCAGGAGTCAGGTGGCCACTCCATCTCCGTCATCTCGAGCCAGTCGGTGAAATAGATCACTCCGCAGCATTTAAACTGAAAAGCAGGAAAGATTCAGGACGGAGAAAAACGTTAATTCCATCCAGAGGTAAACTGATGCAATGGTATGAAGCAGACGCAAAACAAAAATAATCACAAGACGACGAGTTTAAGAAAACAAATAAAAAATAAGGGAGTAAAAGCATCAAGCAGAAATACACCGACTACACGAGGAAAGACGTCACATCGACATCACTTCCTCTCTCTTTTCTGTTTTCTCTTTTCACGACCTTTACTGACTGACGTTTTAACTTTCCATTCACACACTGCGATACTGCATCCTCACCTCAGTCTGAAAGGAGTTCCAGGCGTGTGTTAGCCACTGGTAGCGCTGAAGACCGTAGTCGGGCATGCGCGACTTCAGGCTGATCATATCTGACCTCTGTACTGATGGCTAAACACACAAACACACACACAACGGATAAACAACATCAAAAACTTGCATTCATGTCTACCACAAATTGCAGTTACGTATGCTTTCCTGAAGGTTTGGTGGTATCCGTGGTAACTGAGGCTGAAACTGAGGCACAGCCATGTTTATGTGTCTACACTGGTCATTGGTAATTCATAACCACAACGTCTTCCCTCTGAAAAAGTAGCATATTTAAAAGGATGAATTAGTGAAGTGGCTTGTAGCCAAGTACGGTGACCCATACTCGGAATTTGTGGCCTGAGACTCGAACCTGCGACCTTCAGGTTCACCTTCGGGTTGCAAGTCCGACTCACTAACCATTAGGCCATGACTGCCCCTATTACTGATATCCTGATATAACCTGTTTGGTAAAAGCAAAAAATAATTTCCCATTAAAATACTCTAAAAACACCAAAATAACTGTAACATAGGCTATACTACATGTAATACTACTACTACTACTATTATTACTACCTCTACTGCTATTTCTACTACTACCATTACTACTACCACTACTACTAATAATAATATTACTACCACTACTACTACCAATACTGCCTCTACTGCTGTTTCTACTACTGCCACTACCACTACTACCACCACTGCTACTACTATTATTACTACCACTATTACTAATATTACTACCACTACAACTACCAATACTGCCTCTACCGCTGTTTCTACTACTGCCACTACCATTACTACAACTACCGCTACTACCATCACTGCTACTACTACTATTATTACTACCTCTACTGCTATTTCTACTACTACCACTACTACTAATATTACTACCACTACTACTACCAATACTTCCTCTACTGCTGTTTCTACTACTGCCACTACCACCACTACTACCACCACTGCTACTACTACTACTATTATTACCACTACTACCTCTACTGATATTTCTACTACCACTACTACCACTACTACTTCTATTTCCACTACTACCACTACTACTCCCATTATTATTACCACTACTACCTCTACTGCCATTTCTCCTCCTACTACTACTATTACTACCACTACTTCCTCTACTGAATTTCTACTACTACTATTGTTACTGCCATTTCTCCTACTACTGCTGCTATTACTACTACTACCTCTACTGCTATTTCCACTACTACCACTACTACTCCCATTATTATTACCACTACTACTATTACTACTACTGCTAGTTCTACTACTACCACTACTTCTACTGCTATTTCTTCTTCTTCTACTTCTACTGCTATTTCCACTACTACTACTGCTACTTCGACTACTTCTATCACTACTACTAATATTACTTCTCCTGCTACTATTACTATCATTATTACTTCTACTACAACTAAAGTACTAAGTATTTCAAAGCCTCTTTGTTTTGTTCTCAATGGTACGGCACTATTATTTTTTTTTTTTACCTTTTTGGGACTAAATTTGCAGTGCTGCTGTTATTTATCACAATCAGCATGCACAACACAAGCATGAGGGAAATGATCCATGACATTACGCACTTTCCATAAATGTTTATTGACTGTCTGTCCCAACATCTGCCCTTACAAGTGAGTTTGGAGTAAACAAGTTTTCTATTTAGGGAAATTTATGTTGAAATTCTTGTCTGTGGTAATGGCACATATATATGCTACAGATGTTGTGGATAGATATCAGTCTGAAAAGCGCTGTAGTATTCCTAGTATTTCTGGTAAGCAAAGAAATCAGTATTAGTCGTTATGTAAATTAAAAATGGGGCTTGGGAGAGCTGTGAGAATTTTCACTGCTGGACAGACATTTTATTTGGCTTGCAGTGTGATATATCAGCACGGTCCGGCGTAATTTCCACTAATTCCTCAAGTTTATGGCATGATATTAATTCACATGAGGCAGCTGAAACATCAGTGCGCTCCATATTTCGCAGATGAATGTCTCTCTCATGAGCACTTTATCGAGCAGCACTGCTGTAAAACATCCCGCACTTAAACACCTTATTCTGGCAGACTGCTGGAGCGAGACACCCTGCCTCAGGCGCCCTTCGCATGCTTTGGAAACCTAGTATTGCTTCTTTCACCCCAACTGGCAGAGTACCCACAATGCACCTGGGGCAGGTGTGTGTCAGAGATTGGAGTCTGATAGCGGAAATGGGGGAAAAGCAGCAAGCGGGATTTACTGAGTGCCACATGGCGATGTGGAGAAAGGGACAGAAGGGACAATAGGGATAATATTGCAGAGCCAGGTGCAGAGGCGTAGGCTCTTAGTGAGTGGCCACACACACACACACACACACGCACACACACACACACACACACACACAGGTCAGTTTCGGTCACATGGGCGCTGTGGTACATATCAAAACCATTCAAGGGTCTTTCGACTGCTGATAAGATCCTGCCTGTAAGGTGTGTGTGTGTGTGTGTGTGTGTGTGTGTGTGTGTGTGTGTGTGTGTGTGGTATGTGTGGGGCCCTAGAGGTTAGGCTTATCTCTGATCCACTCAATCTAACAGTAGCAGATGCTACCGGCAACCACATTTTTCTCCCTTTTTCCTTACAAGCTCATTTCACGAACAGCTCCTCAAAAAGACCTTAACAACACACACACACACACACACACACACACACACACACACACACACACACATACACTCACACACAATCTTCTGTCTGTTGTAATACCTATATTTTCCAATTTATCTACCAAAAAAATCCAAAATAATAAAAAAGGAGAAAAATGTTTCCTGTAAAAAGGCAAAACGTAGCGAGATTTTAAACTTTTGAACTGATCTCATTTTAGTTTAGTTTTTAACTATTAATATCTTATCTGGAGCTTCATTGAAACCTGACACAGATGTCTTGTTGGTGTCGTTATGTCCGTAGGGTGTTCAAACTGTAAATGATGCTATGCCTTATTAATACCTACTCCAATTCCTAAGTATAACCTCGGTAACCAAAATAAAACCTCCAAAATGTCACTTCATGTGGACAAGCCACCAGATCAACTTATTCTGAAGCTCTCCAGCATAAAGCTCATGAGTCAGTAACTACACAGGCGCTAACAGGAAATGCATGCAGTTACAATACAAGAGTGAGGAATGGAAGTCTTCTCCCACCCACAGGTCCTAAAATTCACTGGGGTAATACTAAAGGTCTTTAATACTTAAAATGTCATTTCAGACAAGACTTTCTAAGGAACAATCTGCATAGCTTACTATGCCTCTTCTCTGGCACTAAAGAAAAAGTCTCTAAACTCATTCCATTTAAGATTAGCCCATGTGTGGTGAGCACAGAAACCTGATCCACACTCTTATAGACACAGTTAGGTTGCTTATCTGTGTGTGTGTGTGTGTGTGTGTGTGTGTGTGTGTGTGTGTGTGTGAGAGAGAGAGAGAGAGAGAGAGAGATGTGAGAGGTAGCAGAGGTAGACGAGAGGTCAGTATTCCCTTATTCTAGTCATTACTCACCTCCTCGTATGTCCACACACCACTGGCCAACTCCACACAGAAGATCACCAACAGACTGCCAAAGTACTGTAGAGAACACAAACACACAGGAAAGTAAATCTTTTAGACAAGGATATTAAAGGAATACTCCGATATTTTTAATTCTTAGCTCCGCCCACTGTATCTGTAACGTATATGTGATCATTAAAATTTCCCTGTATTGACAAAAGACCAGAAATAACTCCACTCAATTCAAATTTCACATAATGGAGGTCTAAGGGCACTAAAATGCCTCAGCGCTGTCGAATTCCCAATTCTACTTGATCAGGTTTCTATAACAGCAGCTTTGAGAGTCGTGCCGGCTGCAAGACAAATCCAATCCCAGCTTTATATTAATGTGCTTAATAATGCGTGTTTATATTAATGCCTTATCGTTTCTATAGTAACAGCTCATTCACGGGGACGTGTATAGGGGACGCGCCTCACAATTTAAACCAAATAATACAAAACGAAAATGCTGCCTAACAAAAAAACACGTATAGTTGATGATATGGCGACGTATTTGGAAGGAGTCTCCAGTGTCAGAAGCAAGGCTGGTCCTTTAAGTTCTCGAACAAGTTTCCAGGAAAGTTTTTTTTCATTTTTCTATAAAATGACAAGCTGTAATTTTTTGTCTTACTGACTTCAAGAGAGAGAAAACAGAAAGGATGTTGAAGGAACAGCTGTTTATGGCTGCTACAAACGTAAGCGATAACAGGAACTGTTCTCCACAACGGTAAACGTAACTATAAATGGATAACGAATCACATGTTGTTTAGTAATACATTAAAATGGTTAGAACTGGAACATTTCTGCAGTGTAAGGGGAATAAAACCTGTTTTATGTGATCTTTGTGTGCTATTTTTATGATAAGTCATGATTTATGTGCTTTCTCAGAGGAAAGTTGAAAGGGTCTGATGGACTTCAGTTCCTTCCTACATTGTGTTACTCCAGTGTTTGAAAGCTGGCTGAAGTGCTTTGGAAAGACTCTAAAACTCAAGCCCTTCTTTGCAATGGTTATCATTCTGAACTGCAATGTTTTCGATGGAACTCAGCAAGCGGCACTCCTTTATTGCAATATTTTATTTTCTGTTATTGTACTGGAGGAAGTGTTGAAACTCTGGTCCTTACTAATCACACATACACTCCATCTGCTCTGGATAGAGACGCGACTGAAGTGCTCTGGAGTATTCCTTTAAGGAGCAGAGGGAGAAAATAGATGTAAATGGCCTATGTAGAACGATGAGAAGATGATTGTGTGTATGAGACGGAGAGAGAGAGAGATATCCCTGCATACTCTTATCTCATCTCTTTGGAAATGACTCTTATCATGACTGATGGGTCAGTATGGCGAGGACACACCTGCACTTTCAGCCTGAGATAGCGAAGAAAGGTACTCTCCATTCACTTCACACACGGACACACACTGTCGCACATCCATTTGGCCAGCGCATCCGACTTAACACTCAAACTGTCAACCAAACGCACTGTGAGGCCTTATTAAGATGAATGTTCATGTCAGGAGCAGGATTTGGCAGCGGGCTAGCGGCGCGGGCCGGGCTGACTGTGTTTATTTGGAAACTCCAAATATTTGTGTTAAACAGATGTTCCTTGTAGTGCTATGATCCATTTGCTATTCGTCACACACACACCCACACACACATACACGCACTATAAGTCATTACACATATAGTATATGCTTGCATGTATAAAATGCAAACCACAAAACCCTGACATGGCTTTTACACCTCCTCAATCCAAACATCTCGCTTTTCTAAATCTAGCTGACGTGAACTTTTAACCTGCTGATCATCTCTCTCTCATGCTGTCTGTCTCACACACACACACACACACACACACACACACACACACACGCGTGCACACACACATATACATAAGTACGAGGAGATAACATCATGTGCCACCTTAGCAAGTAGAACTTTTTTTTTTCTTTTTTTTCTTTTTTGTAGCATATGCATTTTTAACCAAGGTGGACAAATCATAAATTTATAAGAAAGCAGGTAAAACTGAAACTCTGCTCTGGCCCCTAGGTGGTGGAATGAACTTCCCCTAGATGTCTGAACAGCTGAGCCTGAACTACTTAAATTAGCACTTTAATTTAAAAAAGAATTTGGATTGTCTGTGTGAATTTCTTACTATATTACTTCCCCAACAGAGTTTTTAAGCCTGATAGTATTCTTAGTCCGTGACCTATTGAACCAGTATCAGGATACATTCACTGATAAAGACTTCAAAGCAATTCTGTAGGTCGCTCTGGATAAGGGCATCTGCCAAATGCTATAGATGTAAATGTAAATGTTTGTAGGTAGACAGAGCGACGTACTGAAGTCTGCGTCAAAATGCTCCAGTACTTACATACCCCCTGAATTTTGGGCACTAGCCTGATTGTCTGGAACAAGCAAAATTTGTGTCCAGGCTATTAGTTTTTATTTAATTGGACAAAATTTAAAAGTCTAGTTGTTACTGATTTTTGCAGTAGAACCTACTATCATGTTTAGGGGAGATGGGAGGAAACTGGAGAACCCAGAGGAATCCCACACAGACACAGGGAGAACATGTGAAACTTAAAAAATTAAAGAAATCCAAAGTAATTTAGAAACAAGGCTAGCTCAGAATGAAAACAGAGACAAAGGTGACAAATTCATAACAGCCTAGTAGTGTTACACTACTACAAGCTTGCTTACTGTCATTTTATTAGCTCAAGCCTGTTCACGCTAACTGTCTCCCTGCTGGCCCTTCTCGCTTTGTGTGTACATTGTCCAAGAGTGTACGTGTCCATGTGCACCTTCCTTCTTTGTGAACAGTCTGCATGCGTGCGTGTGTGTGTGTGTGTGTGTGTGTGTGTGTGTGTGTGTGTGTGTGCGCAAGTGTGCATGTGCACTCCTCCTATCAGTGATTAGGCTCCAAATCATGCAAAACTCCCACTAACTGTGTACTGATTATCAGTGGGCGTGAACAGGTTTTGAAAGAGCCCAGATGGGTATATCGGTTTCACAGTTCACGTGAAATATATTTGTCACACATATACACAGACAAACTTTCGCTCTTACTGTTTGTCCCTGTTCTCTCTATGTGTGCAACGCCGGCTGGTGAACAGAGGCTCAGGGAAACTAAAGAGCCTCTCTTTTTTCTCCAAGTCATCCCGCTTCATGCCTGGATTGCCTTACCTATTGAAACTGCATGAGATAATACTGCAGGCTCGCTGTAACCCAAACCCAGACAGGCCAGAGAGGAGAAGAGAGGAGAGGCAGTGAATAAAGAGATGAATGGAGAGACCCAGAAAGGGGAAGAGCAGGGCAAGTGGGGGAAGACGTCCCAGAAATCATGGTCCTCATCTGGAACAGGAGTCAGGCTTGAAAATCACCGCCACGGTGTAATTCTTCTACATACGCTTCCCTCTTGATAGTCCAGCTCAGGTGTGCAGCTGGGTCTCTACTGTTACAGTGACACAAGGAAGGATTTTCGTGAAATTGGCTAACCTCTTTTTCCCAACACTTTTAAGAACTATTATATCTTTTTTTATGTAACCAGACACCATAATGGTTGACGGCGCCAGCAGTTGCAGCTTTGGGTGAACAGGTCATGAGGTAGTCATCTATCTGCACAGGCAAATTTGCTCTGAATGAGTAACATTTATGGCATGTAGTGGACACTCTTATTCAAGACATTCAATCTGTGTTTGAAGACACCAAGGAACTCAGCCATTAGAAGTTCCAGTACCTAGGCACCACAGGAGAGTGTTGTGGCTGGCAGAAGAAGCCAAGCCTTACGTGTGGTGACAACAGCTTGAGATCCAGTGTGCAACTGGACTGTTGCCATTCACATACAGGAAGAATGTATTCTTGGCTCTGCAGATAAGCATCAGGGTTTTAAATCTAATTCTAGCTATAGGAGGCCAGTGAAGGTAGAAGTGGAATGACTTGGGTAAAGACAAGTTAGGCTGCTGCATTCTGGACCAGTTAAGAAAAAATAGCAAGTGCACAAAGACCTGCCAGAAATAAGCTGCAGCAGTCATTATAACTCTATAATTCCGTGGACTTTCTGAAGGATCTTCTCTTTACCAGTTTCGGAGGACTGTAACATATCCTCTTACCTGCATGACTGAGTCAGGGAACAATAGCTAATCCCTAAAGAGAACACCAATGCTTCAGCTAAGCAGAATATCAAGGAAGCAAAATCAGGTCATAGGTATGCATTTCCAGGAATATAAAGAAGCTCAGTCCTGCTGGGATTGGGCCTTAGCTGATGAGCTTCCATCCCATGATATCTACAGACGGCCTACATTTTTCTATATTCATTGTTGGACCCATAGACTACCCCGTTTCCTACTCATCTCACAAGGAAGTATAGACCATACTGTGTACTGTATCTATACTGTATCTTTTTGAAGCCATTTGAAAAGAAAAGTGAAGAGGCCCAAGCACTGAGCCTTGAGGGACACCTCTGCATTTACATTTACCTCTTTAGCTGACACTTTTTATTTGAATTTCAAAAGTGACCTAGAGTTAAGGCAGGATACAATGGACAACTTAACAGCCGAGGGTGGGTCAAGGGCAGTTCAGGGGCAGTTCAAGGGCTCAAAAGTGGCAAACTGCTAGTTCTGGGATTTGAACTGTTGACCTTCCAACCATAAGCCCAATGCCTCAACCAATTAACCTCCACTGCCCTACGTGTACTGGGTCGGGGTGGTGACCCTCTTCATGGACCAGATCTGAACCCTTGCATGTTACCTGCTACATACTTGAAGGGTTCTACGTTTAGTACAGGATCTGACCATTGCAAACCAGGTGCCATAATGAGCCAGCAATTTTATACTATAGCAGAATCATTGACCACCACAAAGCCAGTTTTTGTAAAGTACACTAACAAACAGAAAATGTATATAAGCCACACCACTGCATGTTAACTACTGTAAATGTGTTCACATGCCTTAAGGTGGTGGCATCATTACCCCATCCCCTAAAAATCTTACGAAAGTCACAAACCAGCAGGCTGATGTTCCTGATGCCACGAAAAGCCCCATAATTGGCATTGTTTTTGGATTGCTTTAGTTTTACTGGCCTGTTTCCAAATTTCTCTTTCTCCCTCTCTCTGCTAATGGCCCATAACAATCTTAAAATGCCATCACTTAACAACCCAACATTGCACAGAATGCTAATCCACAACACTCAGAATAAATTTGTGGGCAAGGCTCTGTTCTGGCATTCCTCACCTGTCCATCCCTTTAATTGATGTGGAACAGTGAGGCTGTAGCTTACACCTCCTCTCTGTAATTTGCTGTAACGTGGGCCATAACTCTTCCTCTTGGCTATTCGCATACTTTATGGCCATTTTAAACAGCAGGAGTAAACCACTACAAGCTAACAAAGAGGTTTCTACTAACATATCACGCATCCTGTCCATCCTATTACCACAGTGTGGCCTCAGGAAAGTGGGCAAGGCTGAGCTTGTACAAAGATTTACAACATAAATGATCAGAAAGCAACAACCTGAAGAGCCCTCTTACCAACCTTCACGTTTGAGTCTATCACCCGATTGACTACGTCTTTTTTAATTCTCAGTTTTTGGTTACCGTACATGTGATGTGAACGACGGCTGACTCTTACACCTTTTGGCAGAGTGATCCTTGTCTCTTGATGTAGGAAAAATGAATAAATTAACGTCATTTATGGCATATTTTAATTTCATAAATTTTAATAATGTATCAGTTCTGTAAACAAATATAAAAACAATCACGTATCTAAAAGTGATACTGCAACGTTGACTCAGTTATCTTTTGGACTTGTGGTAATAATATGGGATACCTCGTTCATGTATGTCACGGAAAGTATTCAATTCACCCCCTTGAACTTTTCCACATTTTGTAGAGTTACAATGTGTTACTGACATAGACTTAATTGGGATTATACTGTATGTCATGAATCAACACACACACACACACACAAGCACGTGTGTATGTGTGCCTGTACACATGCAAGTGTTGTTGCTTGCTTGCTTGCTTGCTTTCTCTCTCTTTCACACACACAATCAAAACCCCACATGGAGACCTACCCAGGAGAGGAGCAGCAGATTGCATTTCAGCGTGCCACAGTAGCCCACCATGGCCACGATGATTAAGAAACAGCACACAGCGATGACAACAGGGTGGACCGCAGGGGAGTATGTGAGGACCGCTGCTTCTTCCAGCCTACAACACAGAGACAGAGAAGGAAGAGAGCAGAACTGGGAAGTCATTCATTGGCAGCCTTTCTGTTTATTTATCAATCCGTCCTGCCCCTCCTCCTCCCCCTTCCATCCTGCCCACTGCATCCTCCACTCTCACAGGGCTGCATTTTTTATTAATCCACCAGTTACAAGTAAATAATGACTGCACTCAGTGGAAATGTAAGCCTCCAACCTCTCACTCCCTCTCTCGCCTCTCTCTGTCCTCATGTCTCAATGATACATAGCCAGGAAAGGACATGGGAAAGCCTTGAAGTGTAGCATAGCTAATTTTGGATGAATGTGGATCACCAGTGCTCCCTCCTCACACACACACACACACACACACACACCTTTCGCTAACCAAAAACTTCACATTTTGCACCATAGGATGACTTTTCTCTCTTGAGAGAGGGTACTAATAAACACACACACACACACACACACACACACACACACACACACACACATATACACACACGCATTCAACCATAGCCACAATGCATACACAACAGTGTGAAACCGAAATACTCGACTCAGCTGTTATCTCATTATGTGGCAACCGTTCAGGGCAGATGAGATTTTTATTGCTGCAAAATGGAACTGAGTCAGCAAGTCAGGAAGTTGCAGCTCTGGAAAGCTCATTTTGCCATATTGCATTCATGTCTTAACACATTCTGCTTTACGTTTATTTGTGGAAACCACTGCAAGATCGCGCGCCGACTAAATAGTGTCTCACGGTGCTAAATTACACCTACGACAGAAGAAGCAGAAGATAAGTGCCAGCTTCTTAATTATCGTATAGCCGAATCCTTAGACAAGTCGAAGAAAAAATTCTGACTCTCAGAAACCGAACTGACACTTAGTCAAACTGTCACGATCCATTGGATTTTGATTTGATTCAAATTCAATCTTTTTGTAAGTTCTGAACAATACGCTTACATTCCATACACTAAAAAGCAACCCGATTCAGTGATTTAAAAATGTAAAAATGTTATATGATTTATATTTTTAAATATTATATATTATAGGGTATCTATACCACGGCACTGTTGGATTCTTGAATCTGATGAGACAGAAGGGGTCATTAACAGCTCATTCTGCAACTGACGTAATCTACGGTTAATAAAAAAAAATCTGGATATAGTTTTCTATAAGTGGGTGTTAATTTAACAATTCCCATCATCACTAATATGAGGTACGTTAGCGTGCAAACTCTAATAATCTACATATCGGGCTGTACCATTGATCCAATTTTGGGGCCGTAATCATGACCCAGTGATGATACTCCGAGCTAATACAACCTTTTTTTCAGAAAAATCGAACTAATTTTCAATGAAAAGGATGTTTTGCTGCTGCAGTGGCACATTCAATCCAAAAATCAAGCTCCTACAGATCACATTTTGGAGTGCAGAGATATTTAGTTGTGTTGATTCAGGTCTACTTAAAAAAAAAAACAAGTGTGTGCTGTGTTAGCCGTGACTGACTGCTTAAAATGCCCGTATTGTCACATAAACTTACCTGCGTCGGTAAGTGTGGACGGGTAAGTCCTTGAGAGTGGACCACAGGCGTCAATTCCACTCCTGATTGTTCAGGTAATCCCTAAGCCACGCGGCCACTCCCAGCACACACAGAGCCATTAGCTGTGGAGAGAAAGAGGCTTTAGACTGGCAGCACATAAACAAATATACCTGTACAACTCAGTAATCTACATCCCTTCCTGCATTCACAATTCAGAGCCCTCTAAAGCTTGTTTGTGTAAGGGTACTGTGGCATGTCTGTCTGACCCACTGAGATATGAGTAGCACAGTTTAGTCAGTGGGCCCCGTTGGCATTCTTGGCTGTGAAAGCAACACCCAGCACTTATCACATTTAATTCCCTAAAATAGGGTGTAGCAGAATGTGAAACATGCAGCATAGAATTGGTTGGGGGTCAAAGAGGTAGCCCGCTACATAGATATGGCTATGGGGCTTAATAGACCCTAATTCAGTGTGCAGTTGTTGGAACAGAAATATGGAAGGCCAAATGGATCAGAAGGGTAGCATAGACAACCTTGAAGTCAGCCACTGCAGGGATTAACTATTTTTTGTCTCCGCTTTGTGGATGCAGGAGAACTATTTTAACCAGACCTATTCAGCAAGACCCTTTCATAATAAACTATGCAAGCTTCAGACTTGGTTTCTCAGATACAATATTTAATTTAGCCATATGATATTTGGCGATTTTTAGCAATATACTGTTTAATTTTGATCGAGATGCAGAGAAACAGAGCTCCTGATGTTCGTCTCGACTTGAGGTCACGACATTAAACTACATTTATATTTAGTATCGTACCGTATTACCACCATTATATGTATAGTGTATAGACATTTAATTATTAAAGCAAACCGTGCTCATGAAGATGAAACTAAACTTACGTTCTCAATGAGAAGCATCTCTTTTGCAGTGGATAAACATTGGATCATTGCAGATTGGCCACTGACACTTGGTGGGTGAACAGGCATTGAATACAAGTCTATTGTTGACTGTTTTGCTTAGTTTGGTGGCATATCCCTGAGCTCTCACCCCAGCTTCCTAACAAGCTAGGAAATGCGAATAAAAGAATTTCACTCCACTGTGCTTGTATATGTGACAATAAACACATCAGTACAAGCCAATTTTTTAAAACTAGAGTATGTAGTCTATGTATGCGGACCAATGTTATGAATAAAATGCAGTGAATTAACAAGTGAATCTGGTGTATCAGTAGTTGTAATTTATCTGAAATAAAAAAATATATATACTGTGTCAATGTGTATGAATTCAGCTAAATTTCATGTCTTACTATATTGTGTTTAAGGGAAAAAAAGAAAACTTTTAAAGGCCACTCCAGGCTTCCATTCCATTTTTCATTAGTCGATTGTTGATTCAATGATTATAGTTTCACACTCGGATATATCTGTCATTTCCAATCAAAATTGTAAAAATGATTTAGCCTGTTTGGAATGATCTTGATTAGTAAATATGACACACATATGTAATTTTATCTTGGATCAAGGGTTCTTAAACATTTTGCAGCCAGAGACCACGTTTAAAAATAAAACTGTAAAATAAATTTCATGGACATTTGTTACCATAATCTAGCTGTTCAAATTTTACCCTCAGGGTTTAAATGTGTACAATAATATTTTAGCATTGGTTAATCTTCGTATCCCAAAAATAAGGACTTTAACGGTCGTTGTCTTGATGAACAGTCCCAACAGTCCAAAGAACAATCATAGGCTATGGCAAACAAAGGGAAAGTGTAAATGCAAACAGTCTATTTATAATGTATAGAACCATTCCTGTTGTAAGATAAACTGCAAAGATTGGGAGAGGGAAAGGGGATTATGGAGTGGACAACAGCCATATCAAATGATTATAAAAAGGAGTATTGCAGATACTGCAAATCAGAAATGTGTGCGCACAATGGTGAACTTGTTTCCCATACAAAGACTGAGAAAAAGAAGAAAAATGTGTCTGTTTTCCCACGCCTGAAGTTTTTGGGCTACTTAGTGGGCTGGTTTGAGATGTAGCCTGGCTGGAATTTTTTGTTTTTTTTTTATGAGACCTGTTACTTTTGTTTTGTTTTTTTAAATACTAGCAACTCTTCTATAATAGGGGTCTATCTTAAGCTTTGACCCGGACCTATTTGTACTAGCATAAAGATATGTTTTGGATAATACAAAGCACTTCTGTAAGTCGCTCTGCAAAATTCTGTAAATGGAAAAATTAAAATAAGTATAAGAACTCAATAATAAATTAAATAACATGGATGATGGTGCATTGTGATTTCCACAATGACTGTAAAGAACTATGAGAAACAGGATCCAGGTTGAATGCGACTAAATAGGATGAGTGTCGTAATGGTTTATGTGTTTAACGTTTATGACTGTTTAAGACTGATTTCTACCTGCTGTTAACAGGTGTATCCGTTTTACCGGTGCTTAGGACACCAACAAACCGCTCAGTGAACACGTGCAGGAGTCTTTACTTACGCTTGCGTCTGCATTTTGCAATGCCAATGTAAATAGTGGAGGCAGTATAGCACCATGTGACAAAAGCTACGTTTACATGCACATCAATATTCCAATATTAATCAGAATTTGGCAATATTCTAATGAGTCATGTAAACACTGCAATCTGACTGCCTGATTTAGATTAAAACAATATTCTGATTGCCCAAATTCTGATTCCCACCCCTGAAATATGCCTGTTTTATTTGGAAATTTGTTGCATGTATACACCTTATTCAGTAACTCCACTGAAAGAAGATATATTCATACGCATACTCAGTCCACAAGGAATTGTGGGTGCTAACAGATGCTTACCTGACCCTTTCCATTTGAGGCGGTGTTGTCAGGAATTTTTGATAGTGAGACGTGTTAGAGTCCTAATTAAATTAGTGTGAAAAAGTAGTAATAAAACTAATAACTGAGCATACTCAATAACCAACGGCAGCATCTTGAAGCTCCCAGGAAATAACAGCGAAAGGAAAAGCACATGTGTAGATCAGCATACTTACAACTACCATATATACAGGAATATTTCGATGGCCGTAAGCATATAAACATCATATTCGGAATATGGCTGCAAGCTGAATATTGACCTTAAACAGAATTTGATGTGCATGCTAACTCAGTGAATGTGTCCACAACTGAATAAAACAACTAATATTGTGTCTCAAATTGCATACATGTAATATTCTTGACGGTTTTTGAGTATAAACATTAACAATTCTCTTATTACAGTTAGTGTTTGAATTTGAAAAACCTCTTAAACCTGCCAGAAGGTCTATTTTGAGTACCAGTCTTCTGAATTTTCTAGATTAGTAAGTACTTTTGAACGTACGATGAATTTTTTGATTAGAGATCGAAAGATCATGACAACCATCACGACGACAGCAGAGAGTTTTAAGTAGAGCCTGAGCTTCTCTGTCTGTTTAATGTTGCTGTGCATGAGATCTCTAAACACTACAGCTCGACTGGGAAACCAGGACAGGGATGTTTGAGTATGTGCCGCTCAGACGTGGTGAAAGTGAAGCATGTTTGCATCTTTAGGCGTCCCATAGTGGTGTAACGCGAGCGGCCCGTCGACCACCTGCTGCCGTGCTCGGGCTTTCTGGCACAAACTGGAAGAAGTGAACCTATTATTTAGCGCGGTAGTGTTCAGTCTGGGATGTGGGTCTTACCCAGAAGAGTAAGTTGATAGCGTAAAGCAGACAGCGCAGGCACTTCACCGAGTCCTCTCGGGCCATCGTGCACGCGCGTCATTCCTCATTCTACCGCTCTGACGCTGGCCACCGTGCGCGCGCGCGATCCGCTGGCAGATTTTTATTTCTATTTATTTTTTAAAGAAATGGTCAAAATAGTGCAAGGAGGAAAACACTCCTTTGGCAGTCACATGGCGTGTCAGACACCGATTAAAGAGAACGGTGGCGATCCGTGCGTGCTGTGTTGGCACGTGCAGCGCTCAGTGTGTGACAGTGTGTGTGTGTGTGTGTGTGTGTGTGTGTGTTATATCCGTGGGAAGGTTTCTTTTTCTCCCTGAAAGCATTTGCAACAGGTGGTTTTGCTGCTTTTGCTGCTTCCTCGTGCGTCAGGATGGCGGATGCTCGCGCGAATGGACACTTTATGACGAAAAACAATCCCAGAACCATTTGAACAGAAGTGCCATGTTGCAGTGGGGTTAATAATAATCCTCTTTCATTTCAATGCCTTATTCACTGGAAATAAGCAGCGCTGAAGTATAGTGAGGTCCCAGAGTGAGCTGCACGCGCTGAGTAGCTCTGCAGGGCTGTGTACTCCACTTGGCTGTAGCTAAGTGTTGTGGGAGCTGACTGTCTGACTTCCCTCTGTTCTGCCTGGGGCAGGCTCTGTGAGTTTAACTTGTGCACGCATGTGGGAAGTTTGGGAGAACTCTCTCTCTCTCTCTCTCTCTCTCTCTCTCTCTCTCCCTCTCTCCCCCCGAGTGTCAGCCTCCGGGTCCTAAAGGCGAACTGAGTGTCTCCTCATTAGCTTTAACATTAGCAGAAGGAGAAACAGAACAGGCATTGATTACACAAAAGTTACCCGGATGTCGTCATGTATTCATGGAAAAAAAAAGTGCGCGAGCACGGGACATTTAATCCCAATTAAGGTCGACACGTACTCCACCCTGACCGACCCTGTGGTCAGGTAGTGACTGTATAATTAAGTATATTTGACTTACAATAAAACAGAGTGATTAGAAATAGTTCAATAAAATGAAAACAAGTTTAAAAAATGAGAACAGTGATTTGTATGCAGGGGAGAGTAGCTAATGCATAGTAAAAAAAAAAAAAAAAAAGCTACTAGAAGTCAACAAATGACGTCATGAGCTCATTTGCCTATGTAATGACTTTCTGTGAACATTTGCATGTCAAAACGTTACATGAAAAAGGAAAAAAGAATTCATTTTATACCACGGTGCGAATGAATGCTTGAATCTGATTGGTCAGAAGGTGTACATTTTGGTATAACAGCACAGCTCGGAAAGAAGTTCCGGCTGTAAGATGAAATGAATGTTAGGTTATTAATGCGCTCGCTTAAGGCCATATTGTTTCTATAACAACAGCTCAGCTCATACACAGGGACTCAAAAAAAAAAATGTTTAACGAAGTAAAATCTATAACCACTGAAGTGGTGACTTTTTTAGGAGACGTTTATTTAACATGTGTGGAAGGAGTCTCAGTTAAAGCGCTTTGTAACACTCTCAGAGGATAATACACTTCCTTGGTAAAATGACAGCTGGGAGAGTGACAGAGAGAGAGAGAAAAAGAGAGAGAGGATAATGAAGGAATGACTGTTTATAACGGTTATAACATAAGTGATAACAGAAACTGCAATGTGCTGTTCATTAATAAACATCGTAGTCACGGGCAGATTGCTGTTGCGTGTGTGTGTGTGTGTGTGTGTGTGTGTGTTCAGTGGCACTCCACTTGTGCGTCATGCTGCATCACAGCATGCATTATTTTCCTATAACAGCACAGTCTAATGTGTGTTATTCCTTACATAACTTACTTCTTATAGAAAGACGAATTATTTATTTGGTCACGACACCATAAACTAAGTACTTATATATATGTAGTTATTTACAAAATCATTTCTATCAAGGATGCATACACAACTGAGATAAATGGTCATCTGGGGCCCTGGAGACACCAGGCCCTATTTAACAATTTAGAGAACATCCATCCATCCTTTCATTGTACTGCTTATTGTACACAGGGACACAGGGGAGCCTGGAGCCTATCCCAGGGGACTCGGGGCACCCTGGACAGGGTGCCAACCCATTGCAGGGCATTATTGTGCACACACTTACATACTATGGACTATTTGGAAATGCCAGTCAGCCTAAAACACATGTCAGGGGGAGGAAATCAGAGTACCTGGAGGAAACCCCGAAAGCATAGGGAGAAGATGCAGGGTCCGTGCACACAGGGCGGAGATGGGATTCAAACCCCCAACCCTGGAGGGACGAGGCAATGCTAATGCATACCATTGTTTAGCACAGATTTTCTAATTGTGTGACTTCCTGTGAAATCCCCCTGGACATCACTGTGGCTGAATTCTGGCAAACAGCCAAAAAAGATGATGGTGGCAAAAACACTCAGTCTGTCTAAAGATGTCTAAAGTCTCGCTAGCTAAGTGTAATTTCTTCATAAAGCGAATGTCACACTTTGACTGTACTGTACCATATTGAGCATAAGTCTAATAGACTCAGTTTGGTATCAGATAGAGTCTGTCAAAATGTTCACATACTTTTGGCCATATAGTGTATGTGTTTGGGGATCTTTATCTGTATATTTGTGCATGTACAGCCCACACAGCATAATCCCTATAAAGCAGTTAACAATTTGGTGTAGTAATAAGTATAAGGATATTTTATGGTCATTTACCTGTTTCATAATCGTTCTGAAATGAAGTTTCATAGAGTTAATGTTCCCAATGACCAAACACTCATCATCATTGTTCCCAATGACCAAACACTGATCACCTTTGTTCCCAAAAACCAATCACTTATCTCCATTGGCTCTGTCAAAATGTTCCTGATGCTCCTGCACTGAAAAAATCAGAAAAAATCTTTAAATCTCCTCTAAACCTTTGGGGGTAAACAGACTTTAAAATCTGCATCTTTTGTTGAACCCAAATCTATTCAGTATATTGAAAAAAACAAACAAAAGAATTACTGTTCCAATACTTTTGGAGGGGATTAAATCTGGAATGGGATGTTCAACAAGGTCATATGGTTTTAATTGTCAGGTGTTCAAATACTTTTGGCCATATAGTGTATGTTTTTGGGGATCTTTATCTATATATTTGTTCATGTACAGCACACACAGCA
>CM074962.1:6415662-6441445 GCA_037577455.1 Pangasius macronema
TCTGGTTCCTCTCAAGGTTTCTTCCTCATATTGTCTCAGGGAGTTTTTCCTTGCCACCATCACCTCTGGCTTGCTCAATAGAGATAACTAAATAAATTTAAAACGTATATCCTGAATTTCTTTAAAGCTGCTTCGTGACTATGTTCCTTGTTAAAAGCGCTATACTTAAAACGCTAAAATTGAATTGAATTTTTTTTTTGCAATACATAAGATATTTAGATAACAAAAAGGTAAGACTATTTCTAGATAACATGACATTATATAACATTACAGAAGTCTTTCACAAGGAAGAGCATGTAGCACGTTTTGATTATAAATGATGATGATTCTTGGAATATGACACCATCTGGCAACATCTACCATCTTTTTGAGCATGCATTAGCTTCTTTCCCCACGAATGAGTTTGTTACCCCATCTGAAGCTGCTTGTATGTGAATTTTCAGACACCACTGCCCTCTTGAGGCTGATGTTCCTTGAATACCTGTGGTATTAAGGGCCCTCTATCTATCACTCTAATCTCACTAGCTTGGGTCACAAGTGGTTTGCCCCCACTTTTTCCATTTTGGATATATTACTGATATCAGAGATCTGGAAATGTGTTGATACCTGATAGTAATCTGATACTGATGTCCTCTTAGTAACAGAGTCCATGCTGTGCAGAATTCTGCTGCCAGGTTACTTGGAAAATCAGAGGCTCATGTGTTGTATGTGTTGTGTTGGTTAACATCACAGACACAGATCAGACGGTATGATAAATCCGACATAACACCAATCCAACACTTCACTCCAAGCCGGTGTGAATAAAGTGTCGACCCTGATAAAGATGCTCAGTTTCAGATCAGTACAGCTCTCCAAGTATCACATCCTTACCATTGTACTTACTTCAAATAAAGCTCAACTGTCACTGTCATGATTACTGAAATTCCATTTACACGGGGAAATCTTTTTACCTTTTTTAGTTAAGTATATGTTTCAACATATTCAATATGTCGTTTATATCTAAAATGACGTCGTCTAAAGAAAAGTGTGACTTCATATTTCACTAAATAAAATACATCGGATACACATTTATCAGTAAGAGTATATACCGTTGTGGTGGCCATACTTCCTGATTAGGGATGTGTTTCTCTTTTTCCCCCTCTTTTTTCCCTCGTTTGACTAGTCTACTATATTTACTCCTCAATTTTCATTAGGAATCCTTTTTCTAATTATTATAATCTCTGTTACAGTAAACTGTTGACCATGTTATTGTATAAATTAATATGAAGAAAGTAATGTCACTTCTTTAAAATCACAAGTTTTCATCAAAGTGACATCAGTGCAAATGTAGGGACATGCCTATTTTCTTTTAAATACAGCTTAATATTAAATAATAAGCAAGCATGATGAAATGCTTCATGAAAGGATAAGAACAATAACTATGGAAGTTTTCTATGATTCATAGATTTTATTACTGTTATTTCTGTTAGATTTTGGTTTAACAACATTTTTTTTAGGAAGCTACTAGGAAAATTGCTTGATTACAGTATTAGTAAGTCATTTTTAAATATTTAAAAATTACTTTCAGCTCATAAAAATGAGGCTGTACTTAAGTAGGTGGAATATGTTATAACTTATAAAATTTTACATGTTGAAGTTTTGAACATTGTTCAGAAATAATACGAAAATGTGCAGAAGGGACTTAAAAACACCCATTTGGAATAAAACTGTAGTACAGTAGTGGGCAGTGCTCAGTTAAGAACTACAAATCCCATGGGCGATACGCAATGACGTAATATCCGTACACATTATCAACAGCCAATGAGTGTGCACGTCGATGACGTAGAGTCCCTCCCCTTTTAGAGTTGCTTTTTTTTTCGCTTCAGCGTTCAGCGACCGTCGGCGCCATATTGACGATTCCAACGCTTTCTGCAAAACGCTAAAAAACATCGTATTTGCCAAAATGCTGTACTTGGAGGACTACCTCGAAAGTAAGTATATACGTGGTTTATTTTTTCGTGACTGAACGAGGGAGGTTTATTCGAGTCTCCGGCTCGTGTTTCGGTGATAAAGGTGCGCAGCTGTTAGCCTGCTAGGCTAGCCTGTAATTTTGCTTTTTCTTCTCTCTGGCAGTGATCGAGCAGCTACCCATGGATCTCCGCGACAGGTTTACGGAAATGCGAGAGATGGACCTGCAAGTGCAGAGTAAGACACTGCGATCGGGAGACTGTGTATCAGCCAAGTGGGCTAAAACTAAACCCTACACTATGAGTTAGATGAATCACAGCGATGTAGAGGTTTATAATAGTTGAAGTGAATTTTTTTTTCTGTAGGTTTTGTGGTGAGAGCTGAAATTAAGAGCAGCGCTGAAAGTCACGTGGAGTTGGAAGGATCATTTTAAAACTAAGGATGCGCGGAAAGTACTTCAGTCTGAGTGTCAGGCTCATTGTAGGTGCACTTTGTCCAGTGTCAAGTGCACAAGAGCCAAACAAACAAACAAAACTCGGCTTAGTAACCAACAGCAGTTCCTAATGTGTTCATTTATCAGCATCTGAAAGGAGCATCCTGAACGGATTAAACTTACATCACCTACAGCACAGATGAGCACACCTGTTACAGCTGTGTTTTCTCCAAGTTATGCAAATGTAGTGTCTTGCAGAAGTATTCACCCCCCCCTGAGGGTTTCTGCATTTTTGTAGTGTTACAACCTGAAAGTGAAATAGACTTCATTAGGATTTTTAGCCTGCTAATAAATAATGAATGTTTTCCCTGTGTCCGTGCGGGTTTCCTCCGGGTTCTCTGGTTTCCTTCCACCTCCCAAAACATGCCGATGGATGCACTGAATCCTAAATTACCCCCTGAGTGTAAATGTGTGTACACTGTGTCCAGAGATGGACTGATGGCTCGTCTTGGGTGTGTGTTCCCGGGATTGGGGAATTAATATCAGTAGCTGAGCTCTGTAGTGTACTAATGGAGACGGCTCATTTATTTATTTATTTATGTTAAATTTCATATTCCATTTTGGCCCGGGAGATGGTTTTATTTGAAAGCACGGAGTCTGCTGATATTTGAGCTGGATTAGGAGCTTTATTGGGCTGTATGTTTGACAACCCCAATGTAAAGTCCCTGAAGGAGGTAATTAGCAAGCACATATTGAGCATTTTCATGGCAATGATCCAAAAGTCTGTAAAAATGCATCTTATTACTGTCTTACATATCTAGTCTAATATCATGCACTCACCCCCGTGAGACGAAGCCCATCTCAGCGCGGAGCTATTAGCACTAATGAGTTTGGCGTCATCATCATCACTTTAAAAGTGTCATACTTTTGAATCAGATTTTTATAGTGCCATAATTAACCGGCAAATTTTTCACACACGCTGGTGGTGAAAATGTTATCGGGAAACCTCTGTATAAAAATACCTTTGCACATCCTTGTGTGTGTGTGTGTGTGTGTGTGTGTATACATATAAAAAAAAAATCAAAAGGAAACAAAGACTTTTCCACAAAATTTCTTACACTGTCAGTATTCATCACATTGTTGTTGTGAGCATGAAACAGAGTGTGGCTGTGTGGAAAGGTGTTATACTGAGCAACAAAACAAACCCAAATTCAACTAGCACGGCAGGGCTGAGTACTACACAGCCAAAAATTGATCGTTGTTTGGGTTTGCTATTGTCAGTAATGCCAGATCCTTCAGTGTGTTGGATAGCCGTCGTGTATGTTATATAATCCTTTTACGGGCTTCACCGTCGTCTCCACCGACACATTGCACAAGTGTTATTGTCACCTAAGTTGTCAGTTTCCGATTTCAGTGCAGTCATGGATAAGAAACACTGGAGTAAGGAACTTTATCAGGTTAAAATACACACACACACACACACACATATGTATATATAGAAATGTAAGACAGTCGGTGATGTACCCTGAGTATACACTGTTGACTGACAATGAAACAGTAACGACTCTAAGCCAGTAAAAAAGGCAAAGCTGACTCGGTATCGGATCAGTACGTTGGGACGGCCGTGCTCGTCATAACACTGCTTGTGCTTTTCAGATGCCATGGACCAGCTGGAGCAGAGAGTTAATGAGTTCTTTGCCAACGCTAAGAAGAACAAACCCGAATGGAGGGAGGAGCAGATGGAGGTTATTAAGAAGGTAGAGGACAAAAGCTGCAATTTTCACCAAGCACCAATGGAACATCTGCTAGAAATAGCTCTTTATTCCCAAAGCAGACAGCGTTATTTACCATTCCCAGGACAAATTTATGTGTCTATGTTGCAGTCTTTTTTTTGTGTGTGTGTTCTGTTTTTTTTTTTGTTGTTTTTTTTTAAGCTGCAGTGATTTATTTGTTTATATATGGCTAAATCCTTCTCTCTGCATGTAACTTCACTTTTTGCAAACTTTGCCTGATGAAAGTGATAGCTGGAATGGCTGTGGAATGACTGGAATGATTTGCTTTCTCACAGGACTATTATAAAGCGCTGGAAGATGCTGATGAAAAAGTCCAATTAGCCAATCAAATCTATGACCTGGTGAGTGGCAGTGGTTTGTAGTGCACTACACCTGATTCGCCACTAGGTGGCAGTCACTCACTGTGAATAAACGATGGCGCCTGGGAAGAAGTTGCATTTCATATGCAACAGCTGAATTTCTTTATTCTTTATGAGTTCAGAGACCAAAAGCATGAAATGCTGATAGTTATTAAAAGTATGTTTTGAAGTTGATTAAGAGGCTTTGTTGTGGTTTGCTGTGGTTAGGTGGATCGACACTTGAGGAAGTTGGATCAAGAGCTTGCAAAGTTCAAAATGGAGCTTGAAGCGGACAACGCCGGCATTACAGAGATCCTGGAGAGACGTAAGCAGCAGACAGCTGTTAATTACTAAGCATGCATAGAACGCTTTCACGCTTTCACATCTGCAGTGTTTTGGTTTTATTCGAACCATGGTCCTGTACAGTGCGGTCCTTTAGGCAGGCGAGGACACGCTAATCATCTGACCGAGGTTCTCTCAGTACAGGACCACGCAGGCGCTAGAGAGGTTCGGTTGCAGTGAAAAAGCGACCCAACTGCAGGAAGCAACAAACGTTCTGTGTGTTTTAAGTTAGTTTAAGTGGAGACGCAAGCAGATTTTGTATCCAGGCTATTGTTTTTTTTTTATTCATACTTGCCTGTCAAGTGAGCGTAAAACCAGAAAATGAAATGCCTTCTTCTTATTGATTTCTGCAAATCAATAGTCCTTTCCAATTCCACCTCCTGCTGCATTACTCCCACATGGCTGAGGTGCAGTGTGGTAGATGGTAGAATGATTTTTACTAGGCAGATATGCACAGATGACAGACGATCGTTTCAGAATCAGGAGCACGCAGTACGTGGAAACACTGACGAAACCGAGCAACAACAAAAAAAAATCCAGAGTAAAGCAGTCATAAAACTCTGCTGCTTACTACATGCAGTTAAGTCACAGTTAAACATACGGCAAGAAAACAAACACTAAAGACACAGTCGAGTATCTTTGATGTACATGGCATGTGAGGACGGAGTACCACAGCTCAACATTGGAAACCTTGTTAGAAATGAATAATGATTATGAACTCATTTGATTCCCTTAGTCTCTATTAATACTCTCAACATGTCACACTGCATTAGCTACTGCGTTGTAGCCTAGTCAGGTTTCTAGGCAAGCGAAACATGGTCAGCTCTTTATGGCTTTTACATGCTCACTGGGCTAGCATACTGTATATAGTTTCACCTGAGGGGGGTTTAGTCATTTTGGAGGAAGTGGATGGCTTGTCAGTGTTTACACTGCAGATGCAATCCACCTCGCACGCAGCAAATGGCTCTACAAACTCCATTCTGTGCATTTAAATTAAATTTATTGGTTTGTGTTTGAGTTTGCATGCTTATTCTTGTTGAACCATTTTAGGTAATTCTTTTTTTTTTTTTCTTTTTCTTCCGCTACTGCAGGATCGTTGGAAATGGACAGTCCTTCTCAACCTGTCAATAACCATCATGTTCACTCCCACGTCACTGGAGAAAGTAAGAGACACCACTGCTCTCTCTTTCTCTCTCTGTCTCTCCATCAGACACGCTCTCATACTTTCTACTCTACTCTAATGTGCGTGTGTGTGTGTGTGTGTGTGTGCGCGCGCGCATGTGCACTTATCAGAGAGGAAGTACAGCACACCAACTCATCACACTACTGAGCATGTGCCAGAGAAGAAGTTTAAATCCGAAGCTCTGCTCTCAACGCTCACATCAGACGCCTCCAAAGAGAACACGCCGGGTAAAGACACACACACACACACACACACACACACACACGTTAGCAAAACAACTGAGGAAGTCCATCAGTATGAGCAATTTTAAATGCTTATAGAGAGCAATTTGTGCACACACACGGGGCTCAGTGGCATGCACTGATGTGGGGTGTGTGTGTGTGTGTGTGTGTGTGTGTGTGTCTTTACCTTTAACAGGCTGCAGAGTGAACAGCACGTCCTCCTCATCCAACAGCGTGTACAATGTGAATTCCTCACAATCTCTTTCCTCCTACAACCTGAGCTCCCTGCCAATCGGGCCAGCCGCCGGTGCAGGGGCCATCAGTATGGCAGCAGCTCAGGCAGTGCAGGCCACCGCACAGGTACAGCAAAACCCTACCATGCCATCACTCCTTCCTTCTTCCCCACCTTTCCTTCCTTCCTTCTTCCCCACCTTTCCTTCCTTCCTAATTTCCATCTGCAACATTTGTATTGTTTCAGTACACATATAATTGTTAAAATACTTTCAAAATTAGGTTCACTGGTCGCTGCTCAAACTTTCATCATAGTTACATTTGAAGGGGAAAATGAAGTCAAATTTAAGCTTCTGCAACCTTTTAGTTGCTTAGCACACTATTGTTTTGAATCCTTTTTGCATGATGTAGGACAGTGAGTGCAGATATAAGCCTTTAGGCCTGTAAGATTTTTTACTTTTCATTTTTAAATCAATGTTTAATACAAATAAAACGTTTGGTTTCAAAGTGATGTTGCATTTAACAGTTTCCAATAGTCCCTCAGCTAAATATCAAAGAGTTCAGTACAAAACAGTACATTAGGTTATAATACAGTTGAGTACAGTGTTGAATGCTTTATACTAGCTCCTACAGCTGTTTTGGGGTGTGTGTGTGGTCTCGTATTGCAGATGAAGGAGGGCAGGAGGACGTCGAGTATGAAGGCTTCCTACGAGGCCATTAAGAACGATATCCTGGTTCGGGACTTTGCTTCGAGCAGAGAGTCTTCTGGCTACATGTCCTCGACTCTGGCCTCCACTCTCACTCAGAACCTCACCACCAGCAACAGCTCAGACTCCCGTGCAGGACGCAAGAGCAAGTAAGAGTCTCGCACACACTGCTAACATGGTCCTTATGTGTTTTTTGTTCCACAGATTTATTTGATTGTCAGTTATAGTTTAGATACTTTTGTTAGGTTACAGAGAACAGTTTTTATTTTCTGAAATACGTTTTTAATTTAAAATGGAACATCATGTATTCTTCTTTAATTTGTTCAACCGTTTCCTATATTGAGAAACGTTCCTGTACATGTGCTGTGTATAATTCCATGCTACTCGAAAAGTTGCGAAAGAGCCGCGTGAAGTAATTATATTTGAACATATCGGATTATGATTCCCATTCCAGGAAACCGGAATAGTAGAGCTGAAGCGGCTATTTTAATATGACCTTTATGACAGATGATTGCTGAAAATGGCATTGCACTTCCTTTGGCTGCTGGCAAGACCGAGTCCTTTGTGGGTTCAGAGTTGCATAGCTGAAAATAAAGTCTAATGAACCTTCAAAATTCAAACAACCACAATGATGACAAGCGTGGTTCATTTTTACACGTAACGATCAAAAATTCAGCTCGTTAGTTCCACCTTTCTCTGTTCTCAGTGGCCTGTTCCTGAAAAGAATATAACGTAATAGTGAGAGTAACAACATTACTTCATAAATATCTGTATTTCTCTTGTCTCTGACTCGTGTGTGTGTGTGTGTGTGTGTGCAGAAACAACAATAAGTCTTCCAACCACCAGTCCTCGTCATCCTCGTCCTCTTCTTCCCTGTCGTCCTGTTCCTCCTCCTCGGCTCTGGCTCACGAGCTGGCCCAGCAGACGGCAGCGCTGCCAGAGAGCGACAGCAGCGGCCAAGTGGACTGGACTTACGACCCCAACGAGCCCCGCTACTGCATTTGCAACCAGGTGCACATGCATTTCTCTTAGTTTTTACAGGCACGATAGTGAGTTAGTCCAGTTCGTTACAGAATTGTTCCAGCGCTGCAGAGACTGTGTTAAGTACTGTGTGTTGCTTTCATCATGAAATTCATCTTGAAAGGTGAAGTCAGTCACAACACTTTTTTTAACAGTGGAATTCTGGCATTCAGGCACATTCAGTAAAATACATAATAATATTATTTCAGGCTCTGAAGACGAAAAAAAACATTATCGCTCCACCACTCAGGACGCATCGATACCTGTCCGTAAATCAGAAAACCTGTTGCACAAGCGTTCATGTGATCTGGTTTAGGCAGTGTTTAGTCTAGCTAGAGCAAGTTTGCACCGAAAGAATGTAGTGAAGAGGGCTCGATATTTTGTGTTGGTTAGGTATACATGTACGCTGTCAGTTGTGCTGTTATATTTGTGATACCAATTGACACAAAGTGCCTGTTACCTGTTAACCAGAACTTGATTAGATTTTAGTGAAGTGACTTGTGGCCAAGTGTGGTGAACCATACTCGGAATTTGTGCTCTGCATTTAACCCATCCAAGTGCACACACACAGTAGTNGAGGGTGGCAGAGAGCGCTGGTCATTCACTCCCCCACCTACAATCCCTGCCGGACCCGAGACTCAAACCCACCACCACCTTCAGGTTCACCTTCGGGTTACAAGTCCGACTCTCAGACCATTAGTTCACAACTGCCCCATACCAGCATGTGCTGAAATATTTTATTCCTCTTATATGACATTGGTTTTCCAACGATTATTATTAGTAGTATTTCTTTAATGTTTCAAACCATTTATTAATAGCCTTAGATTATGTGGAGTGAATTGTTATTATAGGAAGATAACAGTAGAATTAGCGCACTATTCCCAGAGCTGCTGTTATAGAAACTTAATCAACACCTCCTGAGCAATGAGATCTGAGAATTCAGCACAATGAGAGAAACTAGTCCAGGTGTGTAAACTTCTGCCTGGCTGTGTAGGTTCTGCAGTGCTTTAACCTGCCTGATTCACTGTAGTCTAAACCTCCATTTAACAGTTTTGTGGCAGGGATGGCAAAACATTGACCGTCCTGCCATAACCTGTATTTAACCCAGTGTAGCTCTCCAACAAAACCTAACGTGGCAATCAGTACACACAGCGGAGTTAGCTTTAGAGATTCACGCTAGAAAGCCATCTTATTAGGAAGGTTTCCTTGGTCATGGGAATTCATTTTATAAGTCTTACTGTAGCTCAGTCATTTTCAGAGCTTTATTACAGTCTACTGGAGCAGATATACGTTTTTAGTAATTAGTAGTAATTTCACATTAACATTTGAATGTATATAATCTTTAAATTAACGAGCTTCATCTTTTTAATGCCAAAACATAACACAATTTATTTCAGTCTCACTTGTTGTTTTAGGTTAGTGGAAATTCCAATGTCGCTGACTGGCTGTTTTCCAAAATTCCAGCCTACACCCACTTACACAGTGTCATTTCTTAGTCGCTTGTTTCAGTGAATATTCTTACGAAGTGTATGTGATGTCTGAAACGAGCCCTACAAAGCCCTGTGTGCTACTGTACACTGTTTGGTCAATTATTTAGTCTGAGAGATTTCTTTTTCCAGGGACTTTTTGCGTGTGCGTGTGTGTATGCGCACAAATGCATTGGCTCTCACAGTGTATTAGAATGGGCCACAAAACAATATTTTCTCTTGTTAAATGTATTGTATGTACATAAATGTATTGTATCTCTCTCTCTCTCTCTCTCTCTTCAAGTGCATATGTGTCTTTCATCTTTGCCTCTGCACAAATGCATAATAAGTCTCTCTACATTTGCAGGTGTCTTATGGTGAGATGGTTGGCTGTGATAACCAGGATGTAAGTACACTTCCTTCAGTCACACATCCTCAGTAAACATGGTCACTGGCCTCTTTATATAAGACCTTTTACACACACTGCTTTGTTCATAGTTGACTAAAGCCATGAGTATCATGTGCTGTGTACATGTGGAATCTACGTCTTTATGCTTTCAGTATGGGAAAGTGAATAAACACTGTTCAAGTGATTCAAGTCATAACTCTTGCTAGAAATACGGACCAGTCATGGCAGCTTGCTAATGACCGAGGCTGACTATTTATCCAAATCGCTAGCGCAAAGCTGTTAAGCCATTTATTCAGATATAAAGGCACAATGACAGTGGAAACCAGACAAACTTGTCAGGAATTCCAACTTTCCTCTTGAATGTGTTGGTAAATTAAGAATAAGTATACGTGGTATTGAACTTGTGTGTATTCCGGCCCGGCCGTATTGAGGAACGTCAGCATCGTGTCATAAACCATGAACTGTGAGCTGTTGAGGAAAATGTAGCTTTCACCTCAGCCATTAACATGGTTTACAGATGGCTCTGTTTGAGCCTAGCAATAGTTAGCATCACTAAGAGCACGCACAACTTTACTGACATCTGGAATGGTTCGTTTTTCTTCCTCAGCCCAAAGTAAGCGGCTTCCTTCACATGGTGTGTAGAAAGCTAGAAATGGCAGTGTGTGTTAATCTGAATGATTCCTTGTCTCTGCAGTGTCCTATCGAGTGGTTCCACTACGGCTGCGTGGGCTTGACCGAGGCACCCAAAGGAAAGTGGTACTGCCCACAGTGTACAGCAGCCATGAAGAGGAGAGGAAGCAGGCATAAATAGACATTCATCACCCCAGAGCTGACCCCGAATACCCTACTCAAGATTCCCAATCTCACTGCCTGATTCGAACCCCCGTTTCCCTCGTCAAAACTGTGCGAGAGAAGTTTTCAATGTGATCTCCGGTTTGTGAAATGTGAAAATGAGCTTTTGAGGAAAGTGTGTGCGTGTGTGTATGTGTGTAAATGTAAGATGAGACACGACCTTTAGTTATTTTTATCTTCGATTAAAGTCTTGATTGGTAGGGGAGGGCTGTTAATATGCACCCATCCCTCAGACATTCCTCAGCCTGCCATGCGTGATGGTAGGGGTCATGACCTCCAGCACAGATTAGTGCATCTCACTCCTATTAATTCATACTCACAGAGACAAGACGAACTCAGAAATGTAGTCCGGAAATGTGTTCGTAAACTACGGACCCTGGAAATTCCCATGAAACCTCCAATGCCTCTGAATGAGAAGACCCTGATAATACTGGTGTTCTCCAGAAGTGTTTGTGTATTCCGTACACCAGGAGTTGAATCCAGGTCCTGCGGTTCCCCCTCTGCACTGCTGATTTTAGTGTTTTCCCTGCTCTAAAATGCACATTTTTAACTCATGCAGGGTTCAGTAATGAGCTGGTGAGTGGATTCAGGTCTGTTGGGAGCAGGAAAAACACTAACTGCCCTGCCTGCAGCACTTCATCACCAGAAATATGGGATACGGTGCAGTAGGTGTGTTGAATTGTGCTTCACTTGGGGATGAAACCTCATATCACCTGACATCACACATTTCAAGGAGTTTGTGCTTATCTGTAAAAGTGCATATATTTACATATTAGTCAGGAGTTCATTCAGCTCAGTGTTTGAGTGCACAACAAACAAACAAACAAAAAAACAGGAAAATTTGCGCACTTGCAGATAAGCATAATTTTTTTTTGGCTAGGCCCTTAAAGCCAGGTGCTGCCAGGTGTACTATAGAAAGAACACAGTGATATTGTGTGTGTGTGTGTGTGTGTGTGTGTGTGTGTGTGTGTGTGTGTGTGTGTTTGATATGTACAGAATGTGTGTGAATGTGTAGTCTGGCCTGCACTGAACTGGTGATTCAAAGTTTCCTGATGGGGAAAAAAAAAATAAAACGATCAATAATTTTGCTATTTCGTGTGGTAAAGGGTGTTTTTTCTGCTTAACCCATTTCATCCCATTTTTTCCTCAGTTATATGTGAGCATATGCTTATTTCTTTTTCTCAGGCAGTTCTTTGGCACATATATTGGCCAAAGAATTTGGCACAATATTCTTATTTCTCAGGCAGTTCTTTGGCACATTAGCGAAAAGTCAGTTTTATCCTTGGTCAGGATTGTCACAAAGTAGGAAATTTCCAACTCAACAGTTGCACCAGCTGAATAATTTGATCAAACTGTTTAAGAGTTTAAATCTATACAGCACAGAATAAAAGCACAGAATTCCCCGTTTCATAGTTCTTGCGTTTTTGGTACATTTAAAGTAACGTGGGTTATCCAGTCTGCCACACTTGCAGTTGTTCATGAGTTTGCATCTCCAGTAAGGAGGATAAATGCAGGTGTGCAAACTTATTAAAAAGAGAGACATTGAGTATACCAAATATGCTGCATCTGTGCTGTGCTTTACTTCTTTCCATTTATAGAGCTCTTACGCAGGCATCTTTTATTCTCTTGGAAGGCCAAAGTAGGCAAAATGTTCATCTCTAAATGAATAAACAAGAGCCTGATTGGCATATGACCTTTACATGTAATATGTGAAAGAATTTGTCGAGTATTGTACCACAGGATCATTGGGATTTTCCAACCCGAGTGGTCAGAAGGTGTTTTCCTATAACAGCAGCTCTGACAGTAGTTCTGGCTTCAAGGCAAATCACAGGTCTGATCGTTTCTATAGTAACAGCTTGCACTGGGACGTGTATGGAGGACCCTCCACATAATCCACGACTAATAATAAATGGATTAGATGATCATTGATATGATGATGTTTTCTGCAAGGAGATGCTGAACATGTGTGAGAGGAGTGTCCAGTGGCAGTGCTTTGTAACAGTAGGTAAGCTTTCCACCAGTGACCTCTTCAGCACAGGAGTGTGTGTTGTGACAGACTGTGGTCCGTCTTATTAACTTCAAGAAAGAACAAAAGAATGGCTGGTGAGAGAACAACTGTTCATAGTTGTGGTAAGTAATAACATGCAACTTGTTACACAAATGTGACCATAAATGGATAAAAAAAAACAAGTATTCATTAAAAACACAACACTTGGGGATGTGGTGTTAGTGGAAAACTTTGGTGTGGTGTCAGTAACTCTGCTTCACGTCCTCGATTGTTTCTTGTTTCTTGTGTTTTATTTCTTACATAAATCCTTTTGTCCACCAGATTTTTTTTTGTCCTTTCTCAGGTATATCCCTGAAGCAAATGACTTACTCAAAGAAGAATGTTTATATAAAATCAGAACCAGTTTTATTTGCACCCTGATTTCATTTTTAAAAATATATATTTATTATTGCTTCATAAACTAAAACCAAAATTGTTTAAGTAGCCTTTGTAACACATCCATGGTAAAGGGTGTGTGTGTGTGTGTGTGTGTGTGTGTGTGTGTGTGTGAATGTACTGTGTGTGTGTGTGTGTGTGTGTGTGTATGTTTGTGTGTGCAGGGGTGTGTGTGTGTACGTGCTATGTTTGGGTGTATGCACTGTTTGTGTGTGTGTGTGTGTGTGTGTGTGTGTGTGTGTAGGGGTGTATGTTTGTGTGTGTACAGGGGTGTGTGTACTGTGTGTGTGTGTGTGTGTGTGTGTGTGTGTGTGTAGGGGTGTATGTTTGTGTGTGTACAGGGGTGTGTGTACGTGCTATGTTTGGGTGTATGTACTGTGTGTGTGTGTGTGTGTGTGTGTGTGTGTGTGTGTGTACCCCGTGTTGGAATTTGGTTATTCCGCTTTAGAAGTCCAAGGCGAGTTCCTCTGCGCTGTTTCAGGCTGCTCGTGTAAAGGATCCCTTCTTTTCTGAGAGCCGAAACGGGAGCTTCGTACACAAACTCCGAGTCCAGAGAGGAAGTAACTGCTCTCTCTCTCTCTCTCTCTCTGTCTCTCTCTCCATTAACGCAAACCAGGTGGAAGAGCTCCACCGCGCACTACACAGCAAGCGGACGAAAACAACGTCTGATCCCTCTTTCCTGCTGATGGAATAAGTTTCACAGTCGTACTGGGAGATTTTATGTGCTTTTAATCCTGGCCTTTACTTTTCCGCCCGGTTCCTCTTGGCCAGCGCTCAGGAGCGCAGTTTTGGAGCAGAAGGAGAAGGAGGGAGAGAGGCGGTGCAGGAGTTCCGCTACTCTGCAGCTCCTTGGGGAAAAAGAAGAAGAAAGAGCGCTTTTTCCCTTTTTCCACAAGCTTGCCTGCATATTCCGTAGCGTGTCCTGCACTGCGTGAGGATGTGGCCAGGATTGTGAAGGCGCACTGCCTTGGCCACCGCCACTGCGCGTTATTTCTCTCTTTCCTTCTCCAGAAAAGTTTGAATGCAGCTTTGAAAGTTTGATGGTTTCCTAAATTGCGTGTGCGTGGATTCCTGAGCGCATCGGCGACCATTTAGAAGGATGCAAGAGCGACTCTAACATCACATCCCATCCCATCCATGGTACCCTATGTGTCTGGGCATCGGGATGCTGCTGCGCCGGATCCTGGGGATCGGGACGCTGAGGCGCACATGGCGCACGGCCCCCCTTGTGCTCGTGGGGCTTGCTGTGTTTCTTATCTACCACACCTCTGTGGTGAACCGGACAGGCTTCAGACCTGGACAAGAGGACCAAAAGAACAAATCTGTGATGAGGGACCGCACAGTGCTTCTCAAGCACACAGAAGAGCTTGTCCCTTTACTGGAAGCGTGGCAGGATCACAATGAAGTAAGTGCATAACTTTTGGAAGAGGTTCCTGGAAGCACTAACAGAGGTTCTGTGAGAGAGATAACCTAGAAAATTCCTACAAGATCTTCCAGAAAATCTCAAAAATAAAGTACTAAGCTGTACTTCTCTTCTCTCGCATCTTCGCACCTTTAGTATGTACGGTATCTTTTACCTGAGAAGGTGCACCATTAGTTAGTTTTTTAGAGTACTGGTCCAGGTATGTAGCTTTATTTGTAAGGGCTTGTAAGTAAAATATATATACTAAGAGCAGAATATGTCTCAGCACCTTTATGTCTGAGAGTGTAGCATCATAATTATAGCCCACAGTCGTGGCACAGTTGTTCAGATTTATGAATACACTTGATACAGTAATAAGGTGTGTGTCAGGTTCTTCATGAGCTGGATCAGGTGTGTTGGACATTCAGAAATCTCCCATGTCAGAGAGTTTGAGTGGTAGACCCGTATTTGATACTGAGTAACCAAATTCAACCTTCAAATCTGTTTCCTTATTTCAGTGAGATGGTTTGGGCGACATCAATATATGGCATGGAATTGATGGAGTAATAGAGAGAACTTGTGGTTCAGCAGTGCCTCACTGTCTCATTGTAGTAAGAACAAACTGTCATTAAAATGCTCTACTGTTTGACCTTCACCATGACCTGGATGACGGAAAACCTTCACACACATAATGCCCTACTGACCTTCAGCATGATTTCATGGGGGAAAAAAAGAAGAAATCTGCAGTATTGTCCAGTTCAGTAGGCACTCTGTAATCTTCAAAACAAAAATCCATGAAATTTAAAGTTTGTCCCAGGTATAAATAAATGTGGTCACTTTAGAGCTCTTTTGCCCGGTCCCCACTCACCCTATTTTAAGTCTTTGTTAAATATAGTGGGTGAGTATTGTTTATTTATGATGGGTGTCTTTGTGAGGGTATTTTGGGAAGACAGACTCAAGGCTGGCTGGCAGTTGGCTAAGAGGCCTCAGAGAGGAGGGGCGATTTATGACCGCGCACATGTTTCTGGTCAGCGCTGACATGGCGCCCACCTGCATTAACGTTTTAGAAGTGCAGGATGAGCGCATATGAGCAAAGCTTTTAAGATAAAACAGTTTTGGTGGTCTGTTTATTCTTGATTCTGGTCCAAGAGTCTGTTTATTCTTGATTTGGTCCAGATTTTGGTGTCTGAGCTGTGAGCCATTGTGGGAGCAAAACAAACTGTCTATATAAGAGTGTAAAAGTGAAGGAACGAGGGTGAATGGAGCAGCAGCTTAACGCATTCTGTGGAAATGAGCCACTGATAATCCCTGTGCTAACCAGCTCTGAGGAGGAAGTGTGTGTGCTGTGGTGTGTGACAGGTGTCTCCGATCAGCTGTGAGCCCTCCGTGTGAGGGGTGTGTGTGCAATCGCTCAGTCTAATAGTGTTGTGAGCTGGGTTTCTCATGCTGTGCGGGACTGTGTCTCTGCTCTGAGTAATGCGCAGTGAGCGAGGAGTTTACATTCAGACTGACTAAATGAGCCCATATGTCTACCCGCAGCTCACAGACAACAGAAGGTATCACTCTTAGCTCACATGTGTCTACCTTTAAACTCTAAAGTGTGGTTTTGAAATGGCTAACTCTTCATAATTGGCTGATCCCAATTCTATAGAAATGGTGTTGTGCAGAATTCACATTTTTCCCATTTAAATCAGAGACATACATGGGGTTGTGCTGTTCTAGGAAATTAATCAACAGCAGTGTGGTGTGATGCGTCCTGACGTGAATCAGAGTTACTGTTACCACCTGAAAGTTGATTATTTTCCTCAAACTTTTCAGATTTTTTTTTAAAATTCCATTTACACCACAGCAATCTGTCACTAATAATTTTTAATGTATTAAGGAACAACACATTATACCTTTTATCCATTTACGGTTACATTGAACGTTGTGGAAGGTCCGTCAGACAAGTTATTTCTTGTTATATCTTACATTACTACAGTTATAAACAGCCATTCCCTCACCAGAGTCTGCTGTCTTTTTCCTGAAGTTAATAAGATCATTGATGTAAGCCTGTGAATTGTTTTACAGCCAGAACCTTCTGACCAATCAGAACTGAGAATTCAAAAGTGCTGTGGTCCAAATTATGTTAGTGATGAACAAAATGGTTCTGATTGTTATGGTTTGTTTTGATGTTTGACTATTATTAAAGAGTCATGGGACAAAAATACTAAATAATCTGATAGTCCTGAGCCACTGTGTCACACCAACAATAGAAATGTACTGTCTGTTTTATTCCAAGTGTGTGTGTGTGTGTGTGTGTGTGTGTGTGTGTGTGTGTGTGTGTGTGTGTGCAGTTGAAATTCACAGCAAATTTAGATAAACTTAGATCAAATGTCATCATGTCCTACCTTAGGCACAAAAGAAACAGTGACTGGCAGGAGCTGCAGCCAATCAGAGGAAGGGAAAAAGTAAAACTTTGTGTATGCATATAAAAATGAGTGTAAACAAAGCAAACTTGATTAAGTGAGTGACAGTGTCTGATATTATATTCTAAGAGGAAAAAAGGATCCAAGATTGATGGAACAAGAAAAGGTTTGTTCTCTAATCATTTGCGAAGCTATTAAATGATTGTCATGCTAAATTTGCATTGTTACCCAGTAGTCAGGTTGTTCAGCTAGAGAACTCTTGTCATAGCTTTTGTTTTTCTTTGTATTTTTATATTTCAAACTTTTATACGGGATGAGAGTCTCCAGGACATCTGCTCACCCTTGATGTGAATTTACTGCTCTGTGTTTTGCTTAGTGCACTGGCTCAGCATAAAAGCTATCCAGACAGTGTTTGAGAGAGTATGTTCTCTCTCAAACATACTTTTTAAGATTATGTTCAATATTCCCTGCTAAAATTAACCAGCTAATTAATAAAAGTTACATTCAAAACATGTTCAAAACAGGAGCATGATTTCTGTTTCGCAATGTCTCTCATATACGTGTTTGTATTCCTTATTTTAGTAGCTATCTGATGAACATAACATGATGCAGAGCCTTCAAACGACCTCAGCAGGAAATTCTTTGAGCCTGAAACACCTGTGTTGTCCTATTAAGCTTTTGTGTATGTGTGTGTGAGCACATCCAGGCCTAGGTCAAATGTCACAAGTCTGTCTCAGCAGATTTAGGGCTGTGTGCTTGCCTTATGCCCTGTTTGTTTGCTGCTCCACAGCAACCAGCACTAGACTCTGATAGTGTTTCATGCTTTTGGATTAGCATCATAAGCAGATTCACAGAGGTGTGTGTTACACTGGAATGTATCAGGACTGTTGTTTGACTGACAGCACTCATAGTGTTAAGATGTACGTGAGTTTCAGTTTTCCATCATGGCTTCTCGATGTTTGTTTATCATTGTCGTAAATAGAGAAGCTTGTGTATTCTTACATGAAGAGTCAGTGTCCATCTGACCCTCCATACACATTACGGCTTCATTCATGCTCCGTCTATAGTGTTTCTCATGACTACTCCCATCACTCACATGTACTGTATAGAGTACTGTGTACTTCATGTCACTGGATTTTAGCTTGACTTTGAGACTGATTAGAGCCATGCAATTTTATTAACACAGTAAGCTAAATCTCAATGAACCCACCAGGAAAAGTAGAAAGAAAATGAATGAATGAATAATTTAGTGTTTGTTTGCTGTTCAGACAGCTGAAATATTTTATTCTCAAATTTCATTTCAGAATACAGATTTGGTAGTTTATATTTTGTGCCATTGCCTATAAACACAGCTGTTTACATAATCGGATTATCTGATTCTTAAAAAAAATAAATAAATGTTTAACAAGTTAAAAAGCTGTACCTGTTAACATAGCTAGTGTGATGAAACATCACAGGATTTCTCAGGGGACATTTAAATCATATTTATAAATGCTCATAAGTTTCACTGTTAACACTAACTATCAAGAGCTAACTGGACAAGATTTCTGAGAGGATAATTATAATATTTATTATTTGTTTTTCATCTTAACTGCTAACGCAACAGATAGCTAATGTGAGCTAATATATTTTAAAATGTTTTTAATCTTCAAGGCTAAAAGTAGCCAGCTAATGTGTGCTAACATGACAGGATGTCTGAAGTGATTAATTCATATTTAAAATTATTTTAATCTTCACTGCTAACACTAGACGGCTAGCTATTAAGAGCTAACCTGACAGCATTTAGTGAGGTGATTTGTAATATTTATTAAATTAATGTTCTTAATCTTCAGTGCTAGCATAGCCAGCTAGCTAAAAGAGCTAACCTGACAGGATTTCTGAAGTGATTAATTCATATTTTAAAATGTTTGTATTCTTCACTGCTAACAGTGGACAGCTAGCTAATGTAAGCTAACCTGACAGGATTTCTGAGGGGAAATAAATGTTCTTAATCTTCAGGGCTAACCCTAGTCAGCTAGCTAATGTGACCTGACAGGATTTCTCAGATGATTAAGTCATATTTGTAAAGGTTTTTCATCTTAACTGCTAACAGTAGCCAGCTAGCTAAAAAAAAAAGCTAACCTGACAGGATTTCTGAGGTGATGAATTCATATTTAAAGTATGATATATTGAAGTTCTATACTGCTAATACTAGTCAGCTAGCTAACAAGAGCTGACAGGATATTTTACTATTTTTTTTTTTATTTTATTTTATTTATTTTTTTTAAATAAATGTTGAAGCTTTGCTGGCCAATTAAAAAAAACATAAACATCATGCATTTGCTCTCTTCTGGTTCTTTTAGGGATTTAGCCAAAGTTATACACGTAAAGTAGGACATGGGATCTTCCTCATTACAATGTCAATGTAGATATTATGGTATTTAAAATTAAGTTTGTTCCCACAGACACAGTATGGCATTTAAACTGGAATATATCTCATGTACAGGCAGCTTTTTCTCTTCTGGATGAATGACATATGCGTGACACAGTGTGAGCTCTCTGAGTTAGCTGGGTAGGAATGTACCGCTTGACTGACATGATTGAGTGCAGACCGAAATGGACGTTAAGACATAAACTATATCCAGTATATAGAAAGTACGTAAACGTGTATTATACTGTTTGCTCATGTTCAGATGTTTATCTCAATTTTTGTTGAGTGTATATCTGAGGGAAAAAGAAGATACACCGTGAATGTCAAATTAATTCTTAAACACGATGAAAGTATTTATAACTTGGGCCTCTGGACAGCCATACCATAGACGTTAGAACCGTATGTATGGAGTCAGCAGTAACAGAGCCCCACATGAGGAAAAAGGAGAGTGGTATAGAGAGATGGGGAGAAAGAGAGAGGGAAGCAGAATCGAGGAAAGCTTGAATAAAATGTGGAGTTGTTGCCAAATCTTTTGCCAGTTACCAAGCAAAGCATCCACTCTGCATAGACAATCAGGCCCTGAGGTCGTCACTGAATACTAACAAAACCCACTTTCTGTCTCTTTCTCTCTCTTACTGTGTGTTTTTTAAAAAAAAGCTTACACTTAGCAAAATAGGGTTTTTTGGGTTTTTTTTTTTTAAATCCCAGAACTTACATTCTTCACTCTCATAACCGCACACCTTTCATTGTAGTTTCACTGTAATTACGGAATTATTCATAGTCACTGCATAAGGTGCATAAGTAAACATTATACAGCCAGGATTTGAAGGGGTTAAATCACATTTACAGTAGTTTGATGCATATTCGTTTTCTTCTCAGCAGTATCTTAACCGTGTGTTATGACAGGCACCTTGGGACAGGCGTCTTTTTCTATAATTAACGTGATATTCCATACTACAGCATGCTGGCATGAACAGCATGCCTTGGAGTCTTATCAAAAGTATTCCAGTGATTGTGCCAGCTTGGCATGCTTACACAGCCGGACCGAGGCAGGAGTGTGTTTTTATCGTCATGATTTTTGAACAGGGCTGGAATAAAACAAACCAGACACAGCATTGTAAGAGACACCGGCTCAGCAGGAGTTTTGACCTTTAGGGACAGGAGAAGGAGGTAGGGCTTTTAAATATAGTAGAATTTAAATATAGTTGTCCTGTGCACTGTGGAATTTGGTACCAGTGCTGTCACCAGACACACAAACACATGCTGACCCAATCTTAGACCTGAGTCATGGGAGGGAGAGAATGAGAAAGGGGAGTCCATAATGCTGTGCACTATCACTTCTTTCATATAAACATAATATAAAGCTAGATCAGTTTGGCAACTAAAAAAGAAAATCAGAGATTTGCAATAATTCAACCAATATGCTTAAGTAATCTGGTAATGGAAAACTCCAACAAACTTGATGATGGATGNTTTTTTTTAACATAGACTCTAAATTATGGAGTTGCTTATTTACATGATGGCTTTTATGATTGTAAATTGCCCATAATCTTTGAGATGTTCAGTTGCCTGGTTATCTTTGCACACATGCATACGCACAGATACAGGATACACTGTATATATTAAGTAACTGCTTTATCTTGGTCAGGGTTGCAGTCTATTTGGGGCCTATCCCAGGAAAATGAAGCAGGAATGCATGCTGGATGGCGATGCCAGTCTGTTGCAGGGCACCATGCACATACATGTTCACACTTACACCTCAGAGCAGTTTATAGTCACCAATACTGACATGTTTTGGGAGGTGGGAGGAAACCAGAGGAAACATACCCGAGGAGTACATGTGAAACTCTGACAGTCAGCTTAGGATCGAAGCCTAGAGCCTGTGAGACAGCAGCACTATCCATTGCACCAACAGATATATATACACACATAGTATATGCAGGAAACATCCCTTACGAAAATCATGGACATTCACAAAGAGTTGGTCTCTCCTTTTCTGTTATAATTACCTCCGCTCTTCTAGCCTTTCCACTAGATTTTGGAGCATGACTGCAGGGATTTGTGCTCATTCAACCACACGAGCATTAGTGAGGTCGGACATTGATGTTGGGTGAGGAGTGCATTCAGCGTTCCAGTTCATCCCAAAGGTGTTCTTTGTAGTTGAGGTCAAGGCTCTGTGCAGGTCACTTAAGTTTGTCCACATCAAATTTGGTGAAACTATGTCTTTATGGAGCTCATTTTGTGCACAGGGCCATTGTCTTGCTAAAACATGTTTGGGCCTCTTATTTCCAGTGAAAGGAAAATATAATGCTATACTATACATCTTAGACAACTGTATGCTTCCAACTTTGTAGCAGCAAGAGTTTGGGAAAGGTCCACATATGGGTGTCATGGTCAGGTGTCCATATATTTTTGGCCATATAGTGTATATATAAATTATATCAATACACTTGTGCGTGTATATATATATATTTTTTTTTTTCCCTGTGTGAGTGATGTAATGGTGGGTTCCCTTTTGAGTCTGGTTCTTTTCAAGGTTTTTTCCTCATGTCTTCTCAGGGAGTTTTTCTTTGCCATTGTTACCTCAGGCTTGCTTACTGGTTATCTAATACTACATTTGGATTTCTGCGAAGCTGCTTTGTGACAAAGTTGATTGTTAAAAGCGCTATACAAATAAATTGAACTATACCGATAAAATGAATGACTTGAGACATGGGACATAACATTTTTGATTGTAATCATTAATGAATTCTCAGTCTGAGGATGACACCTTGTCTTTTCTTACATTGCCATCAGTCTGCACATTACAGGACTTTGTCTTTACCCTGTATTTTATATGCAATTACAAGATGCAACTTGAACTGTAATTACTAAAGTTAGTGATTAAATACTTTTTAACCATCTATCTTTTTTGTGCTACTTATCAAAGCTGATATTCCACTCTAATTTAAAGTCACTGTTATATATGCTAGCTTAAATGTAGGCCTTTGCTTGTTTCATAATAACATCATAGAGGGAGTCTTATTTTGATTACTCCCTCTAACTGTTAGTGTGATGTTAACACTGCAGGGCTTTTGGGAAATCTGGCCTACCAGTTTGGAGGAAATGCCAGTGATAAGCACCAGTTTTACTTTGCTCTCTCAGCTCTGTCTCTATTACTCTCTCTTTTTTTCCTCGTCTCTCATGCTGTTTTTCCGCTCTCTGACAGTTCTTCCACGGCCTACTTCTTTCAGCTCATATATATATATATTTCCATCTGAGAGCTCAGCCACATCAGAGAGTAGAAAACTCATATGCCCAGAGCCCATCATGAAGTTTCTTTCTCTCTCTCTCTCTCTCTCTCTCTCTCTCTCTCTCTCTCTCTCTCGCTCTCTCTCGCTCTCTCTTCCTCTCTCTCCTTCTTGCTCCGACTTCCTCTAGTGTTGCCTTATTGCCAAAACCGCCAGTTTTTTTTCAAAGGTTTGTTTACTCTCCTGACAGAAGCCTCACAAACATACTATTTCTCTTCTCTTTACCTCCCTTATCGCTACTTAAGTCCATCAGCCAGTCCTCCACCGTCTCTCTTGCCTTCTCTTGTAGACCTCCAGCTGTAGATGCTAATCTAAACCATGCAATTACTGTGCTGCCTTCGTTTCCCGGGGCCCGGCTGTGGCCAAGACTCAAACATTATTATTTCATTACAGAACTTCCCTGAACAGGCCTGAAGCAAACAGACAGACAGAAAGAAGCAGGGAGAGAGAGAGAGAGAGAGGTGGAGACATCAGAGATGGAGGAACAACAAGGCTGAAAGGACAGAACATAAACAGAGAGCAGGGGAAAAGAAAATAACCGCTCGCTCATCTGTAGTGCAGCAGACAAGAGGGGGTTTAACTGTTCTCAAAAGATCTTCAGTTCTCCCCTCTCTGTTCCTCATTCTTCAGATCCCATACTATAAGTGGAGCAGTTGAGAATATTATACCTTTGCGTCTACATTTTAGCTTAGGTCTAAAAAATTTTTTTTCAATTTGCAGTGTCCAGTAGTTAAAACAATGCTCCATAACTTCCACATATTCTACAGTTAATAATAAACAGATGAAAAATGGGCTGTTCTTTAATAAAGAAAAAGCTTTGTTTTTTGTTGATATGGTGAAGTTTTCTGTAAGGAGAAGTTAATTTAACATTTGTGGAAGGAGTCTTCAGTGTCAGCACCTTGCAACAGTCAGTAAGTGAGGGGAAAGCCTTCAGGATAGAGGACTTTTCTGTCCGTCCGCTCGTCTATCTGTCCGTCCAAGATTCTTGTTAAGGCGATATCTCATGAATGAGTGCTTGACTGTTTGTCGGATTTATGTGGAATTATAATTGTAATGAGCAGACGAACTGATTAGATTTTGGAATTGATACAAACTGAGTCAAGGTCACGGCAAGGTCAAACGTCTGAAATACTTTTTCTTCAATAGCTTCCTTCCTGTTTATCATGGAGAGATATTACTTGCATGCTTGTGTTTAGAAACTCGAGGCTTTTCTTACTATCTAAGATACCTGAAATCTGGCCAATTGTATGTTCGTCCATGCATCTGGCCGAAATTCTTGTTAGAGTGATATCTCAAAAACAAGTGGTTGAAAGTTTTTGTCATTGTAACCAGCAGATGAACTAATTAGATTTTGGAATTTATCCAAATAAGGTCAAGGTCACAGCAAGGTCAAATGTCTGAAATAACCTTTCTGCAATAGCTTCCTTCATGTTTGAAGTGCAGTGGGGTCCAAAAGCCTGAGACCACTAATGCAAATGCTTCTGTTTTGCATTCATTTTTAATCTAATGCAACAATTTTCATTACAAATTATATTACTAACAACAGCATGAGTGAAAGTAGATTCTTGGAAATGTTTACATAAGTTTCATAGTATTTGGTACATTCCCTTTTTGCTTGAATTACAGCATGCACTCAAGTTGGCATGAACTCCAGACATTTTTGCACGAAACCTTATGATCTATTTTAGATCAAATCCAGTGTTGTCTGAACACATGCTTCAGAAGAAGAGATTAGACATGAGGAAAATCTGACCTTTTGTACAAAACAGTTAACATGGTCTATATCACACATTTGTTTACGTTTGAATAGAGACCTAGAAATAGTGCAGAATCAATTCTAAAACCTTCTGTTTTTTCACAGTGGACTCAGACTTTTGGACCCCACTGTATATTTTAAGGGTATTTCTGACATACAATTTAGTAACAAGAGTGACTCGTTGGTGGTGGAGGCATCCCATCTACACCTTTGGTGTCAAGTTTGACTTGTTCGACAGAAATAAACATCTGTTGAAGGAACAACAGTATACAGTAGTTGCTATAACGTAAGTGATACCAGGAACTAACATGTTTCTTGGACGTTCCACAACGTTAAATGTTGCTATAAATGGATAAAATGTACGAGATGTTGCTCTTTCATTCAAATGAATGCAAATTGCTGTGGTATAAGAGGAAACGAACACTTTGGGACATTGTATGTATGATATATGTCAAGTTTTATTCCTTACATGCTGTGCTCTGTGTATTGCTTGACTCATGGCCATGTTGGCTCTCCAAGACTGGTGTTGCGTCATGGTCACCACCTGAGTCTCGTCATCTTGGCTTGGTGCATGCTCAGCTGTTTGAAGTCCTAATCCTGTTCAGAATGTAAACTTGGCCTACTGTCCTCTCACCCCTCTACATGACCCGTCTTAGAGGATATTAATCTAGCAGCTCTACAGCAGATCTATAATGAGGTATTTTGGTTGGCTGCACTACTTGGCTCATTAGCGAGTAATGTTGTGATCTGTACATGTAACACAGTCAGTATTTGGTTTTGTCATCAGTGACCAGCTTTGAAGTGCTTTATGTTGGCCGTGATTTTTAAATAGGAGTTTAAATGGGAAACCTTACTCATTTCATCGCTCCGGTTGGGGAAATATCCCTGATTCTGATTAACTTTAGATATTCGTTCGTTCTCTCTTCCTCTTCATCTGTCTCTCTCTCTCTCTCTCTCAGGTACACTGGTCTAAGAGGAGCTGTGCAGGGAAGGCCATCATGTTGACGGGCCAGCGCGTCCCCTCAGACACAGAGGTCCAGCTTTATCACAGAGTTCTCCAGGAGCAGGGTTACCATGTCAACCAGGGACGCTATGCTGAGACCAGTGCCACCCTCACACACAGCAGTGGAGG
>CM074962.1:6441545-6456614 GCA_037577455.1 Pangasius macronema
TCAGTATTTGGTTTTGTCATCAGTGACCAGCTTTGAAGTGCTTTATGTTGGCCGTGATTTTTAAATAGGAGTTTAAAGGGGAAACCTTACTCATTTCATCGCTCCGGTTGGGGAAATATTCCTGATTCTGATTAACTTTAGATATTCATTCGTTCTTTCTTCCTCTTCATCTCTCTCTCTCTCTCTCTCTCTCTCTCTCTCTCTCTCTCTCTCTCTCTCTCAGGTACACTGGTCTAAGAGGAGCTGTGCGGGGAAGGCCATCATGTTGACGGGGCAGCGCGTCCCCTCGGACACAGAGGTGCAGCTTTATCACAGAGTCCTCCAGGAGCAGGGTTACCATGTCAACCAGGGACGCTATGCTGAGACCAGTGCCACCCTCACACACAGCAGTGGAGGTGTGTACTGTATGTGTGTGGTGTATGCGTGTCTGTGTGGGTTTGTGAAGTGTCTTACCCTCTTAAGTCCAATTCAGATGTCTGGTCCACCATCTCTCAAGCCTAGTAAGAGTCTAGCCTAGTAAGAGTCGTGAATGGGCTCCCGGTTTAAGCATTCTGTGCTCTTTTTAAAGATGAGTCAGTGATTTAGAATATGCTTGAGAAAATCTTAAAATATTATAAATTATTCCCTCCCACCAATCAGCTCTCCCTTGTCATACAAGAGCTATTAACCAGGGAGGGAGAAGGCTAAAACGTGCTACCTCCAAAAGACCAACAGCGTCTTTTCACACTGTTACAGGGCAGTGTAACACACTCTGAGGAAAGCTCAATCTGCCCTCTTCCACATACATGAGCTCACAGATGCTGCTCTGATTGAAAGGCGAGAGAGAGAGAGAGAGAGAGAGAGAGAGAGAGAGAGAGAGAGAGAGAGAGAGAGAGAGAGCACGGCCAATTAGGCTCCCTGGGCTGGCGGTGGTATCATCAGGATTCGAGCTCGTGAAGTCCTGGAGATAGGATGTACACTTTTCTGTTGCACCAAAATAATCCACCTGAGGGCAGTGTAGTTAATTATATCCTGCATTTGAAGACACCGAAAATATCTCTATAGCTAGCCAAGTGAGTAAAGTAAAATAATTATTTAAGGTGCAATAATCAATATTTTTTATTTCTTATTAATACAAGTAATGTGGAAATTTGTGTAGGAATTATCAACAATAATTGTTTAAGCCGTTGTCTCAGAACAAGAGTGTTGTGTAGCAGAAACAACAGTAGATGTTTCTTAGTAACTTTGATTTCTGCAGTTAGAACATTAACACAGATTTATTTTTCAGTCTCTGTAGCTGTCCCAAGATCATAAACGGTGAATCACGTGAGCGTATTTACAATACAGTACAGAAATAGTCTCAGAAAGAAGAAATGAGGAATGAAAAGGATGTTTAGTGCTTGTTTTGGTAGCCTAAAGATGTAAGGATCACTGAAAAATGGGGTCATGCATATCAGTAGATCTCTGCTGAAAACTGCTCTCCTACACACACACACACACACACACACACACACACACACACACACACACACACACACCTTCAGTGCTGTAATTGGTAGTATGTTTGCACTAGGGTGTAGTAGAGCTACAAAAAAATGTCATCCCGATACACATCAAAAGTTTTTCTCTACAAAAAAATAAAGTATTTAACAAAGAAAGGAGGTAAAATAATTTCCGTCAGATACTTACGTAATTATTGTAAGTAAAACTGGATTTAGTCAGCATTGTAAAACTACCATGATAGCAACTATCCTAAAAGTACGTTGTGATGTAATTCATGACGTTGATACATCTTCACATTATTATGTTTACTTGCTAACTGGACCGATGAGTCCTGTTGATTTGAAACCCTGTTTAAATTTGAATCCTCCATCCCTCCATCCTTCTACCACAGGGTTATAAGTCTATCAGTGAAATGAGTTCCTTGTGATGGAACAGTGTGGCCACTGTGGCAAAATCTACCATGTAATATTTTACCAGGGATAATGATAATAATTTACTCAAGTATCTCTGTGTATTATGTTTAATTAAAGAGTAGCTTATTTCATATACACTCCCGGGGCTGTTGATGTTTGCTTTGATATGCCAGAGAGATACTCGCAAAAGAAACAGAGCTAGTAGAATGTTTACAGTCAGCTCCAGAATTATTGGCACCCTTGTTATGGATGAGTGTCTGTGAATTAGGTCTGTGAATCACTCTCTCTGTCTTGAATATGGGTGAATTTATCTAATATTTCTTCTTATGAGATTATTATAGATCAATTATAAGATTATTTGGCTTGTTTCTGGATGTGTGTTTTACATGTTCTTATTCTGTTGGCAGATCGTTTAGCTTCTCTCTAGAAATAAATGCATAAAATTAGAAAACCTAAGATGATTTCAAGCTTAAAATCAGTAACCAAATCAGTCTAGAGATATGTTTAATAATCTTATATATGTTTATTGTAATCTTATAACAGCAAATTGTTTTTTTTCCCCTTGGAATTAATTTGTTTAGATTAAATGTTTTCACTCATCTTTTCAGTATGAAATTAAGCTAAATTAAGAATAAGGACATATGTTAATAATCTTTTTGGGGGCGCCAATAATTTTGGAGTTGACTGTATATCTGTATATTGTAGGTTCAGATAATCCTGCCTCAAGTGCATGTACGATTGATTGGTATGATCAGACTGATGTAATGGCAGTTTGTGGGACTGTGTGTGTGTGTGTGTGCATGTGTGTGTGTGTGTTTAACTGTGTGTGAGGCTTAGAGCAGGTGTGTATTCAGTGTTTACAAATGTATGCCCGGCATTTATTGTATGTTTAACTCGGAAGAAGCCCATAAGCAGCTGCCTGCCAGACACACACACACACACACACACACACACACACACACACACACACACACACACGCAAACACACGCACACTAGCACTGCTGAGGAAATACCTCAGCTGTAGAAGTGACATCTCTGTCTTTAAATAGTGACAGAAAATGTGGTGTGTGTTTGAGTGTGTTAAGGTTTAAAAGTATGACGTGTTGTTGATTAAAAAAAAGTCGTCATTAAGAAATGTTTTTGCTTATTTTCATACAGTAGCACACCCGCAATAATATCTTATGTTAAGAGTTGAACAGTGCAGATTTGCAACAATGCCCTCAGGTCTTGCACAGTACTTCCTGTTATTCAGAATCACACACACACACACAGCAGTGCCTGGATTCAATACCAAACACACATAGCCCATTTCCTCCAGCTCTGCTGGCCACCACAATTACTCCCAGATGTGTCTCCTTTCAATCTCTTACACTTCCCCGCCTCTTAAAACAGTAGATTTTTACATGTGTCTCCTTCTCTGTGTGTGTTTGTGTCTCTAAGCTTGATCATAAGTGTATTATTTACTGGAAATCTAGGCATTTTGCGTGATAAATTGCCGACAGGAATTAGGAGGTCAGCATGGGATTCTGGGTAACCCCACTCTTTGACTTGTACTTGGGTTTACAGGTTTGCTACAGCAGGTTAATTAGGAACTTGAGGCCCTGTGCTTTAAATAGGGGATTGAACACTAAGTCTATAACCATGAAGAATTTGACCTCTGTTCATTTTCATGATTCTTTCTTGTCTCATGCTTCCATTCTTTCATTTTGTGTTGCTGTAGGCTTATATAATCTACTTTTACTGTTCTTTTGAGGGCTATAAAAGCACATGTTTACTCTGAAGCTTAGCCTCACACATTTTTCTGGCTTATTTTCTCCTTCTCATTTCATTATTCTTTTATCCTCTCCATCCACAGATGGTCAGGAATGGTCTCTCTTGATATGTCTCAAAGGAACAGAAAAAAGTTGCCTCCGAAAAATCAACTTTGCCCATTCGCAGCCATACCAGAGGGTAAGAAAGCTAATTGTACACATCACGCTTAGGCTCAGTACTGTATAAAAGAATTCTCATATGTAGTATAATACAATATGAAAGCAATTTCGTGAAATTCCACTTCTTCCTGTTTTGTGTTGTTGGAAATGGATGTGAAATCAGATCTAGCCAAGAGATTGGGGGTCAAAAATATTTATAGAAGGCAGACCTCAGCGTGGCTCAAACCCAGAGCTAAGAAAGAGCACTTCTTCATGCTGTGATCTCATCTCCCTGTCCAAATAAACTATCCAAATAAAGCCAATACACAGCTAACATAACTTAGCATGCTACCGTATCCAAGCCAACTATATCTTTAGCAAAATCCATGGACAACTGTTGTTTACTGGCTCAAATATTAGTGGGCAACAGGCCCTCAGGTTCTCAGACCCCTGAACTTGTCATTTGGAAATAAAAAATAACCTGTGTACAAAAAATACATTGCTTAAAATGGCCTAGGAACATCTCTATATCCATAAATAACCTAATATCACATATATTAGCTAACTTAGCTAGCTAGCTAGTTAACTCTGGGTACATTGTCTTGCATTTTTTTCACAAGTAGACAAGAGTGACATTTCAGTATCTGACTCTAGACTTTCTCTGTGATTAACTTATCATCACATTCTCAGTGATTAACTAACCGCTAATAGACTAGGTCACTTTTATCAAGATTGCAGTATATGGTATTTTTTTTGTGATTTTTGATATTTAACAGTAGCTAAACCTGTCAAGATATGCATGAAGATTTTGTTAGCATACTATTTAACATAGCACCTTCGCTATCTTGCTAGCTAATTGCCTTGTAAAATAGCCTGCATTTGTTACAGGTAGACACAACTGACATTTCATTATCAAAGTCTCAATTTGCATTGTCATATTCTCACTGATTTATTTTAGCAGCAGTAGATAACTAAATATACCATAACAATAAAAAGATTTTTATCACTAACATTAGCTAGCATGGTCAGCTGATTAGCAATCTTAGCATGTGATTCCAAAGCTAAAAGTCTCCTGGTATCACGTCGTCCTCTAAACTCTTGTGTTTAGAGGACTTGTGTTAATATGTGGCACTGAATTAACAAATTTAATGCAAACACTACTGTGTACTATTAGAATCGTCCAACCAAGAGGAGTTAACCGTACATTAAGTATGCTGTTATAGGATAATAGTTAATGATAGGGAGGTGAGATGTGTCGAAAACGTAAAGCTGTATATTCATCCTCTTATCCAGCAGCAATTTGCCAAAGATAAACTCTTTTTTTCCCCCTCTTTTTGTTACAACGTAATTTATGCATTTATAGTTGCATCTAATGTTGTGGGAAGTCCAGCATTCTCAGAAAAGAGTCCTCTCTTTTCCCTCTAATAAGATAAAAAAAAATGCAACTTAGGCAAAGTTGTTTGTCTTGCAGACTTTCCCATAGTGGGAAACTTGACCATTACAAAGCACTGACACTGGAGACTCCTTCCGATTAACTATATTAAAGATTATATATTTTTTTGTTAACCAACAGCACATATTATTCTGTTTATTATCAGTCTTAGATTATGTGTAGTGTTTGTGTCAGTGTTAAACAATACATATTAGAGCATGTGCATTAATATAAACCTGTGATTTGAATTACAGCCAGCAATATTGTCTAGGCTTTGCTGTATTGAAAATTATTGAACACCTTCTGACCAATCAGATTTGAGAATTCAACAGTACTGTGGCATAATGTTATTTTAGACATACAGCCCAGTGATTTTTGTTAGTCTTTAAACATCGGTCCTGTCTCTTCTTAGGTCAACATTATACCAGCGTTTGTTGGGGCTTTCATGGACATGGGCGGAGTCTGTCGATTTCTGACGGACAGCCGTTTTTCAGGTGGGTAAAAGTGTTTAATGTGACAGCGTCAAACCGCATTCAGGTGCTGCGGATATGAAAAGTTTCATATCTGACGTAACCCAGAGCGCCAATGATTCCAGCATAGAAAAGATGGAATCGTTTATTGAAACAACCAGAATGTAATAAACCGATCTTGATTAGGAGTAATATTTAGAGCGTGTGTGTGTGTGTGTGTGTGTGTGTGTGTGTGTGTGTGTGTGTGTGTCTGTGTGCGTGTGTGTGTCACAGATGCACACTTCCAGTTAAGCATTTGTGGAGCCTAGTCATGAAAGTGGAGTGTACCCTAGATCTCTGCTGAGTCTGTAATTACTGAGAAAGGTCAGCATGTTAGATGATATTTACCCAGACGTCCTTGCCACAGTAACTGTTTAAGAGGGTAAATATACAATTCAAATGCCATATAATCTTTATAATGGCCCATTAAACCTCTCTTATAATATACATCCATTATAAAAGACTTATCTTTTTCTAAATAAGCAGTACAGCTTATAAAAAGCTGGCATTCCGCGAAGGTCTTTGAAGATCATGATGTCTATTTGTGTTTGATTCTTCAAGCTAATTATGGCTATCACTGCTGGACGAAGATAACTGCTTGTCCATTTCAGGACAGTAGTGATTGATTTTGCTCCTTGGCCCATGGCTGTGTAGCCGTGCTGTTCCTTGTGAAAGAGGGTTATTGTCTCCAGGTCTGGAACAATATTGTCTTTCCTCTTGGCATGCCTCCCACACAAATGATGGCCGATTGAGTCCTGGTTGTTTGAAGGGGCAGCTGGGAAAGGTTGTGTCCTTTTCATGATAACATCTGAAGGCATGGAACATACACAAACACACATGAGGTATCTGTTTAGTCACTGATTGGGCTGAATGCAGTTAAAGCACTGCTCTCGTGTTCAAGTGTTTTATGGAGATATTTATGGTTTTTCCATGAAATGGGGCCACCACTTTTCCAAGGCTGTGGGGAGTAAAATATTTGAGTCTGTATCATGCATAGTGCTGTATTTATAGTTTGTGTTGGTCATATATTAAATCCTGGTTGTGAATAAAGACAGCCTATTTATGCTGAATAAGATGTACTGATGGAATAAACATTTCATAGACATACATAGAGAGAAGTAAATCGCTGACAATGCACTTATTATACTCATAAATACCTTAACTCATTTACACATCACATACTTCCAGAAGCAGCATTTTGTATTATTATTTTCTGTTTAATTTTCATTATACTTGATCAGGACATCTTTGCACACATTATTGGCAAACCTCACAACACTGAAAACGTTCTAGATGGGTGTTTATACACATAGCCCAAATACAGGAGTCTGGGCTTATTTCCATGCTGGAATTTTAAACAGGAAGTGGCATGACAAATTGAACCAAATTGCAATATTTGATGTGCAGCCCACAGAGTGGATCACTTTCACACGTGACCCTGAGTTCACTCAAATTGAACCCCTGACCACTGTTGGACCAAAGGAACTGCTCCTAGGTTTTTGAGTAAACACACTTTTGGTTGAAATAAACTCTGTTCTGGAAGAAGAAGCTAAACTGTGAAAACTCCAGACCTAGGCTTCATCAGTCCTTCTGTCATTCTCACCAGAGACAGAAGAAGTGATGATGCAAACCATAAAACTTGAATGTCTTCTGGAAAGATAGCTTTACTGCAGTGTTTTAGGCTTGACATTCAGCAAAATGAGTTAACATCCTGCCAAATAGAGATGCACTTTATCTCCTGTCTTCACCCAGAAGCCACAAACGTCATTGCTAGTGACTTCAATCATACTGACTGTCAAAAAGACTCCCTAACCAAACACTGAAGTGCAGGGGTCCAATCCAGCCAAAGAGAAGCTTTCATGGCAGCAATGCTGCTACTGCAAGTAGTAAACTATTTTCTCAATAACTTTTTTTTTCAATGGATCATGGAATTCAGACAATTACTGACTGCAAGACCAAAATTAATAGTGTCCCAGCTGCTATGTTGCCTGCTTCTGGGTGACCTTTCATTCCCAGTTTGAAACAATGTTGAATCAGCCAATTACTCTTTCTGTCCCAGGATGAAGCAAGGAAAATCCTGACTAGAATACATATGCACAAAGCTCTACTGGTCCAGATGGCACCATAGGATGGGTACTTAAAGTTTGTGCCTTTCAGTTGGCCACCATCTTTACTACAGGACCAACCCAGGCAACTTCATCTTTAGTGCCACAAATCCTCTGCCACATGCTTATAATGATAACTGTCACCCAGTAATGCTCACTCCAGTCAGAATTCACCATAGGTTTGTAACGTAATTAAAAAACCAAGAAGTAGAAATGCCGATGTGTGATGTCAGCATGGTGTGAGAACTCTGGCTCTGATGGTGCCTCATCCTCAGCATCAGCACCTGAGTTTGTAATTGATCTCAACTAGAGATTTGCAAAAGATCTGTTTTGCAAAAGATCTGTTTTTCAAAAGACCATTTATGTAAGAATACTATTTTAAAAAATTCACTCAGCTAAGCTCAACATTTAACACCATTCTCCCTGCATAGCTAGTGTCTAAACTCTGAAAACTAGGTCTAAACAACACACTCTGCAAATGGGTTTGGGACTTTATCACTGGCAGACCCCAGTCTGTTAAACTAGGAAATTAAGTGAAGAACATACTGACCAGCTGCATTGTGGTCTTCTATGGTATTTTCATTCCTATTGGCAAAAACAGCCCAATTCATCACTCGCCCACCTGAACAAGACATCTACAGTAAGAGATTTGTGAGGGAAGCCAACAGCATAATCTTAAATCACACACTTCAGCCAAGGCCTCCATGACCCCCTGCCATCTGGAATGCTGTACCAGAGCATCCCATCCCTGATTTCCAAGGAATTACAGGGACTTTTCAGGGAGAGAACCAGAGATCTCAGACTTGCAAGTGCCGATTTTCATCCCAGCTGCTTCACAATTAGCAGCGAAACATTTGAGAGTGCGTCTGAGGTCCAGTTCTGATGGTATCAAGAGAACAGCTTCTGGAAATAACAGTGATTTTTTTGCCTCCATACTGGTTGCCTCTTGGCTACATTTGAGCTATGAAAAATGTCTATAGTATTTTGTCTTAATGTTATTCCTCCCCTCTGGATCTTGATCTATGCACATATGCAACTACAATTTCTCATTTTACAAGTCTTAATTACAAAGTCCAAGTTTGTTTAGAATTAATGTGGTTTTTCTTGAATTCCACTTGGATTTTATTTTCTGAAATGAAAACACTCAGTTGTAAGGTTCTATGTAGAAGCATTTAAATGACAAACCGAATAATCCTTTAGGGTACCAAATGGAACCTGTTTTTGTAATTGTGTTTGACTTAAATGTCCAGTTATGTGCAAATTTTAAGATGAAACAGGACAACTGCTTATGCAAAGATAAATATTTCGAACTCCCTTTCACATTTTCAGGCATGTCATTAAGGATAATTCCATCTGCCTGCACCTCCTCCGGACCAGAGCTGGGAAGAACTCCTCATCACGTTCAACATATCTGGTTAGATCTTTTAACAGAGGTTTTTTGAACAGTGACTTTTTTTTTTAAATCACATATCACTCTTTTTTTTTTAACATCCATACCTCTGCTTTAATGTTTGCTAGGACCCAAGATGCCCAGTCTGGCTCCCCAGCCAGTCAGGGTCTGGTAGCCTTAGTGAACGTGTATGTCTTGGTCGCGTCAGCGACGCCCCTCACTGCATTCCTGCATCGTACTGGCTTGGTTAGGACTCATCTGGACAAACACAGTTATATTTCTCAGGTAAAGTAGCCTTCCTATCTGTTTAGCCTGCCATCCTGCTACGACATGTCAAGACTTAAACATTAAAAATAAGAAGCCAGCAGAGAGCTCAATGAAGAGCTGTCTCTTATTTAGTGATTTTAAATGGATTTCATGGGTGTTTGGTTGCATATTATGCATAGCTGTCTAAATTCTAGCCACTCAGTTAATAAAGTTGTCATTCCACAAATATTCATTGAATTCATCATCAGGAAACTTTTTGGCTGGAGTTTTTATTTAAAGTAGTGTTATGTATATGCATGTCCCAATAATCTACGTATTGTATTCTATACTCATTATACTGTCATGCAGTGATTTCATTTCAGCTTTTTTTTCAGTTGGGGGTGGAGATTCTTTTTTCGTTGCTCATCTGGCATGTCAAATGGCAATATTTTATACAAAAACATTAAATGATATGATTATTTTGGCTCAGAATATTTTATACCAAGAATCTGTAATTTAAAAATGCAACATCTTATTAAATATTTCTGCTTGCACGCTTTACAACCTTGACAGATCATCCCTATGAAATAAGCACATTTTATCAACCTTTTATCTAATCAATGTCAGTTTATGGAAAATGTGAGGAGACTGTGGTCATGGAGTGAGGAAATCCTTCCTTATTACTTGGATGGAGGAAGAAATGGAGAAAAGAAAAAAAAAACATGAACCAGACCAAAAGGAATCAACTGGATTTGTGACACTACAACGTTTCAGGGATGATAGAGATACACATTTATCTATTATTATTATTGTTGTTGTTGTTGTTGTTGTTTCAAGATTTATAAAAGGCTATCCTGAGAAGGGAATTGACTCCAGCTATCTGTACCATATTCAGTGTTCTTCATTTTAAGCAGCCTTGTTATTTACGAAGATTCGATAGAAATGGTTTGTTGTACAGGACTGTGAAGTGACTTAAGCTACTCTCTGTGGGGGGTAATGGTTATGAGATAGCTAGCTAAATTTACCTAGCTAGCTAAAAAGACAAGACCATGTTGAAGGGGAAAGGCTTCTGTGTTATGATGTCTGCAGCTTTGTGACGCTGTACTGGAAATTTGCTGGCAGGTCTTTGGCTGTACTGCTTTCAAGGGTAATGATATTGGACATATATGAGCTGGTGTGTGGCGTATGTGAGAAACTTGTGTAACAGCTCTGAAAGTGAATTACTGTGAGCTACTATTATAGGATTATCAGAGTGACTCATCGCAGCCCAGGAAACTCATATTATACTATACATTACAATATAAATCTTAGACAACCTAGCTTCAGTTGATAAAAAGGCTTAGCTACATTATTGCTGAAGCCAGCCCAAGTCATTCATGTAACCCAGTGACTAGTGACTAGTAGAGTTTGAAAATCTATCCATCAATCCATTTTCCATGATGCTTATCCTACACAGGGTTGCAGGGTAGCCTGGAGCCTATCCTAGGGAACTTGGGGCACAAAGAAGGGGACACCCTGGACAGGGTGCTTACCCATCTCAGGGCACAATCGCACTCACATTCACACATTACGGATAATTTGGAAATGCCAGTCAGCCTACAACGCATGTCTTTGGACTGGGGAAGGAAACCAGTGGAAACCCTGGAGGAAACCCTGAAGCACGGGGAGAACATGCAAATGCCGTACTCACAGGGTGGAGGTGGGATTCGAACCCCCAACCCCAAACGTGGCAAACATGCTAACCAGATTTTGAAAATATGAAGTAATATTGATAATATTCTAAACTGTGTTGGAAGGTCGATCACTTAGCACATGATATTTTTTTAATCAGCAAATGCCTTTTTTCTTTTTCTTTTCTTTTTTTTTTTTTTGCTGCTTACAATCCTTAATACACTGGCCTACAGACAGACAACCCAAGGTCTTGCACCATTTGTTTCCTTTGAAAGCTCCAGAGGAAGGAAGTTGAGGGCAGCTGCTTCAATGCTGCCACCAACAGCAAAAGCGAGAAAACCTAAAGCATATATTTGGAAATTGTGGGTTTATTACAAGGCATTTCTATGTTTTTGAATGGTTAGAAACATATTTTGAAGATTTGAGTAAGGCCTCAAATAGAGAGGTTTTGGAAGTTGGTGCATTTATGGATGGAGTTAACACTTGGCATGGGATGCTCATTAGACTTTTACTGGTGAGTGTAAATGCTCTCATCACATGGAGGAAGTAAGGAGGAGAGAGGGAAGTGTGTGTGTGTGTGTGTGTGTGTGTGTGTGTGTGTGTGTGTGTGTGTGTGTGTGTGGGGAAAATAGAGACTGGAGATTATTTATGATGCTTCACTCCAAGCCAACTAGGAAGCCATTGATGCAATGGAGAAGAAGCAAGATGTTGAAAGAATTTAAAACAAATTACTCTTTCCTTCACAAGGATGTATAGGGTGTGTGTTTGTGTGTGTTTGTGTGAGTTGGTGTGTGTTAATGCATTTCAGCCATTCGTCTGTGTGCATTTGTATGCACGCTCACCAGTTTATCTGTGGGTTATTCAGAAGTCAGTAAACTCTCTAAGTGTGTGCGTGGGAAAACAAGCGAGCCAGCACATCTCATCTACATCTCATTTCAGTCTGGGCCAAATGTTTTACACATTGCTGCCACCTACAGAGACGATTGTGTCATTACCAAGTTTCTGAAGTGTTTGACATTTGCTTTCATGGCACATAATGTACAACTGACTGGTTTCTCCTCACAACTGTCTTTCATGTTTGCTCAAGCATGTATTTCGGATATTGCCAATTGTGCATTTGACTGGAAAGTACTTTTTTTATTTGGCTATTTATCATTTGTGCTTAACTGGGATGTAAAATGCTTAGTTTAAATGTTCCCTTGTCAAAAAATCCTAAAGAGTTCCAATAAGAAACTTGTACAGGATTCTAATTGGAATTTTTCTCATATTTTGAAACAATTCCTGTAAGATTCCTGCAGGAATTGTCTTACAGGACAAGACATAAATATGCTGTAGGACCACTGCTACAGGGATTTTTAAGGGGATCCATTTGGATTCCTATTCAGCTCTATATGGGAATTCAGTATGATATTTTTAAGAATCCTAAAGGTGCACTTTTCCACTGTAATTTTGTATTTTTTTTTTTACTAAACAAAGTTGCTGTATCAATATGTTTACAAAATTTTATTGAAATTACCTGGAAAAACAGCACATCTAGTACTAGGATAAAATACTCTAGAAAAATGAAAAAATACTCTAATTTTAAAGGAAATATTTAAGATTTAAAAGCTCCCAAAGCACCCACTGTTATTTCCAATAACTTTCCAATAACAAGACATTATTTCCAATAAAACACAAGTAGAGTTCCAACAAGATTCTAAAAGTGCTGAACTGTAATCTCTGGTACTAGACTGGTGCCCAATGGAAACCGGACAGTTACTGTAGTAAAACACCAAACATTCTGGTGCTTTATTACTGTTTACTACTTTAAGTGAAATGAATGATGTCTTACTTAAGTCAGGAAGTACTTGAGATAAAGCCTTTGCAAAATGAATATAGGTAAAGTACACGAATGGTGTGTGTTAGTGCTTTTGTTCCTATCTCTGTCCCTGTGGTACAAGAATCAAGAATGAATTTACATTTACATTTTGCGATGGTGTGTGTTTGTGTTTCAGCTGCAGTTGTTCTTTGCAGACAGGCTGGATCCTACAGCGGCTCTCCAGGCTTCTGAGCTCATGAAGCAGGTCATCAGTGAGGTTCTCACAGCTGCTGTTTTATCCACAGCCGACTACAGCTCTCCACCGAGGTCTGTCTCATATATATACACACACAAATCATATCAGATATTTCAACACTATAACATAGGGACACATGAAGAGGGATACAATTGGCATTTATATATGTTTTTTTTCCCTCCTAGGTGTTCACTGTGTTTTCAACTGATGACTTTCACACTGCATTACAATGCTTCTGTGCATCCTGTAGTGGTTAAGGTACGACTGCAAACCTGCTTCTAACCTGTACACTCTTAATAAATGTCACATTATGAGTCATCATTGTATCAATGCTCATATAGTAGCAGCTAATTATAGCTATATATATCTTAATATAGCAGCAAATTGTAAGGATATACGTTGATATATCAGTAAATTGCAGTTATATACATTCATATAGCAGCTAATAGTGGTTATATATCATAAAGTCAAAAGTAAATACTGCACATATAAATAAAATCATATATACATAAAGATAATCATGTAAAATGTATTTAAAGCAGAAATGTTTAATGCTCAGGTGAAAGTAATGTATACTATATTTACCTAATTTACTTGTTGTTAGTAAAAAAGTTGATTTAATAGCTTTCTAACAAACATGGCTACCAGTTTTATTTACATGTTAAAGTAGTTCACTTAAAGCAAGCTAGATGGCTAGCAAACACGGCTAGTAATTACATGATGTACTAGTTTGATTAGCAGTAGCTAGCTTGCTAGGAATCCTAACCTAATAATAATAAATATTAAAATGATACTGCTGAAGGGTAAGATTAGGTAAGTTAACTAGCTTAATGCTAATGTTTGAGTAGCTGGCTAGTTTACCTAATTTAACTAAACAATTGCTGAGTAAATAAAACCAATATTTTATGTTAAAAATAATACAGGCTAGTGGTGATTAATATTGAACTGATGTTTTTGTCTAATGAGTCAATGAGCAATTAGCTGTATTGTCTTGCTAATGCAGTTATTAGCTAATGCTAATGGTAATATAGACCAGGGGTGTCTTTATTACCAATATATAGTAAATATTTAGTATTTTGCATAATTCATGAATAATATTTTCTAACCAGGCCTCGGAAATTTTGATGTGATCTAATCTGGTACACTTTGAATAAAAGTTTGGACACCCCTGAACCCGTCAGTATCACTTCACACTGACAATGCACTCCCTTCTTCCTCTATACTTAGAAGTGTACTTATAAGATTACTAATCTGCTTTTGTGTGGTAGAAAGTGTGGCATGCTTGTCTTGCTCGTGGACGTTTCTAGAGTTGTTAAAAAAGCTTCAATGCATGCGTCATCCATTTACAACTGCTGCCATCAATACTGAAGACTAGATGGCAGCAAAAGCTCACATTCACTCTGTTTGACTCATTTCCTACACTCTTCCTCTCAGGTGCAGACTGACTTGCACTTTGACGGTATAAAAGATCCAGACATTGATGGGCAGGTCACCAAAGAATACATATTAGAAGACATGCTGAAGCTCCTCTTCCCAGCATGCAGCAGTGAGGACAGATCTCCTCAAAGTATTCAGGATACAGCAGCAATCAAGGTAGAATGTGACTGATAGTAAAGTCTCAGCTTGTTATTCAGTTAATTCTACAGCACATTATTCAGTAACTTCAGTGAAACGAATAGACATAGTTATTATATAGTGATAAAGGTAAGTATGGACCTGCTAATATTTGAGATGATTTTTTTTTTATATTCCTTACCATTTTATTGTCATGATCTGATGCAGTGAAGTGAAGTGACTTTGTGGCCAAGTGTGGTGACCCATACTCGGAATTTGTGCTCTGCATTTAACCCATCCAA
>CM074962.1:6459931-6482356 GCA_037577455.1 Pangasius macronema
ATGACAGTGTGACTGTCTGAAGGACAATGACATTAAAGCCATATTTTTGCACAGATTTGAACTTTTAAAGGCTATGGGCTTAAACTTTTGATCAGCTGATGAACAGCCTGTTTGAGTTTAAATGCAGTTTTCAACAAATATATTTTATATATATATTTTTTTTTTTTGTGGAGACAGCCCTTTTGGCTAGTGCAAACCCGAAAGGAAAAATACTCATTTATTAAAATATTTAATAAAATCTAGTCATCAATTAGAACAATGAACAATGAGCGAGCAGGGTTCCAGCTTTCCCGTGCTAATCGCTTTTCCTCCTCTGATGTGTCTGCTCACAGTCCCAGGGCCCTTTGACTGATTTATTAGATTAATTTCTGGGTCTGCTTTCCCATGATGTTTTTTTCAGGCATAAAGGAAAGTGCTTTTCCCATGTAAATATCAGCACAACTTTTAATTGTAATATGTCCGTGGCCTTTGGAGCTTAAATTCCTTTGGTTCACTGATACATGAAAGCAGCTTACAAAAGTATGTTATTCATAAATGTTTATTAACTGCCCTGACAACTGCACTTAGACTTGCATTGCATTGTTTCGTGTCAAGATGTGGTGGAGGAAAGTGGAACATTCCTGTCAATTAACTGAATTCCTTTTAATAATGGCTGCATGTGCAGGACTCATTAATTGTGTCTCTATTTGAACATGGATATTAGTTTGTCTTTTGACCTGACCCTGCTTTTTAATCTACTATAATCTTGCTTGTCCTGGAACAAAGGAAGTAGTCTTCAGTGTGTGTGTATGGGTGTGTGTGTGTGTGTGAGTGAGAGAGAGAGAGAGAGAGAGAGAGAGAGGGGGAAATTAGTCACGGTCAGGTTCTCATCAACTTATTTGTTGTTTTCCTCAGAATGGCGAACTACCCGCTCGGCCTGGGCAACAGCCGCATCAGCATTCTGCTGATGGACGAGTCAGGGGAGGAGCCAGTCGTCATGACGATATACACTCTGCACATATTCCGGGAGAGCCGGCCCAGCCTGCCGATGTTTGACGAGTATGTGATGTGCGGCTTCATACAGGTACAAAGTCTCACACACACATTCATTTTTTCCACCAGAAACTACAAAGACACTTTTATCATCGAGACTAACTGTTAGTGCGATTTATTAGGGTTTCTTCCGATGATACATTTTAGCAGACCTTAACAGAGTTATCCCTTCAGACTCCTGTCTGTGGGCCCAGAGTAATATTCGTCAATCTCCAAGCTATTGGTTTCACTGTAATTACTAAATTATTCATAGTAATTTATACCAGCCACCCTTGATTTTTTGCATATTTATAATTTCTAATGCTCAACCATCTGTTGGTTGTATTTTGTGAGTGTATGATTGCAATAATGCTGTGGAATTGAGGAAATTGGTGTCAGATCGTCATTAAGTGGTGAGATTTAAGTGAATTCTATTATCTAAGGCTGAATTTTAACCATTGCATTACTTTACACATTGCTTTGGCCACTCAGGGACTTGATGTACAGTCACGGATTGGTGCGTGAAATGGGGATGGAATCATGCACCATCCTTTTGATTCAGCTGTCTTTTGAAAATGTTTGAAAATCTTCTTTTGTGCACTCACTGCCTTTTTGTCCAGAGTCCCACTGCTTTCTTCGTCTTTCATCCGAGCCGTGGTTGTGGCTGTTCAGGTTTCAGTGCAAGCTGATAGGCCTGATCGAGGTCTCAGTGATAGGGTGGATCAGAGTGTGTGTCTGTTACACTCCTGAACAGTGTATAACCGTGTCTGACAGCGTGGCAGTGTGTATTGACAGATCAGTCACATTATATCGGGTCTAAAGTACATTTGGCAGGAGAACAGAGAGAGAGAAATGAGAGAGAGAGAGAGAGAGAGAGAGAGAGAGAGAGAGAGAAATGAGTGGGGAGAAGGGAAATAACTGAGCACCATTGTTTAAATAGTGTCAAACAATTTTCAGGAGTGTCAAACAAATCTGCCTAATTAATCCATGGTTTAACTGTGGATGTTTTAAGGACTTGCAGCATATGAATCTGAATGAAATAAGCAATGATTTGATTTACTTTTTAATTACGATAAAATAAATCTAGTAGGACTGCTGTTCACACTTAGCCCTGAACTACTAGTTGTGAAAGAATAAAGCTGAAAGTGCTGTCACTTCTTTTGACTTTCTAACTTATTTCAAGATATTATGTCATTATCTTGAGTTATGACCTTGTTGTTTTGACATATTATCTTATTATTTTGACTTAATTGCTCAAAGTTTTTGTTAATATCCTGCTAGTTCGAGTTGCTATCGTTGCATTGTGACTCTTTCCAGACAGGAGACAGGAGAGAATGTTTCCAGTCGAAAGCACCCAGTGGGCCATTATTTACTGCCTATAATTTTACAAACTGAACATGAGTATCAAGAGGTGTCCTAACTCCCGAAAACGATAAAACAAACAGGGTTCCCTCTAAACTGAGTGCAACCAAGCACACCCTCCTTCTCTCCCCAAGACAAAAAAATCTTTCCCCCAGCCCCTTATTAACGCTGTCTTATTGTAATTCCTAACTATTCCCGCCCTGACACTTCCCCCCAATCAACAGGCAAATGAACAATGATTGACATTATAAGACATTATAAGAAAAAAAAAGGGGGAGGGGGAAATTACACACACATTATATTGGAGAGCAAGCGGCATCGGCGCCACAATATTATTTTGTTATTTTGAATTAATATTTAACACTTTTCAATGTAAAACTAACAACATTGTATTGAAGGTTAGCGTATTGTAGCTTGGTGTAAAAGAATAGAGCTGAAAGTGCTCTGTCACTTACTTTGACTTTATAACTCATTATTCTGAGGTAGTATGTCATTAGCTTGAGTTATTATCATGTTATTTTGGGTCCTTGGAGGACTTGTGGTTAGGCCTCGGCGCGCTCTTCGCCGTGGCCTGGGTTCGATTCTCAGCCAGGGATCCGACCCCACCCACTGGGGTTGCACACGACAGTCAGCTCCCAGTGCCGGTCCCAAGACCGGATAAAAATTTGGGAGCGTTGTGTCAGGAAGGGCATCTGGAGTGAAAAATGTGCCAAATCAAATATGTGGACCAATGATCTGCTGTGGTGACCCCTAACGGGAGCAGCTGGAAGAAGAACATTTTGACATATTATCTCATTATTTCATCTTAATTACTCAAAGCTTTTGTAAATATCCCACTATTTCGAGTTGTAATGTCATTATTTCAACAAATTAATTATTTTGAATGAATATTTAACATTTTAGAATCTAACACCAAGAACAGTGTATTGAATGTTGGCTTGTAGTTCTTATTCCCCATGCTGTTTCCCATAAAGTAAACAAACAAAATGTTGCTTTAGTAGCCGCATATATCTAATGATAGACACACACGTAGATGCGATTTACTGAAATACATTCATGTCTGTTCAAGATTTTTGACTCAGTAATTGTTATTCTGACAGTTTGAAATTGACATTAATAATATCTTGAAACAATGAGTTCCTACGTCGAAATAATGAGCTATTAAATCAAAAATAACTTTATAAAGCATGAACATTTATAATATAATCACTGACTTCTTTCAGTTATTGATATTCAAATGTATTTTTTCATCATTAATAAGTTGTACAGTTTGAAAGAACATAAAGAGACTATAGACCTGCATAATTGTTTACATTTTCCAAAAAATGTAGAAAGAAATGACTACTTTGTGTAGTACACAAATTCCAGATTGCGCAAAAAAATGTAATAATAATAAGAAGTACTCATTTTTCACTAATGGTATGTATGTTTGTAATTTATGAAGAAATTATAGTATCTTATTAGAGTTTTACAAAGTATTATTAGTATTTATAAAAATTGTGACCTTACTATTATAAGGTTATATCTGCCATTGAATCTTGACCCCCACTGAACCTAAGATTTACCTACTAAGGTCACCAAAAGTTTACAACAAATTATGGTCATAAAACCACACATTTTGTGAAAAAAGAAAAAAAGAGTTACCAGAAGAATCTCTTAGCTATGAAACATTAAGAACATCAGAATGTGGATTAATTGAAACAGCGTGAGTCGAAGTCTGCTGGGTTGTAATTTTACACTCCGACAAGCAGTTGCATTTTTCACTTTACTACTTGATCTCTCTCTCTCTCTCTCTCTCTCTCTCTCTCTCTCTCTGTGTCTCGCTTTTCTGCAATCTTAGTGCTGTTCTGCATTTGGCAGCTCTTCAGGCAATAAGTCCCTATTTAGAGGCGTGCATTCCTCCTGTGTGGACACAACTGCAGTAAACATCGTTTGTGTTCTCACTTAGAGACTCCTGGAGTGTTACTACTGAGGATGTGTGAGAGGAAAATGAAGTCCCTTTAAACCTATACTGTATATTCTATACAGTCTCTTTTTTTATCCTCTTGTTCCGAGCATTACGGGGCACCAGACAGAGAATAAACTCTTTTACTGACGTCTTTTTATGGCTGTGTGGTTGTTTCATGCAATGACGCATATGCAATGCATAAAGCTTTTTCTTAGCGTGGGTGTACTCAATGTCAGTAACAGTTTGTTTTCTGAGGTTAGCCTGGCTGTGTGCATGTTTGACCCATGCTTCATTACTGAAGTTAAACTGTGAAATGAAATATGCGATCAACTGATGCTTCATTTTCATCTGCTCTACTATACACTACAGTAAGCAGCAAGTAATGCTTGTGGAATCATTTGTGGAAACTGAGCATCTTAACATGCACATAATTGGCATTATGTTTAATGTATCAGCAGGGGTGTGTAGGCTAATTTGGCTCTAGAATACTTTATAGAAATAATAATTTGTTTCTTCTTCTTCTTTCGGTTTTTCCCTTCAGGGGTCGCCACAGTGAATCCTCACTCTCCACCTATCCCTATCTTCTGCATCCTAAACACCCACACCCACTAGCTTCATATCCTCATTTATTACCTCCATATACCTTTTCTTTGGCCTTCCTCTTCACCTCCTGCCTGGCAGCTCCATGTCCAACATCCTCCTACCAATATACTCACTCTCCCTCNCTGATGTACTCATTCCTAATCCTGTCCAACCTCGTCACTCCCAAAGAGAACCTCAACATCTTCAGCTCTGCTACCTCCATAACAGAGCACAGAGGCATTACCCAACATGAGTAGCCCAACACCAAACAGTATAATTGTTGGTTAGATGAAAGACCAAGGAATACTAATGGATATGGCTAATTAAAAAGTAGGGATTTACTCACCAGTGTGTAGACCCATATCGGACTCACAGCGAGATGCCTTGTAGCTGGCAGATGGAAGAGTTAGTTTCAGAGAGTAGCAGTCAGAACATTTAGAAAGAAAGCTCAGGAGGACATGGCAACAAACCTACATGAAAAAAGACATCACAAAAAAAACACTCACCAGATACTAGAAAAACAACCAACGAAAAGTTTTGAGGCTATAAGTCCCAAGTAATAATGTGGCCATTCTACGGAAAGGTGCAGAGAGAAAAAGGTTTGCATGTGAATTTTTGGACAGCAAGTTGATTTGATTTTTATGCATCTGTCCATCCATCCAACCATCCATCTTTGTGTCTGTCCAAGATCCTGGTTAACACAATATCTCAACAACGGGTGGTTGAATGTTTATGGAATTATCATAATTATCATGTCATTGTAACCAGCAGATAAACTGGTTCGATTTTGGAAGTCACGTCATGTCTAAAATGTTGAGAGAGAAAGAAAATGTTTTTCTTCAATAGCTTCCCTGCTGCTTGAAGGAAAGCATCCCAGTCATCACCACTGGCATGGAGTTCTACTTTCTTCAATTTTAATTGAAAGGCAGTTTTTGTTAAATGAGTCAAATCAATTCTGTCAACAGTACAGCTTTGGCAGTGCAGCATCGTAGTGCAGTGGGTAGTGTTGCCTCTTCACAGTCCTGGGGTTCAATCTCGAGCTGTAGTTACTGTCTGTGTGGAGTTTTGCATGGGTTTCCTCCAGGTTCTCCAGTTTCCTCCCACCTCCGAAAGACCGGTAGGCAAATTGGCTACACTAATTGACTATAGGCTTGAATTAATGTGAGTGTGAGATGGATTAGTGTCCAATCTGGGGTAAATTCTTCCGCTTTGTGGCAAGTTTTCCTGGGATAGGCTCCAGATCCTCTGCAACACTGACTAAGATACAGCAGTTACCGGAGATGAATGATTGAGTACATCTCTGGTACTTCTCACTCTACCTCCTTGTCTTGTCCCAACTCTTTCTTTGAGTCCGCTGTCACATTCTGGCAGACAAAATTGCTTTTGGGAAGAAAACAAATTTTGTAATATTTTTAACCTTAAACAGTTTTGTATATTTTCTCTTATTGATGCACACGCATAGGCCAAGATGTGCAAAAGCATGAGGGTCTTCATGAGGGAATACAAGACCCGAAGATGAATTCTTTCCTCCTGTCCTGTGTTAGGGTATTGCTCTGATTGCCCCACATTCATATTGTGTGTTTCCAGCTGTGCTGCAGACATCCTTTCACCACTATCCAAACACATACACTTTTTGTATCTCGTTGCTGCCAGATATTCATCTTTTTAGCATTATATAAACATTACCACAGGGCTCGAACCATAATAAAATACGCATGGGACACAGGTGCCAAGGTGGCAGAACTGAAGAATTCTTTTGAAGCCAAGTCTTGTCGACCTTCTCGTCCTTTCTCAGCTCTCTTACTCCACCTCTCTTCCTCTGATCTCTCTATAAGTCTGCCATCACAGGCTTCCATCAAAGTCGCACAGCAGGAAACAAACATCCCATAGCCTAACCCTATGGTCCATATGTGATTGGACTAACCAGCATTGTCGTTAGCCTCCAGCAGCTGTGAGACTCTCATTGCCCCATTTAGAAGCTGAAAGCTTTCCCATCTCTGATTCTTTTGAGTGCAGCCAGAACCCACGTATGGTGTAGTCATTAGTCAAATGACCCTCACTTCCCCAACCTCTTCTCTCATCTGTGCAGTCTATAATAAGAGAGGAAACTATTGTGTATCAGCTTGGCACCGTGAAGACCCAGATGAGGTCCTGTTATATCAATAGAACCACATCTCCAAAACTTATACAACTCATCAAGGCCTCCAAGATGTAATGGTCCATTAGGATTTGGGATTTTCTCTGCATGGCAATTGACATATGCTTGATGTACTGACAAATGGCTCACTTTTCAAACCTGGTGTTTGACCCCGACTGCAGGGACAGAGAGGAGAAGAAGAGAGAGGGACAAGAATTTCATGTTTCCATGGAATATTATCCAGACTTCCTCTTGCTCACATGGTTCGATTCCCAATGTATGATGAAGCGCTGATTAGTACATTGCAAACATGGCAACCACAAAGCAAACACTGTAGTATCTCAATGTTCCACTTCAAGAAATTCCAAAACAAAATCTCCATGTGATCTTTCTTTTTAAATCATCCAGAGCCAATCCCTGACACTAACATTGTAGACTCTATATTAGATTAAATTAAATTAAATTAACTTTTTATTTGTATAGCACTTTTAACAACAGACACTGTTAAAAAGCAGCTTTACAGAAATCTGGATGTAGATTCAGATTCATAGGGCCTGATTCCCATCAGTCCAAAAGTAATATTTATGCAGGGAAATGTTCATGTATTCAGCATTTGGTTGCGCACATGCTTAAGGTGATTTTCTAGGCTCCCCATTCAGATTATGGACAGGACCTGCATGTAGTTCACAACTCTTGAGCAAAACTTCCTGAGACTGTTCTTTTCCCCAGTGTTTAGAACGCTACCTTTAAAAAAAAATACATTTTCCATTGAACATGGAAAAAAAATCATGCATAGAAACTGTGGACTGAAGAAGGAAATAGTATTTTCTTTGCCAAATGTAATTTGATGTAACTTAAAAGCAAGTGACAATTAAAATAAATAAATAAATAAATAAAAGACTAATATGATGATTTGAGAAGATGGCAAGCATTGTAATAATCATCTATTAGGAGTCGAATATATTACCAATATATTGTTTCATGATTATTCCTAATTGTTATTATCACACTAATCCTTACAAAATTGGTATAATTGGATTCCACCCTCATTATTTGGCAGCTTATAGAATAGCACTTGATCCAGCACATCTTAATTGGTTTGCCGTTTTTCTTTACCACTCTCCAACAATCACTCGTGAGTACAATTTAGTGCAGCCGCAAGGTAAATGGGGCATAAGTTCAAAGTCAAAATTTTGTATAACTGATATACGTCTCTGTTTAAGTAAACATAACTCAACTCTGAATCCGGCCCGTAAAGAAGAAAAGGCAGTGGCAAGTAAGGAACTCAAAAGGGAACCCATCCTCTTCTGGGTGACACCGGATAGCAGGTTTAGAAATCATTACAGTATACAGGTATACAGGAAGAAGAGTAAAGAACAACAGTACTAAGTGTGTTGAAAGGATGTGCAGATTGTGAATAAGAGTTTTTTTTAACAATTACAGCAGCAGTTGTTAACTGCAAACTTTCACCAGAAACACCTGTGCCTTTTCTTCTAGCCACCATCTTCTCTGTCATCTGGTCTCTTCTCTTATTCTCCTCATCTCCTTCTCTTTCCTCCATCTATGGGTCAGTGAGATGCCCAGACTGGGTTCATTTAGATGGGGAGGGGAGAATTCGGACCACGAGGGGCCCCCCAAAAACACTGAGTCCATTCACCCTGGGGTTCTTTGAAGTGTTCTCATGTGTCTGGGAGCCTGGCCGAGGAAATTGTCAGGCTAATGGGGGAAAGCTTGCTGGGATGTTGGGGGCAATTTGATTTTTTTTTTTAATAAGCTGAACAAGCATGGTGTAGTGGGGCAGGCATGCAAACTCTTCTTATTCCAAACCACAAGGTGCTGAAACACATATATACGCATTCTCAGTAACCTTTATATATATATATATATATATATATCCACATACCTTTATATGTCTATATAGATGTTAATGTGATTAACAAGTCTTCAGCTTGCAAGACTAAATCCATCCCCCTACTCCCCTCACACCCCCAGTGCTCACACCCCTTGTGCAAACACACACAGATGCTCTCACTGTGTTAATGCCTTTACCCTATGGAGACATTAGTGCATATGGAGTAGAATGTGTAAGCAGCAGGACACAGTGGAGGAGAGTGTGTGAGTTTACCATATAAACCACCCCCTCAGAACAAACACAGCACCTGCCATGTGCTTTTTTTTCAAGCCTTCATGCACCTTCAGGTGTCTTTTTATAATTATGAAAAGTACTATGAAAAAAGCAACGGTAAGCTAATGTGTCAAACAACTCATTCCATATTGGAGCAAAGAGAAGGAATGGCAATGCGCTGATATAATTTTATTATATATTAATATTGTAATACATTATGTGAGGATTGACTTCTGAAATATTGTGGATCCTGTCCATCTTGGAGATTAGATGTTTAAACATTTCCTCCTTTCTATTTAATGTTAAATAATTAATTAAAGATACAGTATATCAATATGCCCAAATGGTTTATAATCATGTTTTTTTTTATTTATTATATAACATCTATTATACCATGGCACTGAATTCTCAATTCTGATTGGCCAGAAGGTGTTGATTACTTTTCTGTAACAGCAGCTCTGACAGCAGTTCTGACTGTAATTCAAATGAAAGGTTAATATTAATGCACAAATTCTAAAACATTATTGTTTCTATAGTAGCAACTTGTACAGGAGAAAAAAAAAGGATTGTGTAAAATTGTGTGTCTTCTTCTTCTTTGGGCTTTTCCCTTCAGGGGTCCCCACAGCGAATCATCACTCTCCACCTATCCCTATCTTCTGCNTCTTAATCTGGCCTCCCTAACTTTGTCCCCCAAACGTCCAACATGAGCTGTCCCTCTGATGTACTCGTTCCTAATGTGTAAAATTGTGTGTAATTGTCAATATAATGAAGTTTTCTGTGAGGAGACTTATATTTAGCTTTTTTTGGAAGGAGTCTCCAGTGTCAGCACTTAAACGTGACCTGTACCTGGTTACTTGGTAACATGAAAAGTGACTCTTTTTTTTCCAGGAGAAAAAAGAGAGGCTGATAAGGGAGTGACTGTTTCTAGCTGCTGTAGTGTAAAGGATAACAGGAACTAACTTGTTTCACAGACGTCCCACAACATAAACCACTATAAACAGAAAAACCGTACGACATGATGTTCTTTAATAATAAATAAAAAAATGTTGCTGTGCTGTTAGAAGAATAAAGCACTTTAAAATGAGCTGTTATTGAAAACAATCAACTTCAGAGTTGTTGATATTTTTTAACGTAATTGTGTTATTCCTTAAGTAACACGTTATTTTTTTTCGTAGTTTATGTACACTGTAGAAGCTGCAAGCATTATCAAGCATTACCTTTCATTAACTATAATGCATGTTTACTCGACTGTTTAATGCTACCATTAATTATTGAACTTATTGTTATAATTAAGTGTTACCAAGTGATATTTTTATTTTTAGTGTAAAGCCGTCAGAAATGTGCACAAGCTCAGCATCCAGGTTCCTCACCAAGCTCCTGTGTTTCTCCTCACACTGATACGTCGCTGCCACTGTTCCATACATACGAACGTAACTCATTTCATTGAGTGGTTTTTTGAATGAAGCCAACTTTGCGACAGCTTCAGACATCTCGTCTAATCTTCAACTTCCTCCCGTGTGTGTGTGTGTGTGTGTGTGTGTGTGTGTGTGTGTGTGTGTGTGTGCACGCGCTTCAGCGTGGTGATGGGGAGTAAAGCGCTCACTTCCTCATGTTATTGGGAGGATTTAAGTCCTCTCACTGCCGTCCACTCGGTGAAGCTTTGAAGTGCGGCAGCTGGGAATTGCTCTTCAGCCGGTGGTGAAAAAGACTGCTGTGTGCCTCTCATTGGTGCTAAAAACACTCCCTCACAAACATTCCTTCTGTTCTCCTCAGTCCAGAGAGTCAGGGCCGGAGAACAAGCATCCACAGTGTTGTCTTCACTGGCCTTATTATCAGTTAATGCTGAACAGCAAATTTGATGCAGTGTGTCATTTACAGATAGTAAATTATACACAGCTGTGCTTTCCAGCTAGACTTATATAAGGAGGATATTTTCTATTTCTTTGCTAGGAGAAGGCGGAGTTGTGTGGCTGATGGTGCTAAGACTCTGAAGTCCACAGTGTATAATACTGAGGGTGTGAAAGGTTGGAGAGTCACCGTGCATAACTAGTAGAACAATTAGTTTTGTAATGTGTGGCTTGTGCCCCAAACCACTCTTCGGTACAGAGAATCCCAAGAATGACCTCGTAGTCAATAAATTTCCTCGAAGGATTGATGATTTGATGTAAGTTATTTCTTAAGGGTGTTTTTGTTAGACAGGGTGTCCTCACTGCAAATTACAAGCGAACAAAATTTAAGCGGACCTGAGCCATAGTTCTAAATTTCCCTCTTTGTAGAAAACTCCTTGTTCGTAGCCACTCCGTTAGCGGCTGACGTTAGTTCACTAACTAACCTGGTTGTCCATACACAAATCTTGGCCATGGAAATGTATCAAATATACATTTTTCAATGTTAAAAGAAAAAAAAAACACATTATTTTCTCTTTCTTTTCTGCACTCTTATTTGCACCTTAACCCTTTACTGCACCTTGTTGCCATATGGCAACAATTTACAAACTACCCCCCTAATTTTTTTTTTTTTAATTNTATTTCTTGAACTAATTCAAGTAATAAAAATCCATAAAAAATAAATAAATAATTCATGCAGTAGAGGGTTAACTTTTCTATAAATGTTAAACAAAGTTTTCTTAATCTTTTTTGATTACTTTTAATAAATAATGTGTTGGAATGAAGACATTATATAACATGCTATTATTTTATAAATAACAAACAGAAAACTTATCAAGAACTACACGTTTATAATCCATTTTTGTGGAGTGTTTGCCATTTAAGTGCCTTATTATAGATTTAATTACAGAAAATGAATCAGCCCCTTCTGCTCCATCACAGTCTAGTGTGCAACTGTGTGTCTTGTAAGAAGCAATAATCAGCTGATTTGCTAGCAGGCTAAAATAGACACTACACTCGCAGTGTTTTTCTTCTCTTTCACACCCCAGCTCAGCTCCAGCTCCGCTTAATTAGATGATCATTGGCTTGAGGGAAAACATTACCCTGTGGCATGATCTGGCTTTTCAGGACAGGAATTTCTCACCTCATTTTCTTAAACGTGTCTCTTTTCTGTTAGGGCTGTTAAGCATTTTGCATACGTATGTACCTAAAGTTTGGCTTTCACAGCCAATCTTACCCATGTGAGTGCATGTTTGTGCAACCTTTTGCTGTTTTCTGCAAAATTTTCCAACTTTTTTTTCCTTCGGTTTCAGACAGGTGATGACAGGACAGCTTTAGAATCATGATTAATGTGTGTGCAGAAACTGGCACGTGGTCTTTCCTCCTCAACTCTTTGTCTCGCTCTCTCTCTTTCTCTCTAAAAACACATGACTTCCCCTGCTGTGCATTTCATATCCGAAATGGAAATGGACAGAATGCACAGGATAAATGGGTGAAAGATGATCAAGCAGAAGAGCAAGACAAATAAGCATACTGACTACAACTTCTTGTCTCACTCATACACACGTATGCTGTATAGACGGGTGACAATTTAAAGGAAAAAACAACATTAAGGGTCTTAGTAAGGTGTTGCGCCAATACGAGTTGCCAGCACACCTTCAATGAACTTTGGCATCGATTCTATACATCTCTGGAACTGTACTGGACAGATGCTCGCCATTTTTCCGAAAGATATTCCCTCGGTTGGTGCTCTGAGGATGCTGTCTAACACGTCACTCAAAAGTCTCTCATAGGTGTTCAGCTGAGTTGAGATCTGGTGACCGTGAAGACCATAGTATATCAATTACATCATTTTCATCCTCATCAAGTCATTCAGTGAACCCGTGTGTCCTGTGGATGGGGGCGGGGTCATCCTGGAAGTGACCACACCCATTAGTGTTTCCATGTGTTTCGCCACAGGATGAAGCTGATCAATCAGGAGAACTTTGTATTGATTTGCAAGGACAAGCGGAGTCAGAGCATGCCGACAAAAATAAATAAATGTCCCCTATAGTATAACAAAGCTACCAGATTTTCCTTTACTTTGTCTAGCTGTCTATAAACATGCAGACTGGTCTCTGGTGTGGGTCTCTGGCCTGTCAGGATGGTGTATGGAATTGTGAGGGGATTGTGAGCTGAGCCAGTGTGTACGTGCACGTGATCTGGGGCTCAGGGCATGAAGTCAATCAGATTTGATCTGTGCGTGAGCTCGGGTCAGAGTGAGAAAGAGTGCGACAGTGAAAAACATGAAAGAGATGTATGCCACCCATAACAAAGGTTTACCTGTATACTCTTGCAAAAAAGGAGAAACAACTATGCAAAATACCACTGAAGAACCCGTAGTGTTCTTTTTTCTACCAAACCTGAACAAATTGCCTTTTAGTTGTTACTTCATGCACAATTACAATATGTGTGTTTTTTTTAGTTTATAAATTAAAGTTTAGGAAATTCTACATGCCCTCTCTTAATGTACAGCTGAGTGGAAAAGTTTGTGCACTCTTAATACAAAATGAAGGAAACAAAGAAATTTATTTTATGCCAACAAAACATTTTGTGTGTTTGGTTTACAAAATGGTGCAAGTTAAAATAATAATAGTAAAAGAAAATTAAAAGTTCAGAAAGTTTTCATGTCTCTTTCTACATTCTTTATTTTATTGTTTATTCCTCTTCTTTATTTTGTCGTATGTTCTGAATCATTGCCTTGTCATCTCCTACAACCAAATCCCAAATTTCATTTTTATTTTCATGGATTTTTTTTTTTTGACAGTTTAAAATAGTTACATTTTTATTTTGCACTGAAGTTTATATACACTATATAAACAAACAAACAAACAAATAAACAAGCAAGTACCTACCTAGTTGCTTCAAATGATTATTATATATTTATATTGTACATATATGCATTTATTATACATTATTTCAAAACAGTATGAATGTAACAATGGATTTTTATAATTTAGAGATTTAGAAAAGAGGGAGACCATGTAGTGGTGTTCATGTTGTTGGTGATTGTGGTGTTGTCGTCGGTCTTGTTAATGGTGGAAGAGGTGCTGTTGCTGTTTTTAGTGTTGATATTGTTGTAGCGATTGTTGCTGATGTTGGTGTTAATGTTGTTGTTGTTGGTGGTGGTGCTGGGTTGTTGATGTTGGTGTTAATGTTGTTGTTGGTGCTGTTGGTGGTGCTGTTGGTGGTGCTGGTGTTGTTGATGTTGGTGCTGTTGGTGGTGCTGGTGTTGTTGTTTTTTGTCCATGTGCGTAACTTTCTGTGAGCATTTCCGAGCACTTCTTACATTTCCGTGGCTCTGCGTGTCTGATTGGAGGCCAGTCCGTGCCAGGTCTAGAATTGGAGAACAAGCTGGCAAGCTTTACACATCTGGAATCGGTGCAGAGAGCCGGAGCTGTAGAGCATGATGAAGGAGACGTGGAACATTTTTACTCTTCCACACATGTGGAGTTTACCTCTTTTATTCAACCACACATATCCTCAGGCTGAAAACAAGATATCCACTCTGGTGGCTTTGTAAACACTGGTTGAGGTGTGTGTATAAACGGAAACAGGTAATGTTCTGGCTACCGCATGTGCAGTTTCTCTGGAGTAGAAATAGATAAGTTTTAGAATATTGATGTTCAAGGATTCATTACAAGACCAAAGCCAAAATCTCATTAACATGAAGTTCTGGCATTGAATAAAACAGCATGACTAAATGTGTGTGTGTGTGTGTGTGTGTGTGTGTGTGTGTGGATCTTACAGTGACACATAAATAGGAATATTCTCTCAGCAGATCAGCTATTTACATTGTCTTGTAGTCCATAGTCTATAAACCAGCCTGCAGCATGACAGGCATTGTACAGTAGCGTAGTTTCCAAAATAAAATGTTATATGTGTGTGTGTATTTGTGTGTGTGTGTGTGTGCGTGTGCGTGTGTGTCTGCTTGAAATCAATATGTTAAGCTATTAGGTGGTCTGGCTCTTGTTCAGTCTCCGGTTCTGAACTAATCAGCCCTCCCGTATCAGATTTAGCCAAAATAATTCTGTGTTTTTCCTAATCCCTTCCCCAGTAAGTAGAAGATCTAGCAATGTTCAGTCAGACTTGAAATCATTTCTGTTCTCAGTCTCGGGTGTTTCACTTTTAGTAAACATTTCAAGGTATAGTAGGACTGTCGATTTCAGTTTTGAATTTTACTTGAAATATTTAGCGAATGGATTTGCGTACTAATAATACCAAATATCAATTTTGAAAGCCTAGACAATCACACAGAAAAAAGAGCAACTCCGATAAGAGGCTGTTGGGGTTAAAAAAAAAAAAAGAAAATAGAGTGTGGCATAAATTATATAAATTTAAATAGTTTTTGTACATCAGGTAACATGGGTCATTTGTATTCACACGCTGCAATGTCTTCTGATAGCCTGAATATGCAGTAAGTCAGTACACATTTTATACTACAACCAGGTTCTTTATGGTGTAGTGTTTATCTCCATGCTGGACCTGTAACATTCCTAAACTTTAGTGCCTGTTTCTAATATTTCATTTATCCACCACTGCTGTTAAATTCTCAAATCCGGTTGGTCAGAAGGTGTTGATTCATGTTCTGTCCCAGCGGCTCTGAATTCTGAATGTAGTGCTGGCTGTAATGTTACAGCTAGGCTTAAATGAATATGCTCATTCTAATATATCATAACATGTCTATAGTAAAAGCTCATTCATAAGAATTGTATGGATGCTCCACATACAGTAATCTGAGGCTAATAATAAACAGATGAACAAAACGGATTGTTATTTAACAAACACAATGTCTAACCACTGATGTAGTAAAGTTTTCGGTGAGGAGACATTTATTTAACAGTTGAAGAAGGAGTCTCCAGTGTCAGCAGTTTTCCTTCATGGAAAAGTCTTCAGAACAAAGGATTTTGTGCAATATGTTTTTTTCCATTCTTCTGTCTGATTACCTTCAAGAGAAAGTGATGGAGCAACTGTTTATAACTGTTAGAACAGGAGCTTACTTGTTTTGAAGGGATTCCCCAACATAATAAGATAAAATATATGATTCATCTTTCTTTAATTAAATAAATAAGAAGAAATTGTTTGCAAATTGCTGTGATATAAGAGGAAAAAAATACACTTCGGGAAGTGTTTTTTTTGCGTGCGACGTATACAGTAAGTCAATTTTTGAAGGGCCTTGCAGTTTCTATTGAGTAAAAATAGATACATTAGCAGGGAAAACTCCAAATTTCATTGTACAGTGTGTCCTCAAGGATTGGAAACACATAAACACACTTTCATGCACATGAATAATATATACAGATCCGTATATTTTGTACATTCACGAATGACTGCTGTGTTTCTGCTGAGCGTCATGAAGGCCTCAGTCTTTATCTGGGACCCACATTGTCTAATAAAACTCGACAGAGACATGATGATGGAATTAGCGGCTCTCTGAAGTAATCAGGTTATATAGTATTGACACAGAACAGCCTGCGTGCTGCCAGGAACTGCATGGAGAACATAAGCTGGAGTGATCTCAGTCCTCATCAACACAGCTGTGGTTCAGCGAGGAAACAGGACTCTGTCATTAGCTCTCTGGTCTGTCATCAACCGAGAACTAATGATTTTGTAGGAAGAAAGCCTGAATGATGTCATGTAAGCGCTCTCACGTCAAGGACTGCAGGTGATTACAGACTGGAGGTGGTACAAGTCTGAATCCTCTGAAGTGTGTGATTTTGGTCTCAGCAGCTTAGTCGCTGTGCGGATCAACTCTGTCCTACATGTCCCCAACACCGCGTAAAAATCTCACAAAGCATTCCAGAGTGTCCCTCCTCCGTGAGAGTGTACCAAAGTGTACTGATGGCTGAAGTGAGGTCAAGTCAAGTGGCTTTATTGTCATTTCAACTATATACAGCTAGTACAGCACACAGTGAAATGAAATAACGTTCCTCCAGGACCATGGAGCTGCGTAAAACAACACAGAGCTACATGAGACTATACATTACTACATAAAGTGCACATGCAACCAATAGGCACAGGAAGAGGCAGCGCGGTGCCGACCAGTACACAGTTCTGTAAATGTAACATACTATGACATAGCATTCAGCAGATAAGTTTATACTATATATATGGACAGAAAGTAGGGACGCTGCTGTTGAGGGACCAGGTGAGGTTCTCCGCCAGGTGAACACCAAAGAATTTGGTGCTCTTGACGATCTCCACAGAGGAGCCATCGATGTTTGCTCAACAACCATCAACAAACCAGTCAACAGCCAGTCAACAAACATGTCTTTTGGTTTGTCCACGTTCAAAGAGAGCTTGTTGGCTCTGCACCAGTCCATTGGCCACCGCACCTCCTCCCTGTATGCTGATTCATTGGTCTTGCTAATGAGACCCACCACGGTCATGTCATCGGCGAACTTGATGATGGGATTCGAGCTGTGCATTGCTACAGAGTCACGAGTGTGTGTGTGTGTGTGTGTGGGTGGGCTAACTGGAGAGAAAGTTTAACAGCTGAGGTTATGTGTGTGAGTGTGTGTATAGGTTTTTTTATATAGCAGAACATGGTTAAATTCTCAAATCTGATTGAGAATTAGAAGAAGAAGGTGTTGATTAATGTTCTGTAACAGCAGCTCTGATGATAGTGCTGCTGCCTACAGTTCAAATCATTTATTTTAATGTGTTATTAGTTGTTTCTAATATGTTGCTGTTTCTACAGTAGGTTAGTTCCACGTAATCTAAATATAATACTAATTGGATTAAAAAGTATTGTTATTTAACAAAGTAATATGTATGTGTTGATATGCTGAAGCCTTCTGGAAGGTAAATGTTTATTTATCATTTATGGAAAGACTGTCCAGTGTCTTTGTAAGAGCTTTGTAATTGTCAGTAAGTTTTCTACCATGGGAGAGAGAGGGAAAAAAAGAGGCTGAAGGTGAGGGAACAACTGTGACTAACTTGTCTCATGGATGTTCAACAAAATGGATCATAAACAGATAAAACATATGTAACATACGTAATTGTTATTGTTGACAAATTGCTTTGATGTAAGAGGAATAAAACATGTCAGGATACGCTGTTTTAAGAAAAGAATTCAATTTCGGTGTGATAACACTTAACTCCACGTCAGGCCACGTCACACCACCCTGTAGTTGATTATTTTCCTATAACAACACTCGCCCATGTGTTTTATTAATTACGTATTATATGTGCTTGAATATATATAATCCTAGAACTGGTTATGGCATATGTGAATGCATGGAAGGCAGTAAGACATTTTGGCGTATAAAGCTTATGAAGTCTCTCGTGTCTAGCTGTATATTAGTGCATGTCTGTTACGTGTTCTTTCACTCAGTTTGGAATGAAATCAGCTTAGACAGCTAAAATAGTGTATGTTGCAAAGTGCCCAGGTTAATCTGATTGTACATGCTTTGATCTGTGCTGAAATTGGACTCTGTGACCTGATCATACCACCAGAGGTCTTAACTATTACCCCCCTCAGGTGGCCTAGCTTCCATCAACTTTTGTCTTGCCCGATTGCAGCAAATGTCAGAAGTTTCACCCACCCAGTTTCATCATCCATCCATCCATCCATCCATCCATCCATCCATCCATCCATCCATCCATTCACCCATCTACCCAACACATACAAGTTTCAGTTAGTGAACTCTGTTCTCAGAGCAGAAACTGGTCAACTAACTAGACCTGTTGTGGTTCCCTCTTCTCTGAGAACACATTCTAATAACTAAAACTCCTATTTGCACCATCCTTCCATCCGTCCATCTGTCCATGCATCCATCCATCCATCCATCCATCCATCCATCCATTCACCCATCTACCCAACACATACAAGTTTCAGTTAGTGAAATCTGTTCTCAGAGCAGAAACTGGTCAACTAACTAGACCTGTCGTGGTTCCCTCTTCTCTGAGAACACATTCTAATAACTAAAACTCCTATTTACACCATCCTTCCATCCATCCATCCATCCAACCATCTATCCATCCACCTCTATATTACTATCCAAATCCGTCTGCAGCTTGACTTGAAGTTTGTCTTTCTTTATGTCTAATAACAGTAAAGGCAGCTGGACCTGAACACATTTCACCACTCTTTCAAATTTATCATGTCTCATGAACGACTTCTGATGAGCTCCTTTGAAAAAAGTCTTCAGGAACCCACAAGTCAAGTCAGCATGATTTACTAAAAGCAAAACAGACTTTTGTTCTGCTTTTCTATCCTCTTTGTCTTACTCACATGGTCTGCACGAGTGGTCCGTGCAATAAACATCCAAGTAGGCTCATATTCCTCCTTTTTGCTGCGCTCCTGTAGTAATCCCTCGCTCCTTCTCCACCACTTTCCCCTGAGTGCTGTAGTTATGCTGTAATTATGGCTGTGTCAGTGACCGTGTGTAAGCGATTGATCTAGCCAGATCTGCGTTGTTATCTTCTTACTTCCATATGCTTTCTTAGAGTTTAGCTGTCAGTGATTTCTCTCAGCCTCCTGTAAGAGAAATTCAAGTAGGAGCAATCCTGGAGAGACCAGCTCCACAACAGCCGACCTTAACACTGCTCCCATCTCAGTGGTATGATGATCCCTGGCATCTGTCCCTGCTGATCGTATCCATGTGTGCTTTTATATACAGGAAGTAATCAACAACAAAAAAAAGATAGTTGATAGTGACTTGTCTGAAAGATACAGCATATGGATATAATTTGGGTTTGTCAGTATTGTCCATATTCTTTTCTTCCTCTTGTGTCTCAGGATTGACGGATTTCTTAGAGTGCTCAGATTCCTCTGTCTCTGTAGGTATTAACTGGGAATGAGATCGCAAACCCGTATGGGTCCATGTACAGATTTTCAAACATGGATTCACACAGGGTGAGAGAGAGAACATTCACAAAATGTGATGAATGAAACAGCATATAGGATAATAATCATTGATGGGATGGTGTGATGTGGCCCAAGGTGAAGCAGAGTTACCACCACCACCCCACAGTGTTACACTCCTCTTATCCAACACCGATTTGCCAATGCTAATTCTTTATTAATTAAACGATGACACGAAGGAAAGGATTGTTCATAAGATCAGCTTCGTTCTTCAGTTAAAGTTGTTAAGGTTTTGTTAACAGTGTCTTAAAGTCTCTTCTGGGTAATAAAATTCTCTTTCACATTTTTCTAAAATATTCCATCAAAAAAGCAAATATCTGTCTTTTATTGTTCCATTTTTATGAAATTATATATTGAATCTAAAAAAAGAAAATGACATCATACTTTTTTCTATTTATAGTTACATCCACAAAATAGTTAGTTCCCCTTATCCCTTATATCATAGCATCCATAGACAGTTTTCTGAAATTGGAGATGAAAAAATGATAAATAAATCTCCTCACAGAAAATTTCACCATATCAAGAATTATATACACCTCAGTTGAGAATTAAACAACACTGTAGTATAGAGACTAAGAACAATCACCATGAATTTCATAATGTTTACTGTTTTAATAAGTGTATATGGTCAACTTCAAAATTATTGTCAAATTATGGGCAACAGCTATTAGAAATAATCATTACAATCCATCCGTTTTCTGTACTGCTTATGTTACACAGAGTCACAGGGAGCCTGGAGCCTATCCCAGGGGACTGGGGGTACAAGGTGTGGGATACCCTGGACAGGGTGCCAACCCATCTCAGGGCACAATCTCACAATCACAATACAGACAATTTAGAGATGCTAATCAGCCTACAACGCATGTCTTTGGGTGGAGGTGAGAATTGAACCTCCAACCCTGCAGGTGTGAGGCAAATGTCTTAGGCTAACCACTAAGTCACTGTGCCCCCCAATAATCATTACACACAATGAATAAAGTTTTCCATTAAATTGTTTATTGGTGTAAACAACTTTATTCATTTGTTCCATGTGTTCCATGTGTTTCGGGGGATTCCTCTGGGTACTCTTGCCTCCTCCCCCCAGTTCGAAGACATGCGTTGTAGGCTGATTAGCATCTCTAAATTGTCCGTATTGTGATTGTGTGCGATTGTGCCCTGAGATGGGTTGGCACCCTGTACAGGGTGTCCCACGCCTTGTACCCTGAGTACCATTGGCTCCCTGTGACCATGTCCTCTAAAAATCTGTCTAAACTATTTTCTCTCAAAAAAATGGCAAAACTATGCATGCCCCTAAGGTTTTTTCAAAATAAATGCAAACGCACGCTCATGTTTGAAGAAATCAGAGTGCTTATATCTCCAGAACATCTCTCTTTGCCGATAAAACATTTAAAAAACAAAAGTGCCAAAAGTCTGGAACAATGAAAACCTGCCAGGAACAGGCTGAGTGGTGTTATTATCTCCAGGAAATATGAGTAAAGAGGTGCCAATAACTTTGAAACTAATGTTTTGCAGGGGGATGTTTTCTTAAGAAAACATTTCATGTCTGAAGAAAAATATGGTGTGAAAAAATGCAACTGTACTGTGTCCCAAAGGGTTTAAGCTCAAAATATCAGTTGAATATAATTTTATTGGTTTGAATCCATGGTTAATGGCTCCCATGCTTACGATTTCTTCGTCTCTGTTTTCCTTTTGTTCGTACCAATCCTTTTATTTTCAGCACTTCCACTCTTGTACTCTTTCTTCTACAGACAAATTTTGACCATTTCTGCCTTGTCAGTCTTGATCCACCAACAGCTTTCTCAAAACGAGACTGTGTCCAGTGTCTCGACCAAACTAAACACAGCTAGTCCAATTACAATGAAATCGAATCCCCTTTGTCTAACCCGCTGCTCTCTCTCTCTATAAAGAGACCTGACATGTTTTAGCTCGGTGCCATTTTCTCCAGCTGCTCTCTTTCAGAAGGCAAAGTGGCTTACCTCTGTAGAGTCTGGATTAACTTTAATCCTAGACTCAATACACCGTTCTATCAGATCACAGGCTTGAGTTTTTAATCTAATCCTATTTTCTAAAGGATTACATGGGATTCACTTTGTGAGGCCACATCACTCTTTGACCACAAATGGACCAAAATGGCAGCTGTGCACCTGCTCCAATCAGCTAGTGTGATTTCTTCAGTGCTAATCTTTGTTTGGGATGTTGGAGGCCACTTGCTCACCTGTAATCTAATCTTGGACAGTATAAAGAAAAATATGAAGCTAATCAAATGTTTTTTTATATATATAATCTAGCTAATTAAATTGATCAAGTTTATGACTTTATTTCACCTGGCAGTGGGGGGCGGTCGTGGCCTAATGGTCTGAGAGTTGGACTTGTAACCCGAAGGTGAACTTGAAGGTGGTGGGTTCGAGTCTCAGGTCCGGCAGGGATTGTAGGTGGGGGAGTGAATGACCAGCGCTCTCTGCCACC
>CM074962.1:6487227-6506676 GCA_037577455.1 Pangasius macronema
ACCTCCATATACCTCCTCTTTGGCCTTCCTCTTCACCTCCTGCCTGGCAGCTCCATGTCCAACATTCTCCTACCAGTATAGCGGTATCAGTTACACAGGCGTGTGTAAAAAGTCAGCAGATGAAATGAATGTTGCTTCACTAATGATAGCTTTAGAGTGCACACAGTTAAAGAACAGTGTTATCCCGAACGTCTCTGGAGGCCAGATTGAAGGAAAAATGAATGATTTAGTAGGAGGGTCAAAAGAAGAATTGAGACGTCTATCTCCCTCTTTCCTTCTCTTCTGCTACAGTTATAGCAGCTTTACTTTCCATTCTGACGTAGAGGAGTTAAAGTCCTCCACACGTCATCTGGAATTGCTCCACATCCATCTTTTAGAAGCTCTCTCTCATAAATGATTACATTAAAACAGTGCAGGTTCAGACCTCCGAGCCAAAGCCTGTGTCCTGATTCTCTGCATGCTCACTACAGGCTCTCGGCTCCTCAGCAGGACTTTTCCTCCTCCGCTTCCTGATTTAAGAGGCACAGGATCAGCTGTGACACACACGTCCTCGGTTAAAGAGCTCTCGGGGTCTTGGAGATGAATAGTCCACACAATATTATTGGCTCATTGGGGCTAGTTCAGGATTTCTTTAAAAAAGCAGCCCGAGCTAGAAAGATGAATGGTTAGCTTTTGGCTAGAAAGAATTTGGGTTTTCTGTTTAAATAACGTACTTTAACTATTTAGGAAAACAAATAGATTTTACGGAAATGGCGCGTGAAAAGAGATTTACAAGGCCAACATACATCATGTTTTTTTTTTTAAAGCAATATAGTATTTCAAATAAATTAATGAATTAATAAATAAGTAAATCGATAAATAAATGATCATAAAATAAACAAATAAAATCAACCAGTGATATAATATTTCTTTGACTATTTATTTATTTGTTTGTTTGTTTGTTTGTTTGTTTGTTTGTTTGTTTTCTCAGTCAGAAAAAAAGAAACTGTTTTAAAGTGTTGTATATTTGTCACGTGACCTCATTGTGTGAATATTTATCTATTTATTTATTTATTTATTTATTTATTTAAAGAGTGATGGGACGTGTCTTTGGATCTGTCATTGGTATGAACCAAATGGTCTCTGTTTAAATTTGAAAAAAAAATTGAAAAAAGACAAAAATATTTCATGGCTTTAGCTTAACACAAGAAAATTTTTCTTTGTAATGAGTAACAGTTGTGTGTTTGAGACGACGGACTGATTAGCTGGATGAATCTGTGCATTGTTCTGAGTGTTTGTAGTGTGTGTTGTATGACCATGGATACAACACTTAGCAGAAATTTGAGCTGGTCTTCATCACACACGTGTGTATCTTTTGTGATTAATGCTGGCATTCGTCATTCCAGCTTGTCCACCACGGACATGTGAACTGCCGCTGAGAGGCTGTGATCTCCACCAGCTTGTGGAAAAGCCTTACAATGCCACACTTGTTTACTCGCTCCCTCCTTCTCTTTTTCCTTTCATTCATCCCTCATTTCCTTTATTCACGGCAGCAGGCTGAGAGAGGGAGGACCGGAGGGGAGAAGTGGCAGAAGTGTGTGTTGGCTTGAATTTCTCAGTTTGATCTGGACTGTTTGTCTCCGAAGCCATGGTGATTGTGTGTGTGTGTGTGTGTGTGTGTGTGTGTGTGTGTGTGTGTGTGTGTGTGTGTGTGTGTGTGTGTGTGTGTTGACTTTGGTCTAGCAGACACTGTTCCTGCCAAGCTGACTTGCGTGTGACTGTGTGCACATCCATAACACTATCATGATGCAAGAATGTCTCACAAGTCAATTCCACATATTTGTTACAATTTTCTGATTTTTTTTTTACCCTTAATTTGATGAAAGGCAGCATTGATAATTAATAAACCTAGTGGAAAGCCTTCCCAGAATGCCATGCCTTTGGAATGGGATGTTCAGCAAGCACTTATGGATGCTATGGTCAGCTGTCCACATACTTCTGGCTATAGAGAGTATAAAGTATGATGTGTTGTTCATTAACGAAGAAAAACATTGGCGATGGAGTTCAGACGTTTATTGTAATCTCTCTTGTAATTTTCCTGTAAGTTCTCTTACAATCACACTACAAATGGACAGATTACGCTGAAAAACAGTGGACTACTCCTTTAATGAGACCGCGAATAAATTGGCAAATACATTCTGGAGAGTGAATTTTTTTGCATTACTAAATGAATGTTATAAATCAGGTTAACTCCAGAGGTGTCTTTATAGCTATAGAGATCCATCTATAAAATAACACTAATCACGCTCAGTTGATGGTGTGATTGGGTGACTGTGTGATTCCTGTTCTCCCTCAGGTCCTGTTCATCGGTGACTCTACTAACCGGGGGATGATGTACTACCTGATGGAGCGAGTAAACACTACACTGGAGGATTGGGACAAGGCTCATGACACCATCATCTACCACAATCTGAACCAGGGCAGGACGCTCATCAGCTACTCCTACTACCCCCAGTTCTGGCTCCACAAGAACCAGAGACCCACCTTCCAGCAAGCACTGGAACAGCTCATAGAAAGGTGTGTGTGTGTGTGTGTGTGTGTGTGTGTGTGTGTGTGTGTGTGTGTGTGTGTGTGTGTGTGAATGTTTTGTATGTGAGAGAAATAACATTTGTCCAAATACTTCACATTGTGTAATATCTTATCAAGCACATAAAACATGGACCATAAACTAAATCTAAATGCTCTTATGCTCTGGTTTCCTAAAACATATGCAAAATTCATAACACCAACAACAAAAAAATAATCAAAACAGATTTATTAACAGGTTTTTCAAATGATGTTTGGTAGGTTTGTCTTAATGAACTTGCAGTTTGGGTGTCTAGTGGTGATTCAGTGTGTAGATTAATACAACCGATGAGCAGGTACTAACTGATGGGAACTCATTTTTGCCATTTGAAGAAAAAATACAAAAAAATACAAAGTAGTAATCATAGGAATTTTTTTTTTAATTTTGGCTTAAAACTTTCTTTATATTATTACTTATACTATGATTTTTTTTTTCAATTACTATACTTACCTCTTGCAAGAACTTCATGTTCATGTACCTTATGCAAAACTCTTGTTTTCTCACCTTTACTGTATTTAACCTCATTTGTTTAGATGATTAATTTAGGATCCTGGTCAATGTTTCATCAGTTTTTGTTAATTAATTTGTCATTGACATACTTCTACCTGTTTTTTCCCCATTAATTATAGTTAATGGTGTTCAGTCAGTTGTGTAAATGAATGTATGCACCTGCTGAGTTTAATATGTAAAGAGTAAAACACTCAGGAAAATACTCAGCAGCGGAGGGGTGTGATGTGGCCTGACGCAAGGAGGAGTACTGTTCTCACTCTGATAACAGCAAGTTCTGTTTTATTCCTCTTTTACCACAGAAACTTGCCAACAAATTTCTTTTTATTTTTGTAAAGAAAGACACGTGTGCATTTTATCTGTTTAATGCTACATTTAATGTCGAAACAAGTTAATTCCACGTTATAGCAGCTATAAACAGTCATTCCTTCCCTTTCAAGTTAATACACTTGTCATGTTACCAATAAACTGGAAGAAATGGCCGAGTCCTTTATCCTGAAAACATTTCCCTGATGGAAAACTTACTTACTCTTAGAAATTGCTGACACTGGAGACTCCTTCCATTAATGCTACCTAAACACAGCCGTACAGAAAACTACACCTTTTGCATTTTTCTTTGTTAAAGAAGAGCACATTTTAAAAATACGTTTATTTTAACCCTTCGATTATGTGGAGTGTCCACCATCCAAGTTCCTGCTCATTAGCTGTTGCTATAGAAACAAAAACATATTATAATGACAACATTAATACGAACCTGTGATTTTAATTACTACAGTTAGTATAACAGTATAAGCATTATAAGAGAATCAGAATAATTAGTGTGTGTGTGTGTGTGTGTGTGTGTGTGTGTGTGTGTGTGTGTGTGATGATTGTGGGCTGTAAGTTGTGAATGCTAGACGAGGCTATACGAGTGTAAGCGTGTGTCGTATGTGGTGTGAGCTGTGTAAGTAATCAGGAAGGATATTGGGGTGTGTAAACGATTACTGCTGCTGAACTCTTCTAGCTACAGATGTGGGCACTGAGGAGGGGAAAGATACGCAGCACAGATGCTACGAATGACCGAGTGGGTCTGTATGAATGAAAGCGGTGGAACAGGTTTGCTTTTGCAGTAAGGATGGGCTGAATGGGACATTTTAGACTTAAACAGAAATACTCAGATTGCTAACTACATATCAGTTTATACATGTTGGTAGTCATTGTTTTTAGACACTTGGAGTTTCTAAAGTTTTAGCGCAGTTTAATCAGTATTACTGCCAAAATAAAAAGGCACAGGATGATAACTAAACAAGGAAAAATATTAAAGATGAATGGGTGTATGAAAGGCAGGTACACTTGGATAGGAAGTTAGGTCTTAGAGAGAGAGAGAGATACTGTATGTTGTGTGCTACACATCTTTAGATTTTCCACAAACAAATCCACAAAAAATTTCTCCGCTCTATTCTGTAGACACATGCACTTGACAATAATGATTAAAATGTTAATACATGGTGTTTGTGCTTGCTCGAGTACACACTTGCTCATAAACAATGAAGAGCTGATGATTACCTCTCACAGATGTGGCTTTGAACTTTAACCTTTGGCACTGTTGACTGTCATCCATGGCAGGTCACGACCTCTGGAAAACTCCCTTCAGACAGTGCTGGTTGCCGGAGGGGTCCAGTGGCTCAGTCTGGAGCATCTGAGGACCATGCAGCAGGTCCTTGAGAGGTAACACACACACACACACACACACACGCGCGCCTGTTTGCTTCTACCAGTGCATGTGTTCTGTTAAAGTTATGCCTTGGCTGTTTTTATTTTTATTTTAAAACATGATCCTGACTGTGTGCTCGGGTGTAAATATTGGATCTGCATACAGCTTGTGGAAAAGTGATAGAATGACGTATAATGTGTAATTCAAACACTATTTCCTACAGCAGCGCTCTAAATCCTAAAGCTAGACTCTGTCTTAATAAAAACATAATAAAATATCCCCTGCCACTGCCTGCTGAGTGAAAGGTTTATGAAAATATTACAGCTGTGCTCTTTTAGCGTAACGTAACTGGTTTCAATCATTCGCAGAGAGAAGCTGCAGAACATCATGGTGGTGGTGAAGTCGTTAGGAATGGGGTTTCATCTGCCAGTGGACGGCATTCACTCGCTCTCTCTGGTGAGTGCTGAAGAAGCTCGTGTCAGCTAAAAATGGCAATGCGCGCTAGCGAATCATGACTTCTAGTGGTAAATGTAATCATAGAGATATAATGGTATCAAACTTCTCTGTATGTTAAAAAGAAATTTTTGGTCTCTTGTTTCAAAAGTAAAGGAACAGTGGTTACACATATGTTCATAGCTAGTTTATTCATATTTAAATCCCCTGTTTTATTCAGTACTCAGCAGTTCAAGGGCTCTTAGCTCTATAAAGGGTTTGTACATGAAACCTTCTGTTGCAGAGTTCTGACAGAAACTGTAAGTGTTCCCCACATCAAGGGAAACTAAAGAAAATTGAAATGTTCTAGCTGCAAGCGTTTTTGTACGAGTGTATTTACTCTGTCCATCTCATTTGATTTTATAGCAATACAATTTCATCATATCTAATACATCGAACTTCATGGCAGTTATAAGCAATTAAAATCGCACTACTACTGATCTACAGGCTTGGAAAGAGAGATTTGACAGAAGTTTTATATATATTTTGTTTTATATTTACAGGATATTGTTATTTTTATTTGTCAGGGATATTAGCAGTATTTTCAGTACTGTTAAACCTTATATTCCGTCTGCATCTTCCAGAATGGCGTGCAGGACCTCTACGGCGTGAACAAGAACATTCTGGAAAGTGCCAAGCGCCTCGGGTACGAGGTGATCGACACGTTCAGCATCACCATGGGCCGCTATAAGGAGTTTCTTCAGGGCCGCTGTGCCTGCCACTTCCACGAGGTAAGCCTGCAATCATCCGCGCTCCATGCCTTGACCTGAAAATTGCTGTGTTTTATAAGGAGTGGATGTTCCGTAACAAATGGAGATTCGGTGTTGTTGAGGTCAGCAAATGCTCCGTGCACATTAACGCCAAAATTATATCAGAATGCCTCACACATGCCAGTTACCAAATAAAAACAATTTTACCACTTCTTCTGAGTAATATTACTTTGATATTGTATTGCTGGGGTTATCGTGTTAATCTCTTCTCGCCGTCTATAAAATACAAGGAGCCAAAATACACAGCGGTGGCCTGTGTGCTAATGCCGTGGATTTGTTTCTGTAATTATAAAATTATGGGCTGCATTTACCACCCAGAGAGCACATGAGCTGACTCACCATCTTTCAGCGTAAATCTAATTTTCCTGGAACATAAGGCTAGGCTCTACTCCAGTCCCCAGTGTGTGTGTGTGTGTGTGTGTGTGTGTGTGTGCTTGTGTGTGTGTGTGAGACAGAGAGAGAGAGAGAGAGAGAGAGAGAGAGAGAGAGAGAGAGAGAAAGCCGCTGTTCTTCCAATTACCCAGTCCAACTGCTTCCCTTCATATGACAAGTACTTCAAGAAACACAGCCCAATAAATCTAGCTTTAAAGAGCACTCGTGCTGCTTTTTTACTCCACTATAAATTGGCCGTTGGATCGTTTAATGAGATATCAGCAATTAGGCAGGATTTTATTAGCTTGTAAAGAACAGGTTGGGTGCAGATGAGGGAGGAAAAGTGTGTGAAATGGTGGATTTTGCTTCCATATGGACCTAAAGTATGGCTGAGTGATCCCCTAATACAGCAGGACACACCAGGCTGACTGTAAGCCAGTGTAGTTTAACCAGCGGCCATCATCACATGATTTGCTTTGAGACTCAGAGCTACTTTTTAAAGGAAACCATTTTGAACTGGACATTTTGCTTGGATTATAAATGAACTGCACTCAAATATCAAATTCCCGCAACTAACCCCACTGCCTGAATAAAAGGATTTTTCCGTTTAGACAAAGCAGGATTTTTGTTTTTCCATTGCAAGCGATCAGGCAGATATTTGCCGGGTTATATGGTGTTACTCGTGTTTATTGACTGTACATATTTACCCAAGAGTTTACACTCCACAGTGTCCTAACATGAGGCTTCGTCCACGTCAACTGTCACAGCCTCATGATAAAGGAATTTTTAGCCTGGGACTGAAACAATGCGAAGCCATTTGTGCTGTCAATATACACTTCAATGCGTCAGAAATCAAGACCAAATGAGAAAGACAGTGAAATTTATAACGAAGCATTATAACTATAACAAAGGTACAACATAATGGTAGCGAAATGGACAAATAGTGAATGATAAGGTATTAATAGTAAAAATAAATTATATCAGTAAACGATTTTCTCAAATATCTTGCTTAGTACAACAGCGCAGTTGAATTCTCCACTCTGATTGGTCAGAAGGTGTTGATTCATTTTCAATAACAGCAGCTTTGACAGTAGTAGAGAATCTTCTAGACTTGGTATTAATGCCATGGGAGAGTCTTGAGGATTCAGTAACAGGACAAGAACATGTTTCTCAATAACATGACATGCATTTTTTGACTTATTACCTTCAAAAGAGGGAACAACTGTGTATAGCTGTTTTAATACAAGTGATAACAGGAACTAACTTGTTTCTCGGATGTTACACAACATTACATGTGTTTTTTATTGAGTTTTTTTTTTAAGTTATTAAGGTTTGACTTAAACCCATTCAGTCTAAGTGAGCAGTCAGACAGGTGAATAGCTATAAGAACTCAATATTATAATACTTTTATTTGTTTTTTATTACTTTATAAGTGTGGACGTGTGATTTCCAGTCTTAGAGAATCTCAGTGATTTGGTTTTGATTTAGATACCACACTCTGCTCACTAATACCACCCGAGCAAATGGCCTGAACACCGTCTGATCTCATTAACCCCAGCACAATGTTGTCACTGTGTTCCTTCAGGTTGGTAAGCCGTCGCTTCCCACAGTGCCTGCCCACAAAAGGCTGCAGATGGTGAGCCATGCTGGAGAGAGTGTGAGCGTGACTAGCACGAGGCCAGAGCCGTCGTCTCGACCCAGCTCATCCTACCATGTGAAGGGAGCAGTGAACCAAGTGTACTCCGAGATCCTGCTCAGCCGAGTGTGCATGCCTTATATCCACAACGGGACCACTAGCCAGCACTGACAGAGACTTACTGAGCTGTTAGCTGGTGTGAATAAAGTGTGTGTGTGTGTGTGTGTGTTGGGAGTGTGTTGTCTGTCCATCCATAGGATGTATATAATTGTACGAAATGAAGCCATGCAGTGCTCTGCAGTAAATGTGAGGGGGGTGTGTGTGTGTGTGTGTGTGTGTGTGTGTGTGTGTGTGTGTGTGTGTGTGTGTGTGTGTGTTAAGTCTTCCAAAACGACTTCAGCAGCTGCACCTTAGTTCTAAAGTGTGACACTGGTGGAAGCCGACTGTGAAACCTTTCCACAACATCCATGTAACGTTTCCAGGATGTTCCTGGAAAGGTTTCATGGTTTTCCAGGAGTGCCTTTGATGTCGCACGGCGTCGGATCGTCACTTTTATGGAAGCTCGGGTGACTCTGTGAAGTGTCGCGTTTAGCCCCTAGCCTCAGACCTTCCGATCCCTCACAAGTGCAGAGCTGCGTTTATGCCAAAGGTCTTATGAAGATTATGTATACCTCACACTTCTATAGCCCATATATTTTTCTACAGATGTCTTTTATTTCCATGCCTTTAATGGCCAGTGTAATATAATCAGTGTAAAATATTTTGCACATGCTGTTTATATATATATATAAAAAGCCGTTCAGGTTACTGATGAATATTTCTACTTTGTCCTGGAATGCTGGCATGCCTACCTTAATTTCCTCACATTTATATTCACACATTAAGGAACATTAACTTTACACGTCTCTAGAGCAATTGCAATGGCAGAAGTTATTCCTGTCCCATCTAGTAGCTATTCTAGGCCATCAAGGTTCTTTCTAAATGTGGTGAAATCCCTTAAGAGCCTGATGCAGTGATGTGGCAGATGTTTAGTTAATACCACACAGCCTGTGTTCTTCTACTGCACCTATAACAACACTGTAGGTGTCAATTCCAACCATTTCTCTTCTTTTTTATTTTTAGTTTTAAACAGGCATTTTAAAAAAATCTATTTAAATGCACAAATATTCTCAAATTAGCAACAAGCATATATATATATATATTTATATATAAAATGTGTTTCATTCTGCCAGGATTATGAATGAGGATTGCTTTTGTCATGGTGCAGCCAGTATTTTTTTTTCTTTTGTTCTATCTTGTTTTATTTTATTTTATTTTATTTTAGGACGAGTATGTCTACATTTAGGAGGAAAGTGAAAGGTATTTGTCCTTCCTGAAGTGCAGAAGAAGTAATCAAACCAGAGTTTTATTTGTCTGTTTTTTTATTGGTTCACATCTAGGAAGTTATCTAATTTGTAATTTGTGCTATTATAATGTATTTAATATATATCAGTGTTGTTTAATAAATCAACCCTGGTTTGAAACCTAAAGGCATTGAGAGAGAGAGTAGGTGCTGCTGTTTCCTTCTTTCTCTGGTCTTTTATGTCTGGATGTTTCTTTATATATATATATTATATATAAATGTGTTCATAAAGATCACTTATCAGGCAAGGTGGAAATACAGTTTGTTTTTTTTTAATAAAAGAAATGATGCTTTATTAACTTATTATTCATGTAAGCTATTTCTACACCGTTTTAAAAGAGTATTTCAGAATAGAATTGAATATGAATTGCTGAATTATTATACAGAAATGGGAAAATCTCCTCGAACTAGCCTACTGTTTTTTTCGGGCGTCTAATTAAAGAAAATATTAATTGAAGCTTATGAATGAAATAATTTAAATCCTACAAAATTTGTTGAATTTCATCCCCCTTTTCTTCTTACTTGCGCATATTTAATAATAATAATAATAATAATAATAATAATAATAATAATAATAATAATAATTGCGCCATGATTGCCGGACTTAATTTCTTTTTTTGTCTCTTAAAGTGAAAGACAGATGTTAATAAGTTTATTAGTGAAGTGATCGCGTTTTCTCTTTTTGGAGGCGCAGTAAAAGGCGCTTCACTCTGACTGCGTGCCGTGACGAGCGGCTTTAAGCCCTGCCGACCAATCAGCGCACAGAATCCGAGCGTCTTATGAATATTCATATACCGCTTGTCCAATCAGGAAGCAGCAGCGCGCGGCAGAGTGAAAAAAAAAAAGTTCAAAGCGCTTCGAGGCGCAGGAGCGGTATATCTGTGCACGCGCCTGCCGGAGGAGCCAGGATCTGACAGCTGCAGGATTGCATGGATGAGTGCGACATTTAAAAAAACAAAAACAAATCTGACCCAGATAAAGGATTACTGATGTGATATCTGATGGAGCTGTGACGGCTAGGAGTTGCTCCATGGAGCTGCAGTCGTCCTGTTAAATGAGGCGGTCATGGAGAAGAGCAGCAGCTGGGGATTACTTTTATCCGAGCTTTTCTTCCTCGTCTTGCTCTCGGGTTACCCGCTGTGCTGCCAGGGAAGCTGGATGTAAGTAGTCTATAGCATCTTTATTTTCTTCTGTGCTGGTTGCTTGGTGCATTTTAGAAGAGACTACACTCAGAGTAGAGTAGAGTAGAGTGCATCCTTTGGGTTTTTTTTTTTTAATCACTAGTCTTTTTTTTGTGCACAGGTGGCTGGGCATCACGTCTGTAGGAGTAGTGGAGAAGATGGGCTGCTCTAATTTGCCTCTGTCCAGCAAGCAGAAGGACGTGTGTAAGCGGAAACCCTACCTGCTGCCCAGCATTAAAGACGGAGCGCGTCTGGGCATCGCCGAGTGTCAGTCCCAGTTCAAGCACGAGCGCTGGAACTGCAGCACCAGCAAACAGCCGGCTGTGTTCGGCCACGAGCTCACCAGCGGTGAGGACATGCACAACAAACCACCCTTTACTTCTCTAGTTCATCATCTCTAAACGTGTCTAAATGAACAGGCTTCACAAACACACCAAACTGTGATTTTTTTCCCACTTTAATACCACTTTAGTACCTTTAATTTGGATCTTTTACCTGGGAAGCTGAATGTGCACCAGTGCTTCTGGCTTTGCAAATAAATTATTGTTAAGGTATGCTTTATTCAGGTTTCCGGGTGAAAGCTGCATACTGAAGGTACAGAACATGGTACCAAACCAGCAGCAAGGAAAAGTACAGTCTGCTACCTTTTCTGAAAACACTTTATAGACCTCAGATGAATGCGGCGGCTGTCTGATGGGTTCATATCTTATCATAGCTTCCATCCATCCATCCATCCATCCATCCATCCATCCATTTTCCTTACCGCTTATCCTACATCCTACACAGGGTGACGGGGAGCCTGGAGCCTAGCCCAGGGAACTCAGGGCACAAGGCGAGGGACACCGTGGATGGGGTGCCAACCCATCGCGGGTATCATATCATATCATATCATATCATATCATATCATCAAAAAGAAATTAATTGAAAAAAATTCTATTTCAAAATATCAAAATATTTAGGCCACAGGTTCATCTTATTTATTTATTTATTTATTTATTTATTTATTTATTTATTATTATTATTATTATTATTATTAGTCTAAATGTCGAGGTGACCTCTCAGTTTTAATCCAAGCACTTCTCAGATCTTCTAATACTGCATCCTAAAGTTCTTAGGTCTATTAAAGATGCATTACGTAAGATTATTATTATTTTTTCAAGATTAGATCTCTAATGGTTAGATGGTTTTGACATTCGAATGATTCCTGCCTGCATGCTCGTGAAGTTCTGCCCTAGGATCTCCAGTGGTCTGGAGAGTATCTATAAAATGACTGACAGGAGGTGCGTTCAAACACCAGCAAGCATTCTGGACCGGAAGTCGGGTTTCTCACTGACTTACTACACTTTTGCTAAAGCCATAACCTTGTGTGGGGTTTCCAGATTATTTGTACAAGTAAGGAATAAAAATCTACCAGTGCAGCTTTAAATACTATATCACAATAACACACCAGCAGAGGCTGGCATCGTTAGGCTTGAGGTGGTGTACTACTTTGAAAAAATACTATATACTAAATACTATATACGCCGTAGTCTAGTCCTAGTCTTTCATTCTGCTTAATACATGTGCGCCTTCTACTTAGCCATAAGTACACAGCACCGATTGCTATTTTTGTTTGTTTCAAAAACCACCCGTGTCTCTGTTTTCACTATGTAACTGTAAATGGATAAATAGTATGATCCTTAAACCAGGTTTGGGATTTTCCTGGAGGATTTATGAAGCAGAGCCTGAGCCATGTTTCTTTCTTTTTTCTTTTTTTTTTAGCAAAATGATAAATGATGTACAGAGGAATTGTCTTTGCTTTAATGCTGGATTGTTTATAGGTTTATAGGTGCATCTGTTCTCTCAACAGAGTGCTGAAAAATACTCTAATGTGCACTCAATAAATAATATTGAGTATATAAATTCCTGTACTTTTCTAAAGGAAGGCATATTCTCACTGCAAAACCAGTTCAATCTTAGTAGCTGTGAGCAAGAAATGTTTTTTTTTTTTAAAATACTGTGCCTGGGATTAGAAGTGTTGTATTGTATACACACAGGAGTGAGAGTCTGTAGGCATATAAACGATGATGGTGTTCAAAGATGAATTTTCTGACCATTCATGTTCAAAAAAGTTAAGGTCACTTGGCATATGCGATTGTTTTTGGCATCTACATCGGATTATTTCCTGTTAACAAATGTCTTACGGTGGACTACGTGTTACTCTTGTGGAACCAAGTGCAAAGGTTTGTTGGAAAAATCCACAGAATGATATGAAAAAGAGAAGCTGGATCTGATTTCTTTCTAGCCCAGACTGTAGATTCATACAGATGATCACACAGAGTCAAACTGATACTTTTCATCCCGCTTTGCTGACGTGTCCAAAACACATCATCATCATCAGCGGTGGTTGAGAAGATACATGTGAAATAAGGTCACTGGTGAAAGAATGAGTACAAGGGGAATTGTTTGGTTTAACATCCTTTTTTCCCAAAAAAAAAATTCTTTGGAAGAGAAACTTACTATGTTGCTGCTTTCTTTAATCTCTAATCTTTCTTACACAGATTAAGTTTTTTAATGTATTTGTACAACTTTATTTTGCCAATTTCTCCCTTCTCTGGTAAAAACCCAACCTCCTGTTGAAGGTCTCATGGATGATTATAAAGTAGCCTGATGTGATTCTTCTCTATCCTCCACTCTTATTGCTTTCAGGAACGAAAGAGACAGCGTTCATCTATGCTATCATGGCGGCAGGGCTGGTCCACTCAGTCACCCGGTCCTGCAGTGCGGGGAACATGACCGAGTGCTCGTGTGACACCACGCTTACAGGCAGCGGCTCACAGTCCGAGGTCTGGCACTGGGGTGGCTGCTCGGATGACATCGCCTACGGGATGTGGTTCAGCCGCCGTTTTATTGACCATGCATCAAAGAACGCTTCTGCGCACGGAGATGAGGCCCTGCTCATAATGAACCAGCATAACAGCGAGGCAGGGAGACAGGTGAGAGACACACAGATAGTGACCACTGAACCTTTAGGTGATAATCAGGTGCTTTTCACTAATATGAGTAAATTTGTAAGACCTGACGATATAGGACGTTAGAAGGCATACTTGCCTGAAAACACTTTTGGTCTGGAACCACAAAGCATCACACAAACACGCAGAGCCGAATACAAAGACTCAGCCGAACAGGTCCACCAGTATTTCAAAAGAAAAATCTCTACTCTTTTCAAATACGACATTACAACATTTCTCTATAATCATAACTTTGTTAAGTCATATGGCAGCTTTTACCAGCTATTTAGCAACTCCTTGAATCTCCTTAGATCTGAATTCCTAACAAATCTAAGTTTAACAGATGTTACCATGAGAATGAGACCTAATAACCTTCTTTGCGATCTACCTGCACTTTGTATTCATTTGTTTTCGTTAGCATTTAGCTGGGTTGAATCGTCAGTTATTATGCTAGCTAACCGACAGTAGGAATAAAGCTGCTGTTAGTTAGCATTTGCTAATGTTTTTCCACATTCCTCGGTTCCTTGGTTAAACCAAGGAAGTTTATACTTTCATTTGACTGAAGAATTTGAAGCTGTAATTCAGCTTTTATGAGCGTATTTATTTAGATGAGTAATTGGGAATTTTTTTTAAACATCATTGTCAACCCCCATATGATTCCCAAATTCACAGCTTTGCGGCTCTCCTGTGCCTGCTGGGGTTAGAGTTCGGAAAAAAGAAAGTGTGTAAATTCCTCTGGTGATGGACATTTATTTTACTGCTTTGCTTAAAGTACAGGATGTCTGTTCACCACAATGTATTGTGTAAGATTTGGCTTGAAGTCCTTCTCTTAGTGCATGTGTTTTCCTTGCTGTGTATATCCAAGACCTGAATGAAGGTCAATTCATACTGGATGTGTCACAAATTGAGCTCACATGCCACGCTGCCTGTTTTACTCGTCTTCTCTAACTGCTATTTTGCTTGTGTGTGTGTGTGTGAGGAAAGTGTAAACTCCACAGAAGTCCACTGAAATCACAAAACCATACTTTCTATACTCTGTGCTTTTTATTTAAAATCATAACCTACAAAGATGTAATGACTGTGCAACCTGAGATTGCATAACAACATGTTTGTACACTTTGATTTTATAGCAACAAGGGGAAACATCTGTCTGATGTGAATTCAGGTTAACTCTGATCCACTAACATCAGTCATGTCCTCTTTTTTTATGTAGGCTGTAGCCAAGACAATGTGGACGGACTGCCGCTGTCATGGCGTCTCAGGCTCCTGTGCTGTAAAGACATGCTGGAAGACCATGGCATCCTTTGTGCGTGTAGGCAACTACCTAAAGGACCGTTATGAGAATAGCATACAGGTGCTAGACCGCACCAAGCGCAAGTTCCGTCGCAAGGAAAAGGAACAGCGGCACATGCCCATCGGCCGGGAGGAGCTCATCTTCCTCAACAAGTCACCCAATTATTGTGTGGAGGACCGGCGGCTGGGCGTGGCCGGGACTCGAGGGCGCCGCTGTAATCGCACTTCTGCTGGGCCGGATGGCTGCAACCTGTTGTGCTGCGGCCGCGGATACAACACACACGTGGTGCGTCATGTGGAGCGCTGCGAGTGCAAGTTCATCTGGTGCTGCTACGTGCGCTGCAGACGCTGCGAGACCATGAATGACATTCACACATGCAAATAGAGGGATGAGCCAAGGACAGGGAGATATGAGGAAACACGGAAAGAGGTGAAGTTTGACTGAGGAAATGGAGATGATATGGGTTCTACTTTCACTTCCTTCCCTGTACTCCTTTGCATTTCATTTGTCTCAGAAGCTTTGTTCAGTGGCACCTTCACTTGCTTGAGTAGCTGGATGGATTCTCAGGAAGCTGATGAAGTATTACCTGAGTACTGAGTGTTACTATGAGAACTGATGACTGAAGTGGCTTTGTGATAAAGGGATAATCTCATCGTCTTGTAATGAACGGTTTCCTTTATAAGACTTGACCATAAACACAAAAAAGAGCATGGACAACATAGCCAAGCCAACTGAGAATCCAAAGAAAAAACTCTGGGATCCCATGTGGATTGGATCCTAAAGTGGGATCAAGTCTGCTCAAGTTCAGATTATGGTCAAGTATGTTTGTTAATATTCAGCTAAACATTAATTCAGCCTTGAATTATACTCTTAAAATTGTTTAAATTCTTCGACTTGTTCTTAAAGGGAGCTCTTAAAGGTTTTATGTGGAATGCTGCAACAGAGTGCTTAACTATCAGAGAGGCTAAAGAAGCAAAGGTACTTTGAAAAATGCAGCAACATCATGCTTATGATAACTTATGAGTTTTGAGTAGTTTGAAATGCTTATATGATGTAAATACAGACGATTTACTATGATGAAAAGGTTTCTGTATGTGATAATCATGAAGAACCTATTGGGAATGTCCAGAATTCATCGACTCTAGTATGGAGGGTTTCCCTTTCATAAAAGGTTCCCTGTAGAATCCCTGTAGAAAGCTAGAACAATTAACAATCCAAAGAACTATTAAAGAACCTTTTTTTCTAAGGGTAATTTTTCCATGACTGAAAAAAACTTAAATCCAGAATCCTTAAGTTTTTCAGCTTCTGGGGAATGCTTTAAAAGTTCGATGTAAATCGACATTGTCTCCCAAAGGGATCTTATAGACGGAAGTCTTTCGATCTAGGAACTTGGTAGATTTGTTGGTGAAGTCTTGCATTTTTCAAGGCAAGTCAATCTTCGGGGGGGAAAAAAGATTCACATCCATCATTGTATAGGTTCGTCTGTGTTCATTCTATGAGTTTAAGGGTTTTAAGAGCTGTTTCACAGGGAGATATAACTATTAACCATCCAGACATATAGGTTTCTTCAAGTCTTGTCCTTCTGGGTGAAACTTTCATGGTTCTATCTAAAATCCTTCAATGGTGGGTCTTGCTTTCACAGAAGGTTCCAAGTAGAAGTGCCTTAGAGAGACAGAACCATCCAAACCACCAAATCATTGGATGGTTAACCAGAGCAGAAGAAACTTACAAAAAAGTGTTAATTGTACCACCATGTTAGTTTTTCAGTCTTGTATTTCTGAGAGAACATTTTAAAGTTCACTAGAACAAATTGGTTCCCTTTCAGAAAAGGTCCCAAGTCAATCACCTTTAGAAATCTAGAGCTGTTCATGATCTGAAGAACATGTGGCTAACCCTTTTTCTAAAAGTATAACATTTAGCAATTCAACAAGAATGAAGTTCTTGTACATATTAAATGACGTCTTTAGACTCTAGCCTCATTTGTATAATGACATGTAGTAGCTTTCTGATGATACCTGTTCCTATTGTCCCACTCCTTAGAAAGGGTTGTGTTTGTCCCTCTGAAAGAACCCTTCAAAGTTTTGTGTAGTTCCATACTTTTAAGAAAAGTTTGCAAGCCCAACACCATCCAAACAACTCTTGAGGAACTCTTTTTATATAAAGAGGTTACTTACCGTCTGTGCTCTTAGCCTTTTCCACATGCTCTCTTTCTCTACAAGAAGTCCTGATTTGTTAGAAGTCACAAACGTGTGCCAAATACCACAAGTTTTTTCGTTTAAAAAACAGCCCTAAAAAAGCTAACGCAAGTGACACTTTAGCGAAAGTGACACTTTGTTAGAGCTTCCTCAAGGCTCTTACTGAACACACTGGCAGCTGCTTATTGTCTTACACATTTGAATGCACTTGTGAGGGAATTTTGTCTGTGTCTGGTTTGTTGTAACTGCTTCAGCCATTTTCTGTCAGGGAGCCTCGTGTCAAAATGAAATCGCTGTGTCGCTCAAGAGTAAATGAAAACACTTTTGAGAAAACACTTTTCCACCTGCAATCTAATAAATCATTTAATTTGGTTGTCTGCTTGAGTTTTGTTTTTTAAATATCACTTGTTTCCTAGACTTTACATCCACGGGAGAAACAAACCTCTACATGAGATGAAATCTGTCTAAAGCACTGGTGTGAGCTAAATCTCAGCCAGTCGTAGCTTGTTGATTTGTTCAGCTAATAATAAAGTCTTCAATTTGCCTCAAGAATCTATTCCTTGAATCCCCAAGTTAAAATGTAAGGCCAGGCTCAATATGAGTAACTGGGCCAGGAAGCCAACCCAAGGAGGAGGCCTGGATGTAACACACTCTGGAGACAGATAATTCAGATAAATGCGTCCACACGGCAGTATCGGTCAATAAAGCTAGCCAATTACACAAATGCTTGCCAAGTATTCTTTTCTCTCATTCCTTCACGCTCATCCTGATCCAGTGTCTAAACCCATATAATAGGTCAATTTCCATTCTATACGTCAAAACGAGAAAACATTAATGTGCCTTGAGAAAAAATTTAACATCTTAGCGTTAAGTAGATTTGAGTAACTGTATGTCTATGCACAAATTCTCTTTCATTCAAAGTATGCAAATTAGTATAAACCAGTGCTGTGGAAGTGTTGTGTGTGCCAGTGTCGTATACATTGCATTACTTACGGGTTGGACTACACATACACAACATTTGTGGTTAATTTGCCCCATGCTGGTTGGTGGAGACAATGTCAATAACTGGCCCATAGCTCTTGCGTTGTAAACTTCTCAATGGTCTGTGATGAGTTGTCAACTGGCAGGCCGTGATCCAGCTGGGGAAAGTCTTTCATAGGACTGGACTAAATTTGAAAATATACTTTAGCTGCAGCGGAACTGGAAAATGAAGCATGAAAAAAAAATGGCCGTGGTTTAGTGACTCTAGTTTTCTAAACATGAACCAGGTTGGCTTTTGTAGCCAATCTGTTGTAAATTATTTAGCTGAAGACAGCTCATCAGACCAGAGACTAACTACAGGGCTAGAGACATCAGCTCAGTAAAGGGAGAGTTTTCACAGACTTTTATAGATAATGTGAAGCACCAGGACAAAGTAAAATAGAAAAAAAAACTTTGAATTGTCTTGTTCATAGCCATATACTAATCACTAATGCTTAGGCATTTAAAGGTAACTGTTGTCATGCTAGTTGCTTTTCCAGACCTTTTTAAACAAAGGAATTTTGTGCAACTGGCATTTTAGTTGAGCGAAGCATTGAGTTACATGTCCAAGCCAAGAGTAATGCTCCTTTCAGGGCTCCATTTCCTTGCACTCTGTATGGGGTTTTACAGCTTGTAAACATTCCCAGAAGTCTGTGGGGGCTCATATTAGAGTCTAGTAGTGCTGCTGAAGGCCTGATGGGGTTTGGATTACTCATGAGCCCACTTTGCCAGCATTTCCTTTGCTAGTATTAATTGATCAGCCTGTTTTAACCCACTCACAGTTACACCTTATAGAATTCTACCACATGTAGAAGTGCTCCGTCTTCCAAAATCTGACACGGTGATGTGTTTTTTTTTTATTTACTACAATCAATATGCACATGAAGTGCCTTATATATATATATATATATATGTGTGTGTGTGTGTATGTGTGTGTGTGTGTATATATATATATATATATATATATATATATTTAAGCTTTATATTTATATATATAAACTACAGTGACAGGTGAAGTGAATAACACTGGTTTTCGAAATTGTTTTGCCAGGAGTTTGTTGCGTCCGTCGGCGTCTTAACTATACTGTTTCTCTCTTTTTTAAATCAATAATTTTGCGCTATCGTTTTCATCTGTTGTATTTTTCACGTATTTTTAATTTTTCTCTTCTACCGTATTTTCATTTTTTTTTCTCTAAGTGCGCTTTTCTATTTTTTTTAAGACAGCGAGCGGAGGCCATCCACGCCGTCTACATTATCAACAAATCTTCGACTAAGGTGCGTTAAACAGCATG
>CM074962.1:6506776-6520303 GCA_037577455.1 Pangasius macronema
TGCTGAAAATGGCTGTAATTCCTAAATGGTAAATGCCATATTTTTGTGGAACTTCTTAAAATAAAGCTGAAAGTCTAAACTTCGACCACATCTTGATTGTTTTATTTCAAATCCATTGTGGTGGATAAGGGCAAAATCACAAAAACTCTGTTATTATGAATATATATCTGTTATTAAGATATATGACTAATCTGGGCCATTTTATGAATAATCTGAGACCTTGATGAAAGAACTGTTCCAACAGCATTGATTTAATAATGTTTATTAAAAATGTTATTACTTTATTATATATGTTTGCTGTTACAAGTTGCAATGGTACTCATGATTTGAGTAGAAAATTTAGATTTTTGGAATTAGATTGGCCATTTTAGTTTTATTGACCATTGGACTAGTTTTTGGAGTAATTTGAGGAGATGGTGTAGGAAATTGAGCTGATTTTGTTTCAATGATTTGGCAATGTTGTGATAAAATTAGCATTGTCACACAGTTATCTATCCTTTAACTGCATCTTCTTCAGGCATTGTGTCTCAGTCGGTCAGTGCAGGTTCAGGTTGAATGGTGTTAAGGCTCAGCCGTTTGGAATCAGTCTCCACTATTTCCTCCTCTCTGGCACTGCTTGACATGGGAAATGTAGGGCTATAGCAGCCACATGATATAATCTCCAAGGCCATGTCCCGGAACTGGATGGGGAAAATTGTAGATTATCTATAACTGATGATCCAGCACCACTTGTAGATTGTACAACAAAAAGATTGTAGATTGTAAAGCAAAAAAGCTATAAAAAATCATTAGCTAATTTGTAAAAACCCTGTTTTGTGTCAAACTCACCAGTTATTAGCTTTAAGATTAACTTAATTCCCACCTGTTTTTTGGCCAGGAAGAAGATGATGGGGTTGTAGGCAGAGCTGGTCTTAGCCAAGTGGGCAGGCATGGAGGCAAGGAGTGGGGATATGGAAATATCTGGCACGAGGATCACAAACATCGATACAATAGCGTAAGGCAGCCAACAGAGGAAGAAGGAACCAATCATGGCAGCCACCATGCACATAGCTTGTCTGTCCTCTTTTTGCCGTGACCTGCCTCCCTGACTCTCCACACTCTGGTTCAGCTATAAACAGGTACACATGAGGAGATGAAAAAAAATCACCAGAAATACCACTCAGAATCCTGTTCTCATTTATTTCTATCCTTACCTTTCTAATGGAGTTCAGTATGTGGTAATAGCAGTAGATGATCAGCCACGTTGGCAGAAAGAAGCAGAAGAACCAGTACGGGATCAGAAAGCTATAGCTGACCCATGTGCGCTCCTCCCAGGTCAGAGAGCATGAGGTCTGGACTCCTTCTGGGCCATAGGAGCCCCAGCCTAGCAGGGGTGCTGTGGCCCAGAACAGACAGTAGACCCAGACTAGAAGCAGACCCTTAGCGTTACGTTGCCATGTTATCTTGAAGGCACCCATGGGCTTGCATATTATGTGGTAGCGCTCATAAGCCATCAGAGTTAGTATGCACAGGGAGACCAGACCTAAGAGAATTGGAAGGGAAGAGAATTACTGGAGAATGTTTGGTGATATTTCTCCGTTCAGGGGATGCTTTGCTCTGAAATAATTTGGTGACTTTTGGTTATCCAGCTCAGTTGATCAGGTGGAGTTGGTAGGGGTGACAAAACAAAAGCTTGGGTCCAGGAGGTAACCAACCTAAATGACAACTGACAAACATTGCAGGAGAACTTTAACAAACCCTACCCTTACTTTGACCATGCTGCAGAAGGTTTTTTTTCAAGTTCATTCATTTGTTTTCAGTACCTGCTTTACCCTGCTCACAATTCAGGATTAAGGACCTGTCCAAACAATATTTGGTGCAAGGTAAGAATACAACCTGGATGAGAGACACAGCATTGCAGGGCATCACGTACTCATACTCATTCAGACCTCAGGAAAATCTAGAGTAGCTCCCTGTTTTAGAGATGGGAGGAAACCAAAGTACCCATAGAAAACCCAATCATTGATGATGAGAGCATGCAAAACTCTAAACAGAAAGTAACTGGAGCTTTGGATTGATTCCCAGAACCATGAACCATGGATCACCAATGTGACCTGCTGCACCACAAAGATTTAAACTTTTTTAGAATTCTGTTACTTTTTTCAAAGCTGATTGAATGTTCATAGACTCCTTCTTGGTAGATTTCATTGATAAGTTTGATAAGTTTGATAGGCTGTCTGTGTGGATTTTAGCATGTTTTACATATGTCTGTATGGGTTTCTTTCCTCCCACTGTCCAAAAAAATGCAGGTAGGTGGGATAGATATGCTAAATTGCCCCTTTGTGTGCATGGTGCCCTATGCTGGACTGGCTTCCAATCAAGGGTGTATTCCTTCTTCGTACCCAGTGTTCCTGAGATAGGCACCAGATCCACTGTGACCCTGACCAGGATAAAGCAGTTACTGAAAATGAATAAATGTCACTTACAAGAGCCAAACCCACAAAAATATATACCACAATTAAGAAGATGTTGGCAGGTTGGTCAGCTGGAACATCATTATCATGTTTAAATACAGTATACTGTACGTGCAGCCACTCACCAAAGTAATTGACTGCGAATCCCTGGAAGACACAGAGTTCTCTCCCCATGAAGAACTGCCCATAGTAGTTGGTCACAGAGCTAACAGCTGATCCACAGAGGGTCATGGCCATGTCAGAGATGGCCAGACCCAGAATGAGGATGTTTGTGGGGAGGAAAAGCTGTCGGTTGCGTAACATAACTGCGATAACCAGAGAGTTACAGAAGACAGAGAGAAGCGTGACAATCAGCATCCAAAATGACAGAAGCCCATATCCTAATGGAGACAGTAGAGTAGAAACAGTAGAAACATCTACTGGTGTTTCTTCTGTGACTTCCTCTGCTCTTCGTTCCATGCTTGTGGGACCAGTGTTCTCTGTTTGCTCTTTGAGATGAAATTCAAAAATGATCTTGTTCACAGCAGGATGACGGAGAAGCAATCAAACACGAGCCTTAATCTAATCCCATGATTAACCAAAACCCAAATCCTGATTACAGATGGTGTCAAATTAGATACCAGTGTTTTCTTGGATCATAAAAAACCATTTGTCACATGATTTTTTTTTTTAAAATAAGATCAAGCAGGAATATTCCTAATGCCAACTGGATTATGTAATTCCGCTTCTTCCGCTGCTTTTGAGACAATTACAATTACAGTGTTCGTTCTCATTTTTTTGGTAGGTGTTTATTAATAAAGGATTTCTGCAGCTGCAAGAGTAATGAAATATAGTGGGTGTAAAGTAGAGCATTAATCAGACACAATGTAACTAAGATGCTTCTGAAATTGAGAAGCTCCCACATTACTTAAGAAATTAAAGAATGAAGAAATTCATCTTTAACTCTCTAAAGGGTGCAACAATCACTTTGGATGGTGATTTTTTTTTAAATAACGCTGAGTTCAATATTAATGTTTTTCATTATAGCAATAATCTTTTAAAAAGTTATAGTGGTCAGTAGGTATGTTTAATTACGGTGGAGTTTTAGTCATAGGGAGTTTTTTTTTAATAATTTATCAACACAGCTAAAAAATGTTCATATTCAAAACAGCTCAGGAATTTCTGTCATTTTCAGTCACTGGTCATATAAAACACATGCTAGCTAGCTAAACTGTAAGCCTTGTTCATTAGCTAGCATATGCTCTGCATCCATGATATCCATTTATTTAACAACAGTGTTCTTTTATCTTTGACCACTTTAACAATGAGTGTATGTTTGTTCCATTTGTAGCAATTATAACATTAGTAGAGGAAAAATACTGATGTGGGTAACTGCCTGCAGCTACCTCTTATATTTCTAGATATGCGTTTGTGGATTACAACCATAGATGCATGAGCATGATCATGAACCAGCACAAGATCAAATCACACACCTTCACCCGCATATCACTGCACCCTTACTCTACTTTATTCATTCAGCTATTTAAAATAATAACAAGGATGTCATTAGGTTCTTTAGCTGACTCTTTAGTGTCCTTAAAGAGGTTGATATCAGGAAACCCGGAGGCTTTTGTGTCTTTTGTGAGGCAAGGATAACAATGAAGAGCTCAAAGGCCAAGTTTGTCATCTTCCACATTCTAAAGGAAACAGGATGCAGTCAAGTCATTAGAGACAGTTTAATGAGTTTAATGAACAGTGAGCCCAGCAAAAGGCTTTCCATAACCAGCCAATAAATAAACACTTTTGTAGATATGGGCTTGCATAGATTGTTTGTTCCAAATTTGCTTTTCAACCAGTGAGGTTTTTTTTATTTATCACTGGGGGTTGAGCTCACTTGCTCACATTTCACTGTAAATGAATGGAGGATGAGCCATTTGTCTCCTCCCATATAAATGACCTTAACGCATTCAAAATCCATTTTTTCATTCTCCCATTTCATTTTATTTCATTGACATTCCACAGCATCAAATGTGACAATAAATGGTTAAAAGTACGATGTGTCACTCATTAATAAATGAAAATTTGTTATTGTTGTTTTTGGCAGATTGCTATGGTATTGCAGGACTTCAGGGCTGAAAATTAATCAACTTTGTAGAGGTAAATCTGCTTTAGATTGGGCCACATCACACCACTCTGTACTGTACTATACACACACACACACACACATATGCTTCTTATTTTTGCAGAAAAGCTCTCTTACATAATATGCTGCTATCCTTACTTGCATATAAACATTTTCTGTAACATGTAATTTTGTGCTGGAAAACTACTGTTTGGAAATCTGAAATGTTTTTGTACTGACTCAGTAATGTAGAAATTGTCCTTGTGCTTTAACAGTGTTTGAAGGTCTGTAGTGATGATTTCAGATCACTAAGGCAGTCTGCTGTATACGACAGTTGTCACAAACTAATATCAGCCGTATAACAGCACTATTACAAACGTGCATTCATGACATGCTTACGCAGCTTAAATCCCACATCTCATACAAACGTCTGGAGCAGGGAAAGTTCTGACACAGCAGAATGTACAGGAAGTGTGTGTAAAGCAAAACTTCAGGCTGTTATCCTGATTGTTTATGACTGAGGACATCCTGTGATTCTGCTGGCTGGAAGTGAAACTGTTCGGTACCTGCCCTCCACATACTGACACACATAAACGTACAAATACTATTTGACGTGCACTACTTCATGTATTTTTATCTGTTTATAGAGCTTGACATAAAGGTTAACAGGGCATCTGGTTGAGATTAAAGGTATACATTAGGACTGGAATTAACTTTCATGCGAGTGAGAGATCAGAAATGACAATTGCAAGACAAACAAAGACCAGGGCTATTAACATGAGCAATGCATTTTCAGCATCTTTAGTAACTGCCTGGTCAGGGTGATGGTGGTTTAAATTAGGCTACAAGTTTGTTTATATCTAAACAGAACCAACTACATTTGTTAAAATATTGCAGGCAGGTGCAATCATGGTTGATTATGGTGTATCATGGTTGATTATTATACATATCCACATTATTAATAAGGTCTGTTTCCCTTAAAACTCCCAGGACCCTCACTTTTATAATGGCATACCTTTTCCTATTAGTTTTACCGTAGTTAGTGAAGAATCCAAAGTAGTCACTAATTAAAATGAATTAGATAATGACTTCTTTTTCACCAAACTTTGTCTTCTACCTATAGTGAATTAAAGAGCATAGGCGCGTGCCTGGTTGCTGATGTTTTGTGTGCTGAGAGAAAGGTCTGGGAGGACAGTTCTGGACAGTTATGGCTCAGGAAAGAGAGGAGGAGAGGAAGGGAAGTTAAAAAGGCAGAGGGCCATCCCAAGCAGTCACAGACCGGAGAGGGACCTCAGAAAGAGGACGTGGGTGTAAAAGATAAAGTCATGGAGTTCAGAATGAGCTCTGTCTATGGAAGTGGAATGCTCCTCCTGCTGATCCTTGTAGGAACAGAGATGCAGTCTACTGCTGTACAGGTGAGACACACACACACACACACACACACACAATCAGTAAGGTTAGTGTTCTCAATATGAATGACACATTAGGTCAGTGAGTTATTTAGATCGTTTGAATAAACACTACATAGTTTATGACCTAGCATTACAAATATTGTATCAGGGAAGAAGAAGAAGAAGAAGAAGAAGAAGAAGAAGAAGAAGAAGAAGAAGCTGAGCTTTCTGACATGTTTGATGCCCCATTGAGAATTTTTCATAAGTGCTCAATGAGTTAATCAGATATTATTTGTTCTTGTTTATGTGTTATTTTCCTGACAGAGAACTCACATTGTTCTTAAACACATCTTTTTTTTTCATGAATGCACTGAGAGATTTCAAAATTCATAAGCCGAACCTATAGTGCGGGTCGCACAAATAAAATCCTAATAACAGAAGCTACTCTATCTCAGTTGAATGAAACACATCAATTAAGTAATGCAGATATGCAGGCTAGCGGTGTGCTGGTGATGTGCTGATCCATTGAGTAGTTCTTTTCTCCCTCATTAACACAAAACACGTATTTAACTCCTTATAGTCTCACCTTAGTTCATTCCTCATCTTGAAGCATATTATTCGCTCATGGGACATATACAGCCACTAGCCACTTTAACTGTACTCCTGCACATTTGTGCCATTATCCAATCAGCCAATCATGTGGCAGAATATTGGAAAAACAATTGCTTGTTTTTTTTTCTTCTTCCAATATTCATCTGTCCAGTTCTGGTGAGTCTGTTCTCATTGTAGCCTCAGATTCCTGTTCTTGGTAGACAGGAGTGGAGCTCATGTTTGAGGCCATCCACCTCAAGGTTGGACGTGTTGCGTGTTCTAAGATGCTTTTCCGCTCACCACATTTGTAAAGAGTAGCTACTTGAGTTTCCTTAGCCACTGTGCAACAGTGCCATGGTCAAAGTCACTGAGATCACATTTTTTCTCCATTCTAATGTTTGATACGAACATTAACTGAAGCTCATAACCTGCATCTGCATGATTTATGCATTGCACCGCTGCCACATGATCGGCTGATTGGATGATTGCATAAATGAGCACAACGGGTGAAAATGGTGATAACGCAAAAACAGTGCTGTTTTTAATTATGCTCTAGGTTTTAATGTAGGGTTTGTTTATCTATAGCCAAAAATGTCCATTCAATTATAGTCTACTTTCACACGTATCTTGAATAAAGCTGTGCTTGATATGGCACAGAAACATCTATTCCAGTTTCATTGTGTGTGTGTGTGTGTGTGTGTGTGTGTGTGTGTGTGTGTGTGTGTGTGTGTGTGTGTATGCAAAGATTTCTTTTTTCTTTATTCACAGCTTTATTCAAGATACTTTACTCAAGATAATAGAATATATACATATATGCCTGACTGCATATTCAACCTCACTAATCAGCTTTAACAATCAGTAGCAGGTGGTGGCAAGTTATTAGAAAGAATTAGACGGCTTCAAGCTTTATTCTGAAAGCTGATTCAATCTGAAACCAAGGGTTGACTTGGGATTTATCAAATGGAGAAGCTACTAATCTGGGAACAGTGCTGTTCAATTGGCATGTTATTATATGAAAAAAAACTATACTGGTATAATGGAAATTTGTAATATAATATTCTCCAAAGTTTCCCAAATCAGTTACTGTGATAAGAGCTTAATTTAGCTACCTACATTTAGATTTTTTTTTCTCATGTCAGATTTGGTATGATATTTTGCTTTAATGGTCTATAAAACAACAGTTAATTGTCTTGACAAAGTGAATACATTTTACAGCTTTGAAATGATAACCTTTCTCTATAAAGTAGTGTGAATTATATCGCATTGATATTATCATCTAAAGAGCCACGACAGTGCTTATTTTTTAATAAAGTGTGACCACAAATTAATATATTGATTCCATTTGTTAAGATCTTCTGACAATGAATTATTAGGTTGTGGCCACAAGATACCAAAGTCATGGCCAAAAACTGTATAACCTGCACATAATATGTTATAAAATATAATACATAATATATAGCCTCTAGTTAATTATTAAAGTGATGTGGGCTAATGGTGTATCCATGTCACAGCGCCAGTGACTCCAGTATGGCATCATGCCAAGACTGATGTGTAATAATATCAAACATCTTTATGATTAGGTTCCTGTTCAATCTGTTCATTAAAAAATACCCACCATGTCACCTCAGGGGCTTTGAAATGATCACTATTATGTCTCGTAATGTAATGGCTCCCTTTGTGAAATATTTGTGCTTTTTCAAGTCTGTCCGATGTCTTCATAAATGTGTCCACNAGGTTCCTGTTCAATCTGTTCATTAAAAAATACCCACCATGTCACCTCAGGGGCTTTGAAATGATCACTATTATGTCATACTATCATTCAATTATTTGACTTCAAAATTCTCCTGCTGTTCACTTAAACCAAAAGCCTGAGAATGCCGTTTGCTCGTAATGTAATGGCTCCCTTTGTGAAATATTTGTGCTTTTTCAAGTCTGTCCGATGTCTTCATAAATGTGTCCACTAGCAATAGAACATCATGCAACACTGTGCTCACCAGCAGTATTTATCCTTTTAATAGCTGCTCTTAATTACAGCAGGCTTTGTTTTCTATATGTACATGACCTTTTTTCTGTGTGTGTGTGTGTATTTATTAGAACCGCTGCGACAGGAAAACACAAGTGATGACAAAGTCAGCGTGCCATCTGTGCTCTGTAAGTCAAGTAATGAACTGTCCAGAGGGCTATAGCAAGAAGACATCCGGCAAGGGGCAGCAGGACTGCAGGTGTGTGTGTGTGTGTGTGTGTGTGTGTGTGTGTGTGTGTGTGTGTGTGTGTGTGTGATTCATTAGGACCAAAATGTCCTGATAATGATGGAAAGCCAGAAAAAGTGTTTTGTGCAACTGGCTAAAGCAAAAGTTTTTTTTTATGGTCGCTAAGGTAGAATTATTTAACTTGATACACAAGACAAATATCCCATTCCGTGTGTTTGTGTGTGTGTGTGTGTGTGTGTGTGTGTGTGTGTGCGCGTGTGTGTGTGTGTGCGTGCATGTTTTAATACCTTTCGGCCCATGTTTTTATGTATGGGTCCCCACATGGACAAGGATTTTTTTTTTTTTTTTTTAAATGCCCTAAAAGAGCCAAAAGGTTTCCTATTGGACACTGAGGTTAAGGTTAGAGTTAGATTTAAATGTAGCAAAGCATTAATTGGCTGCATTAATAATTAATAATTATGTCAATGGAAGGTCCTCACAAGGATAGTAAGAAAGACAATATTGTGATACCATTGTTTAAAAATACTTTAATTTTCTTCACTATATTTAAGATGTAAAATTCATATTATTATTGTCACTTGCACAAAGTCTTTAAGGCTTTAAGGTTCTTCCTTTTTTCCTTTTCTTTTACACTTCAAGGTATAGTATAAGAACCTCATCCACATTTGCTCTCTCTCTCCGTGGCTGCTCACACGAATGTTTCAAAGATGTGGTGGAAGAAAGCTGCTGTTCAGGGTACTGGGGCTACGACTGTCTCGGTACGTTTCACTTTTTTTATCTTTCTAAATTTGCGTGATGACTAATTCATTCATCATGATTTTATTATTCTAATATCCACTAATAATATCTACTACAGTGCACTTTTTTCCTTTCCGCTCATAGGGATGTGTTTGGATTCTCTTAAAAAAGCCTTTTCCTCTGTCTTGTTATCTGTGCTGGTTGGATGGCATTTCCTTCTTTTTCTCCGCTTTGGACAGTGGAGGACACTGAGGGAATATTTTGACAGGAAGTGCAGGATAGCTAACAGAGTCGATGGCACACACAAAAAAAGGAAGAACTGATTCCCTTTGAGGTTAAGAAAGGATGATAGTTTGTCGAACGTAGAAAAATAGTTATATTTAGCATTTCAGGAACTGTGTGTGTGTGTGTGTGTGTGTGTGTGTGAGTGTGTGTGTGTGAGAGAGAGAGAATGAAAGGAAGAGCAAGAAACAGTTGAAAGAGTAAATGTACTGCCAAGTGGACTCACATTGTAGAAAATAAGATAGTGTGTTAATGTTACTGTAGATTTTATTTTTATTTTTACGGCACTGTACTGTAGATTTATGCAATCCTCTGGTGCTGTACATGCAACACATGCATGTCCATGTGCTTTGTAAAGCAGGAGACTTGCTGGTACAGGAAAAAAATCACACACTTCCTGTCCTAGCAAGCATTCAGTCGCAGTGTCCTAACTGAGGAAAAAAAATGTGCTGACAATCTCGCAATGTAAATCTCTCATTTCTAACACTTCCTGTCAGCATAGTAAGGTCACCGTGGTCATGCTGCCTTTGCTCTTGTATCAGCTTCTCATAAGCCACAATGGGTTAAATGCTGAAACTCTCTCATGTGTCCTGAGGATTAGAGGAGCCTGCCAGGAAATATGTCAAATTTACAGTGTGAGTCTGTGAAGTTGCTTAATCAAAGTATCCCTTAGAGAAAAAAATCACATACATGTAAGACATGATTATAAGCCTTTCACATGTGATTATGTGAGAACATGTGGAAAAATAATGCTGCATGGAAAACGTGGAAATAATCAAAGAAAAAAATCACATAAGATAAGAAATAAGAAATGAACATAAGAAATGATTCTTTGATTCAAGATAGATTGATACAGGCTTATTTAATTTTATTTATTGATGAGTCATTAATTCTTGTTTCTTTAATTCAGGCTTCTTTGATTCAGTATTCTTTGATTCAGGCTTCTTTTATTCAGGCTACTTTGATTCAGGATTCTTTGATTCAGGTTTCCTTGATTCAGTATTCTTTGATTCAGGATTCTTTGATTCAGGCTACTTTGATTCAGGATTCTTTGATTCAGGATTCTTTGATTCAGGGAGTGAGAAGCCCTCTAGATTTAATAAGTGCTTTTGTATAAAGTGTAGCTCAACACCATGTAGCATTTTATTAGTGGTTACCAGGAGCTAAATTCTGATTTAACACTTTTCTAATTTCTTGGTAACATGACAAGCTGTATTTTTGAGTTGACTGTACTGTATATAGCTGCTATAATGTAAGTGACAACAGGAACTAAATTGATTTGTGGACATTCCATGGAATTAAATGTAACTATATGGATGAAAGATATGATGTCTCATTCTTTAATAAAGAAAAAATGGTTAGCATTTTGCGTGTGTGTGTGTGTGTGTGTGTGTGTGTGTGAGAGAGAGAGAGAGAGAGAGAGAGAGAGAGAGAGAGAGAGAGANGTGTGTGTGTGTGTGTGTGTGTGTGTGTGTGTGTGTGTGTGTGTGTGAGAGAGAGAGAGAGAGAAAGAGAGAGAGAGCCAGGAAGGCTGTGATTTAAACCAAAACACAGTGGTGCAGAGAGATAACTGTTGAGAGAAAGAATAGTAGGAAGTGTAGGAAAAGAGGAGGTCAATACAGAGAATCTGCCTGACACACACACACACACACACACACACACACACACACACAGAAACACACTGGTGTTTGTGCTGACAGAAGCAAAACCTTGCTTCTTGAACAATTTTGGATTGTCTAACTGGGATTAAGGCCATTATTGGGAATCAGATTATTTGCTAAAAGAAATCTGAAAATAATTGTGATTGTGTATTATATAACTGTATATACTGGTGTAGTTTGTAGTATATAATATACAGGATATGTGTATACATGTATTGCATTTATGTCAAACACTGCTTTTATTGTCTCTGTATTAATATTTCTACTTTTTAGAGTGTCCGGGGTCTGCAGCTACTCCATGCAATAATAACGGCGATTGCTCTGATGGCATCGGAGGCTCTGGGAACTGCACTTGTAAAGTAAGTACCCCCCCCTTCTCTCTCTCTCTCTCTCTCTCTCTCTCTCTCTCTCTCTCTCTCTCTCTCTTGTACACACACACACAGCTGACTGATCCTTAGCATACAGGTATTTTCATGTATGTTCTGCAGGCAGGATTTGTGGGAACGGCGTGTGAGAAATGTGAAGAGAACCGATACGGACCCACATGCAGCAATGGTAATCTAAAGCCATCCACCCTTCTGTAATATTTCAGGAGTGGTAGCTGTTCTTGAAGCTTAACTACTGCATGTCTATGTGTGTTGTATAGTGTGCACCTGCAAGCACGGCCTCTGTAACAGCGGACTGAGAGGGAATGGACAGTGCACCTGTTTTTCAGGATACACAGGGCCAGACTGTGACCAAGGTATGTTTCACTTGGAAGAGGTTCTTTTTACAGAAGTGCAAGGGTTGCCAGATCTGCACAACATAAGCGGCACACAACATAAGCGGCGCAGTGGTCAATAAAACAGGTCAACTCTAACGTGCAAAAATCCCCAAATCCTGTAATAAAAACACCAAAATCATAGCGACAATATTTTATGTAGAAAATAAGTGCTGCCTGGAAAAAAAAGACAAAACATGATATGACAAAAAAGAAAAAATGATCATGTACTGTGCATACTGTAATCATAACAACTTGGGTGAAAACAGCCCAGTAATTTAGTCATTGAACCCAAGCCATTCAAACCAGTGTTAGGTTTCTACGTTAACCAAAATTACGTTATTTTCAGTCTAACTATTTTTCCATAACTATGTTATAGAAGCATGTTTCCACCACATATGAAAAAATATTAGAGATTTATCTTGCAATTGTGAGTAAATGGTATGCAATCACAACGTTTTGTCTCCCCATTGCCAGATAATATCACACAATTGGACAGTCTTGCCTCAGAATTTTGAGTTAATATTATGAACTTGTGATTTTTTTTTATCTCATAGTTGCCAGATATCACACAATTGTGACTTTTTATGCTGCAATTGCAGCTTTTTATCTCTTTATTTATCTCTATCGCTTTTTATTGTTTTATCTTATAGTTGTGAGTTCAACTTCATGCTTCTGCTTGTAATTGTGTGAAAATAACTTGAGATGAAATAAAGTTGTAATTGAATAATGTTAACTCGCAATTTTGAGACAGTATTTTCTTAGACATGATGAAAACAAGCTTCCATACTATGTATTCACCGTTTACTTAAAAAAAGCAGCCCAGTTCTGTGGGAAAAGCACAAACATGGCAACCCTGTGTGTCACTGTATTTGTGTGTGTATCTGTGTGTGTTCTTACAGAGCTCCCAGGTTGTGCTGCTCTGAAATGTGGTCCTGACGCACGCTGTTTTGAAGACACCACTTCTGGAAAACTGGTGTGCAAATGCCAACCTGGTTACTTTGGTGATGGAGTTCAGTGTACCTGTAAGTGCTCATGTGATGGATCTGCCAGGAGCTGCTCTTTAAACCCCAAAAGAGCAACCAAAAAATAGCAAGAGTGCACTTCAGATGCCATTTCCATACAAAATATTTGTGCATCACATAATATATCACATGAAATATAACAGGAATTATATCTATTTTATTAGGAATTATTAGGAATTACAGCTATTTTAAGCAAAGTACTTCCATTTTCAGGGGCTCAAAGCTATTTGGACATCTGACTGACAAGAAGTTAATTGACCAGGTGCTGTCCATTCCCTTGTTACTTCAAGATAAATGAAGCAGATAAAAGGTCTG
>CM074962.1:6534066-6548788 GCA_037577455.1 Pangasius macronema
GTAACGCATTATAAGACATTTGTAAATGGATTTATAACTTGTTATATTATTTGTTTATTTGTCTTCAGTAACTTCTTATATACCATGCATAATACTTTATAATGCCTGGCATTAGCCACATGTTATAATGCATTATAATCTATTAAGAAGGATAATGTTGATACTGTTGTTGTACTGTATTGTAAACACAGGTTTAGGGATACAGTAATATGTGTGAGACAATTTATCATTCATTGCAACAAACACACCTTTGATGAATGACTTTTAAAAGCCATTTAAAAAGCTTGCTTCAATCTTGTAAATTATTGGTAATTTTCGAATACACAGTACTGCAGACCATTTGTGACCCAAACTCATGTTAGACTCTTTCTGAGAAAGGTGTATGGTTTAACGCATTATAATCTTCAGTCTGTTGTAAGACTTAGGCCACGTATTAGCACAATTCATTATTTGTTGACGCAATGTGACTGATTGTGTTCACCTGATACTTGGCAGAAAAATGGAGGATGCCATCAGTTTGCCAAGTGTATGATGACAGGCCCAGGACAGAGGAACTGTACTTGCCCAGTAGATTACATTGGAGATGGGATAAACTGCAAAGCCAAACTCATACAGGTTAGCACTCTAGAGCTTTTGAATTTCTCTCATACTGTCCAATACACTTAGAAGCCACTTTATTATGTACACCTAGATTTTGTTTACAGTTATTGGCCATTTTAGGTGTACAGGTACTCACTGTATCATATTTAACATCTATCATACCAATAGAAATTATTGTTACATCTCTACACCGTGTACGGATATTGTAGATGAACCCAATAATATGGCCAAGGAAATGTAGAAGCTAGATGTACCTGAGAAAGTGTCTCATATATTTTGTTGTTTAACTTAAATCTGTGTCACGTTTTGACTTCAGGAGCTTCGGGTGAGAGGTCTGACTGACTTCTACTACAGTCTGCATGTAAGTCTGCGTATATTTACAGTACTGTGCAAAAGTATTAGGCAAATGCAAAGAAATGCTGTAAAGCAAAGATGCCTTCAAAGAAGAACAACAAAATATAGATGATCAGTGCTGCATTCATGCCACTATAAAGCATAAAGAAACCAAAAATTAAGACGTTCACTGTTGAACTCGTTAATGAGCTGCCGTGTAACATACAACACATTTCTATATTTTTTGTTATTTCCAGAGAGCTGATATCTATTATCTTCAAAGCCGAGGTCCATACACTGTGTTTGCTCCTAATAATAATGCGTTTCACAAACTGGGGGTAAGTGCGATTAAATTTATTATTTATTTATTTATTTATTTATTTATTTATTTATTTATTTATTTTAATAAATAAATAAATAAATAATGAGAAAACAAGTAATCACAAGTAATCATAATTATAACAAGTCATAAGTTCAAGGTACATGCTCATACTTTAATATCATAATTATAAGATAACAAGTCATAATTATAAGATCTATATCTCATATATATCATATATATCATAATTATAAGATATAAGTCATAATTCTGAGATACTGTGTTATGGTTCTAACATAAGATAATATCTCAGAATTATGACTTTTAGTCACAAAATTATGACATAATTATGACTGAATATCTTGAAATTATGACTTAGTATCTGATAATTATGGTATAGTATCTCATAATTATGACTTATTATTTAAATATGACTTGAAATTATGATTTAGTTAATGAGACATAACTATAAATAATAAGATAACTCTCTGAATACACTCATATACTTCTGCCATCTGCCATCACATGAGGCAATATTGTAAACTGTTATTAATAGTTTGGTCATGAATCAATTTAACTATCTTTAACTCTACTTATATACTTTATATTTAACTTTACTAAGGACTAGGATGGACAGTACCATCTGGGTAACACTTTATGTGCAGTGTACCAACAGTGAGCCTTCATACCACATGCACAAGTATTGCATAAACATGTTATAAAGCAGTGCGAGTTATTAGTCTGTATATTCATGAAACTTTGGGATGTTGTCTCTGCTCCTTGGTTCCGTAAAGTGGTGAAGGTTCATTTGCATTACCACTATTACACCATGACAGGTTTATATATTGTTCTAATATTTTATCATTTCTATAATAAAAACAAATTTAAAAGGACTCATTTGCTCTGATATTTTTTTATAAAGTTGTTATTTAACAAAAGAAAAAGGCCTGATCACTGAAATGGAGAATGTTATTTCATATTTATGGAAGGATTTATGATTAGAGTAGTCTTAGAGGTTAAGCTGTTCCTTTATTTTCTGTCTAACTGCTTTTTTTTGTTCCAAAGAGAGAAAAAAAAAGGCTGGTGAGGGAACGACTGCTTACATATAAGCGATAACAGGAACAGGAACTCATTTAGCAAGCATCCCACTGCATTAAATGTATCTATAAAGGATCAAACATGTGATGTGCTTTAAAAAAATGAGATGTACAGTAATTGTCAAATTGCTGTGGTTTATGAGGAATAAAACACTTCAGGACACGGTGTTATAAGAAAGTAATCATGGTTTGCATGCAGGGCTCGTCACTTGATCCCGTCGTTGATTATTTTCTTATAACAGCATGTCTCGAAGTGCTTTATTCCTTACTAATGAACACAAGTTACAACTTCACCTAGTTAGGAAGTCTGTGTGAAAGCTGATTTGATGTCCTCAAACTTAGGTGGTCATGCAATGTTCAATCAAGTGTTTTATAACACTGTTATGAGCGAGTATGTATACCCTGTACAACTTTGTACAAACCCTGTACAAATTTGGGGGCAGTCGTGGCCTAATGGTCTGAGAGTCGGACTTGTAACCCGAAGGTGAACCCGAAGGTCGTGGGTTTGAGNTTGGATGGGTTAAATGCAGAGCACAAATTCTGAGTATGGGTCACCACACTTGGCCACAAAGTCACTTCACTTCATTTTAGATTTCTCAACTCTTCATGATTGTGCCGTTAGAAAAAAAATAAGGATGAAAAATTACAACTAATTCGAAATGAAATTTAATTACAAGTAATTTGAATAGTCACCCATGATGTTAACTGTAGATGAAAACCACTCGCTGCTGCTGAGGATGGCCCCATACGCACAGCCTAAAGATCAATGAGATAACTGCGGATGCAATTGCTACGATAGCCTTAGGACATTCTGTATATTTGGCCATAAGATTACTGTGGATGGTACCACTGAGAAACCATGAAGATGAATTAAGACTACAAACAGTTTTACTGTGATAGCCTTAGGACAGCAATTGCTATGAACAGTTTTGCACTCCTGTTTTAGCAGTTATTGTACTGTCTTGTGCTGTTTGCACACGATGGCACGAGCACTTTATGTAGTAAAGTGTAGTCTCTTGTAGTTCTGTGTTGTTTGATGTAGCACCATGGTCCTGGAGGAACACTGTTTTATTTCACTGTGTACTAACCAGCTGTATATGGTGAAATGACACTAAAGCCACTTGACGTGACTTGACTTGAAAATATTATTCCCTAACACCCCACCCACTGAGGATGGACCACCTCTTGACCCTTACTTGGTTCTCTCTATGCTTTGCATCATTCCTGCTTTGTTTCATTCTCTGTTTATTCTGATATCAGAAGGGGAAGACAGGAACACATCTTAGTTCTCTACCATTTATTTCCCTTTTTACGGCGCTAGGACGTCATGGTGTTAGTGCCGTGCCGGAGCCTCCTCCCAGAAGATCTGCAGCAACCTCGCAACCTCACCACACTCACTGGTGAAATCCTCACCATTTCGTATTCTGAGGTAACCAGTCTGACCACAGCATAAAGGCTCAAGTCAAAACCTGAGATCTAAACCTGATCTTTGTCCTCAGGGTACCATGCAAATCAATAACAATGCCAAAGTGGTGTACAGCGATCAAGAAAGTAGCAACGGGATTTTCTACGAAATTGACACTGTTCTGATTCCGCCCAGTTATCAGAAGATTGAAGAGATGAACAAACCAAATGTAAGTGTTGAACTGTTCCTTACAGTTGAGGGATATGTATATCATTAATTTCACTAAGATGAATTCATTTCAAAAACATGGAACTGCAAAAGACAATTTCTTGGACCATCCTTTCCTCTGCTCACTCAGTTAAAACTGTGTTCAACATGGATTTGATCTTATTTCAATTCACTTAAGACTTTACTTAAATAAGACGAACTAAATGAACGAAAGAGTCTAGAACCCATTGATATTGAACGACTTCGAAACACCTTTTTTTTGGCTCACTGCTGAAAGTCATGCATACATTAGGTAGTGGTTCGTGTAAATTAGATGAATATATGGCTAAATGTAAGCATATGCATATGACATAAATAAGAAACTAGTGGTGTTTTTTTTACATCCACGAAGCTGAAGCTGATTCATCAGTTACGCTCAAATCAGTGCATGTTTTGGTGTTGTAGAACTGTTTCAGATGCAAATTCATTCATATGCCATGCTCAAATCCGTGCTTGTTTCTACTCAACTTTGATGAATGAAGGCCATTTAAATCCCAAAACATAGCTCTTAGTAGTACTTTAAGATTAGATCACCAAACAGCGTGAAAATATTTATATATTCATATTCATTTACTGACTCATTTATCAGTAAATAACCTTAGCTTCACGTCATCTTCATTTCCTTACAGTCTGCCCTCAAAGACGTAGCAGATCAACATGGGTTCAAGACTTTCTACAAACTGCTGGAAGTGTGTACAAACATTTTTGCCATTTATCTCATTACATTTACAGCTACTATCATTTCTGGCATGTATTCGTCATCCTTCATTTTTACTAAATTTATCTTTCACAAAGTCATTTTTCCAAACACTGAACCGAACAACATCCTATGTCTCCACTAAAAACAAATACAGGACCCTCTCCACCAGCCGGTCACGTTGTTCCTGCCGACAGACTCCACCATGGCGGCTTTACCTCAAGCACAAAAGGACTTTCTGTATGCCCTGCATAACCGAGCTCAACTGGTGGAGTATCTCGAGTACCACATCCTCCGAGACAAAAAGGTGAGCCAGTATGATGTCTGTGCTGCCCAAATCCCAAATAATTCACTGAGAGATTTAGATTTGCACTGAAGCATTACTCAAAAGAACAGTCATTTCCAGCTGTGCTATAGATAAAGAAACAGGAAGTGTGTGTGGTAGAAAGAAAATAAATTTGAATGTGTCTTGTTTAGTTGCATGCTGCAGAGGTGACGCATTTTGATTCACTGAAGACTCTTCAAGGCTCCGATATTTCTGTGAGCTGTGTTGGAGAAGACCACATAGTAAGTGACCAAGAAAGCAAAACGAATTTACAACAAAGAATTTACAACACGGAACAACTTATACAGGGTCTCATTGGTAAATTGGTGTAGTAGAAGAGGAATAAAACACATCAGGGCATGCTGTTATTGGAAAATAATCAATGTCTGGCATCACACACATCACACCAGTCCATCTTTGGTTATTTTCCTATAACAGCACGCCCCCAAGTGTTTTATTTCTTGTTTAATTGATAGTTGAATTGACTGATGTGTGGGTGTGATATGTACCATTAATTATTTAGAAAAAATATAGACTATCCTGGAAAAAAGCCAGAAAGCAGTTGCTGGGAGGAAAAGTATACAGATTCTAAAAGTTGTGTTGTGCTACCTCAAATGTCAGATTTCAGAGTTCTTCATGTTTCCCCTGGATAATGATATTATTATTTTCTCCCATTCCTCTAGGGGGCACTGTACATCAACGATAAGAACTGTCGAATTGTAAAGAGGAATCTGAATTTCAACGAAGGCCTTGTTTATGGTATTGATTGTTTGCTCACACCACCCAGCCTGGGAGGACGCTGTGATAAGAAGGACATTGTAGAGATTACTGTAAGTGCCTCGTGGTACTAAACTATGGCATGGTACTGACATGGTGTTCAGTTCAGCATTGCTGAGTGTGCACAATAAAATACATTACAGCAGGGGTATTCAGACTGTGGGGAATTGCAGGGGTAAGTAGGGGGTGCAGGTGAAGGAATGAGCTTTTACCCATTTTGTGTAAGAGCGCCGCATTTTAATATCGGAGTAGGCTAGAATGAATTTTATACGGTTTTCTCGTCAGAATAAAAGAAAGGGGGTTATCTTTACCGTCTACTCCGTTAGTTGCATACATAGAAGAATGACTGACAGTCGTGCAGGAGTTTGTTAACCCCGCCCCCTTTCCCCATCTCAGATAGTGTCTCTTGTCTTGACTTGACATTCTCGCTTGAAAGGTCATCGTAAACACAGAATATTTCAAGTTCATTAGTTTGAAATAAAATCAAATATTAAACATAAAAAATTTTACACAAGTTGAAACAATTGAAATATGTGTGTGTGTGTCAGTTGGAGTCTTTCGATGTAAATAAACGGATGCTACTGAGAAAAAGGAGAAAATTTATACTTAAAATAAGTTGAAATAGATATGAGGCTTTGGCCTAACACGTTCTCCAAAACTGGAAAGTGGCCCTCATGGGGAGAGGTTTGAATACATCTGCATTACAGAGTACAATTACTTGTCATGCCTTGCTAAGCTGTGAATAACCCTTGTTTTTCAGTTGTTCAGCAACTGAATTCTTTCTATATTTTTTGTTGTTGTCAGATGCCCTGCAGATATTGCTCTCTCACGAGTGCATCTGATTGCCCTGCAGTAACCAAACCAAAGGTACAATTTCATTCTATTGGTCTAGTTAGTTTGTGTGGACACCATTATTCCATTAAAGTTACCCTCTCTCTTAAAGGTGCAAATATATGAGCAGATATGAAGGTTTGTTCTGTGTTCGATGATAACACTATTTCCCTTGCTGCATATGAGTATTTAGATTAGTAACACTTTATAAATGCTTCGACCAACCAAACCATATTGGAGTGTACAGGATTTTTAGAGATATATGAATATCTGACATGACAGGTGTACTGTACGAATTACACAGGGTAGAAGGTGCATATACATGTTTAGCAAGTCGACGTTGAGATAGGGTGCAGCTAAAATACAGGCGTTACCTGTGTACCTGTGTCCATTTGAGAACTGCTGCTGTAATCATAAAGACTGTCCTGAGCTCATCATCAGGACTCTTATACTCTCACACGCTTCTCATACTGAACATCCTGTAAACGCAGAAACTGTTTGTCTTTACTCTTCTACTCCTGCATATTGTAATGATTTATAATCTAGTGTCACCCAGAAGATGTTGGGTTCCTTTTAAGTTGAGTCCTCATGTTGTCTCAGGGAGTTTTTCCTTGCCACTGTCATCTCTGGCTTGCTCATTAGCGGATGAAATCTACATTCTATATTTCTGTCTATGAAACTGAATTTAAATGCAAATGTACACTTATGAGTGTCTAAACTTTTGCCTAGTACTAGTACTAATATGCTAGTGCCTTGTGTTAGCATCAGTTTACGAAACGCTCCAGTTTATGAAAATCTGACTTCAATACAGACTATACAGAAGTGTGACTTTCCAAGACGCTTCTTGTCTGTGAACTCTGGATGCCAGTCTGTGTGCTCCATGGTTGTATGGAAACCCAAGTGCTGCCCAGGCTACTATGGCAGGGACTGTCTCGGTAAGCTTTACATCACAGGCGTATGCAAAAATTAAAAAGCTATTATAAGCCATTTCACATTATAACAATTGCAACAGTAATAACTTTAGTGATATTAAGATATTAAAACCTTTTCTCCAGCCTGTCCTGGAGGGCCGGGATCTCCGTGCAGTAACCATGGGCGGTGTGATGACGATCATTTAGGAAACGGCACCTGCACATGTGATACAGGGTTTCAGGGCGTGGCCTGTGAACTGTGCACTGAAGGCCACTTTGGACCTGACTGCAAAGGTGTTTTTCTATTATTAATAAATTTAAATATGTTTCACAGATATATCTTCAAATGTGTTTGATTTCACAGATGTATCTTCATTTTCAGAAGTAAAGATAGTCAAATAATTCATTTTAAATAACTTATAGAGGTATATTTTGCATTATTACCTCAGAAACCATGGGGAGTGCAAACTTTTGCATTCACATTTAGAGATGTTCAGGAGGATTCACTCAAAATAGAATCATTATGATGGGCGGGAAAGTAATCCAGCTGTGCATTTGTTTCTCTCCCCATAGCCTGTAACTGCACAGAGCATGGAACATGTATTGAGGGTCGAGAAGGAACAGGCTCCTGTTTCTGTGACGAGGGCTGGACAGGTCTACAATGTGAACATAAATTAGGCATGTAACTCATGTACATGTTTTGCAGTCTGAGAAAACTTTTTCTTTATATATAAATAGAGGATGGGATGTATACACTTCCGTACTGATACTCAAGTGCTTGCTTTATTTCTAATGCTGTAGCTGATGGTCCTTTGTGTTTACCTGCATGCCACAAGAAGGCAGTGTGTACCAAGAACAACACCTGTGTGTGTAAGCCGTTCTACGAGGGAGATGGAATCACTTGTACAGGTAAACACTTTGCTTTGGTCTCATTCTCCTCAAAAAAAAACACACACACACAAATTTAGAAAAAAGAACAAAGCTTGAGCTTTATCTAAACATTACTGTTAATCCCACATTTGTACCCGTGTCCTCTCACCTCCAGTAATGGATATGTGCCAGTTCTGGAATGGCGGCTGCTCAAAAAATGCCAAATGCACCCAGAAAGGAGAGAAAGTGAACTGCACATGTCTGAAAAGCTTTTCAGGAGATGGATATGTCTGTCTGCCGGTGGACCCGTGTGTCGAAGATGACAACGGAGGCTGCAGTGAGCATGCCATCTGCACCATGACTGGACCTGTGAGCAGACTTTTCTCTTATTTTAGGCTTGTAATGTGCTGTTTACATACACGAGTGACATCATGTTACATATATTTTATATAAATTTTTACATGTATTAAGAACATGATTGTATGTATGATTTATCTAGTAGAGATCAGGGCTAACACATGCTAGCTACTGATTTACACAACATAATAGTCAGCTTAAGGTTAGCTAGCTTGCTCGTAACTTTGCACACTGGTTTACAGAATATAATAGTTAGCCTAAAGTTAGGTAGTTTGCTAACTTTAGCTAATGGTTTGCACAATATAATAGCATAAGTTTAACTAGTTTGCCATTGCATAGTTTTAATTACATGATATGATGCTTTATATAATGCTTTCTAGCAACCATGGCTAGTATCTAAGGTCAAGTAGCTACTACTGAAGAGGTAGCATGTGCACTACAGGAGCAAACAGCCTTACTGTGTGACCAATACTATTTCTCCTGGATGTAAGATATTCAGCTTGATGTATGTATTTTTTTTTTAATTAAACTACAGGGGAAAAGAAAGTGTGAGTGTAAAACTAACTATGTTGGAGACGGGCTGGCATGTGAACTGAAGGTGCTTCCTGTGAACCGTTGTATGGTGGATAATGGCCAATGTCATATAGACGCACAGTGCACTGACCTGCACTACGAGGGTGAGTGTTTTCACCATTTATCTATAGAACTTTGTACAGCCTCTCAGCATAATGACCAAAAATGGCAAAGTCGCTAAAAACATCCACATAAAACTGAATATGTCAACACTGAATTCTCAAAGAATTTAGTTTTTATCAAAATCAACTATACTCCAACACACTGTCAAATGTTTTTATACACAGATGAATAGTTCTAAAAGCTAGTCTTGGGCTGTTTTATTTCAGATAAAACTGTCGGTGTCTTCCACTACCGTTCTCCGCTGGGGGCATACAAGCTGAACTACACAGAGTCTCAAGAGGCCTGTAAGCAGGCAGGAGGCACCATTGCTTCCTATACACAGCTCTCGTATGCACAGCAGGTATGTATAAATGCATGCAAACACATTTATGTTATGGCATAACATTTACTATGCATTGAGGGGTGTGATCTTGTTTGTGTGTGCGGCAGGCTGGATATACCATGTGTTCAGCCGGGTGGCTTGCACAGAACCGGGTAGCTTATCCCATGAGCTACTCCAACCCTAAATGTGGATTTGGCCACGTGGGCATAGTGGACTATGGCACTCAGACAGATCTAAGTAAGACCTGGGACACATTCTGTTACCGGGTAAAAGGTATGTTCATCTGGCTTTAATAGACATAAAATAAATTCATTACACCCTAACTTCAATACATAACGTCTTTAAACCAGTGTGTACTATGCTTTTGGATTGCATTAATTTCAGTAATCCATACCAGAGGTGGGGACTTGGCTCAAACCTACACTTGCTGCATGACTCTACACTAGAGATTGGGCCATGTTCATTGGGTTCCCAGGATTATGCCTGTGGCATGGGGCTTCTGGGATTAGATTTTGGGCATGGAGGCATCTGGGATTAGGCCTTAGGCATGGGGTCATCTCATATTAGGTCTTGGGGATGGGGCTTCTGGTTTTAGGCCTTGAGGCTCTGGTATCAAGCTATGGAACAACTGGGATTACGCCTTGGGCATTAGGCGTCTGGGTTTAGACATCCAGGAGTAAACCTTGAGCTTTAGGCTTCCAGGCTTAGGTCTTATTCATGGGGTTTCTTCTGGAATTAAGCCTTGGGGATGTAGCTTTTGGGGTTAGGCTTTGGTCATCAGTTTTCTGGGATTAGTCTTTTTTTATAGGGTTTCTGAAGTTAGGCCTTGGAGATGAGGCTTCTAGATAATATATGTTCCCTTTATCACCTAACTGCACACGTGTTTGTGTATTTTAGATGTAAAGTGTGAGTGTAAGATCGGCTACATTGGTGATGGATACTCTTGCATTGGCAACATCCTGCAGGTTCTCACCACCAAGCCCAACTTTTCCAACTTTCTTTCAGTGAGTACAATAGCTCACACATCACACAGCTCACCAATCTGCACGCATACTCAACTCCCAATAAAGGCTCATGGGTCTACTGCTGCTTGGAATACTAAACACAAAGTTCAGCATTTGTTAGGTACCTGCACCAGGTTATGCAAAAAACTATCCTGGGCAGTTTCTGTTAAAATAAGAGTCATGGAACTTAAATTCCATGCAGAAACATTGCAAGTTGTCTTTAAAAGAACATTTACTTCATTTTCTCCATTTAGTTCATACTCAGAATTAGAAATAAATACTGTATATTTGTTCACACCCCAAAAGAACACTAAATTCAACCTTTTGCCAGTCAGTGGGCTCAGAATGTTACCAACAGCAGAAATCTCTGATGAAATCTGTGGTTTGTATTTCATATATTTGTTTCTTCTCCAGCATATCTTGAATTACTCCCGAGCTGGAGTAAAAGGGCAAGAGTTTATGAAGCGCCTCAGCAATATAACCACACAGTCCACCCTATTTGTGCCTGATAACAATGGCCTCTATGAGAACCAGGTAATTAGTCTCTCTCTGTACCACACAGACATATACTTTCTTTCTAATACAAAAATAACACACTNCTATCCTACAGAGATTTAGACTACCACCTGCTGGATGGGAGAGCTCTAGTGCTGCAGGATCTCATTAACATCAGTCATGTTAAATCACATCTAGGACACACCCTGAATGTGAAACGGGTTCCTAGTCTCCAAAACCCCCAGACAGAGGTAAAAGTGGTAAAAGTATTATGCTTACTAGATGCATTAAAGAACAAAACTTAAAATTAACATGTGAGAGACGTAATTCCTTTTCAAACTGCTCAGAGGGTATGCATTGACAATTAATCACAAAAAAACCTTCCTCTCTTTAGGCTTCTTCCGGATATGTCAATGACCGTTACATCATCGAATCTGACATTCTTGCATCCAATGGGATCATCCACGTGCTGCAGGGACCACTGAAAGCCCCGCCACCTCCACCCTCGTCCCTTCCTCAGGCACATACAGCAGGAATGGGGATTGGTGTCATATTGCTAGTAATTCTTATTCTCTCTGCAGCATTCGTGGCCTATCACTTCTACAACCGCCAAACCAAGCCATTCCAGTTCCACTACTTTAGGGTATGTGTTTGTGTATGTGTGTGTATGTGTGTGTATGTGAGTGTGTGTGTGTGTGTGTGTGTGTGTGTGTGTTATTTGCAAATGGTCCATTTTTTATATTTCTATGGGTATACAAAATAATAATAATAATAATAATAATAATAATAATAATAATAATATAACTATAAGTATCCAGTGAACAAAGACCAGAATGAAAGAACAGAAATTAATTCGATTTGAAGAATGTATGTATATACAGTTAAAAGCAAAAGTTTGTATCCTTTGGGACAAAATGAAGAAGACAAAGAAACATACCAAGGAAAAAGGTTTAGTAATTGATATGGTAAAGACTTCTGTAAGGAGACAATTACTTTACATTTATGGAAGGAGTCTCCAGTATCAGCTCTTTGCAACATGAACTTCTGGACAGAGTACTTTGTTCTTTGTGGTTTCTCATTAATATGGCAAGCTGAATTTTTGCCTTATTAACTTCAGGAGAGAAAAAAAGAGGCTGGTGAGGGTTTATAGCTGCTGTAGTATAAGTGATAACAGGATCTAACTTATGTCATGGACAAGTACATGTCCTTCTTTAATTAATAAAAAAAAAATACAAGCATTGGAATAATGCTGTGTTATACACTTTGTGACATGCTGTTGTAATAAATAAATAAAATAATTAGATACAATAATCCACTTTGGGGTAACAGTAACTCCTCTATAACAGCATACCCTGTAGTGTTTTATTGTTTACTTAATTTATACAAATAAGACATTTAGTGTTTGGTTTCATAGATGATCTTTCATTTTCAAGTATCAGAAATGTTCAAACAGTGTAAAAATATTAATTCTGAAATTCTACTGATTTGAGACTAATTTATAGTCATTTTTACATCTAAATATTCTTTTACTTGTATGCCCTTTTACCTTTTGTCTTCATAGACGACGCCAAACTCGAAAGCCCCGTCGAGGTCTTGAGACTATTGGTTCATGCCAAAATTTTGATTTTAAGCTATTTTTCTGTTGATCTTCTCCTATAGTTTAGATTGTTGTCTAAACCACTACGTTTCATTTTTTCACAGTGAAATAGAATTTCTCCAGAATTCAGTCATGGGTGTTGTTCCTCGTTTTGGCCTCTACGTTCACTTCTATGTGCATTTCCTTTCAGGAGGATGAGAAGGAAGATTCGAGCTCACCTGACTCTACACCATATATCAGTAACCCCATGTATGAGACTACAGCTGCCCCTAGTGCCCCAGACCTCCCTGTGGAAGATGTAAGTAAAAGAAAATATGTCACTATATGACCTATTTATGGCTCTATGTCAATAGTTACATATAACACAACAGCAGCTTCATCTTTGGTGAGATGTAGGGTCTTATAGGCAGTACTAATACTTGACTGTACTAACACTTGTAGAAGGATGACAAGCACCAGGTAGTTGATGGAGGCTCGTATGACCTGCTCCAGGATAGCTGAAAAGACTGCAGATGCTCTTTAGAGATCTGATCTGCCAGTGAGCGGTGGACACTGAGTATCTGCTGTACATTTGGAGACTGTGGAATGGCAGCAACATGGTGAATAATAGTGATTTAATGAACTGAAAACTGTCTGATGATCAGAGTTTGTGTGTGTGTGTGTGTGTGTGTGTGTGTGTGTGTGTGTGTGTGTGTGTGTGAGAATACTGCTGAGATTGTCTTTTTTTTTTCTGTTACTACATAAGGACCAAATAAACTAATGAAAACATACGTGTCAGTTATGATTCACAAACAGCAAACTTTTTTTTTTTTTTTACACAAAACACTCCTAACTTTAACGCAGAGTTTTATGTGAATAAAAAAAGACTATCATACATCATCACAAATTGCTGTTTTTTTTTTTAGATGCACATTTTGGTACATTTGTCCAATAAATAATGTCAGATCCCAGAAAGTCTCTCATGCATAACATTCCTAATATATTTAATTTCAGTTTTCTGGGAAACAAAATGGATACAAGCCAAGTAGATGTAGCTTTTAAATAGATCTCTCTCTCTCTCTCTCTCTCTCTCTCTCTCTCTCTCTCTCTCTCTTCCTGTCCTTTCCACGGCGAAGTTCTTTAGGTAAGGAAAAGACTCTCTCACTCCTTTTCTCTGCACTGTATTAAAATAGTCCAATTTATTATTTTTGATTTGCTATTGATCAAATGATCAAATTTATTCTCCAGCAAATATAAATTTTGGTAGGGTTTTGTCTAAATAAATAAATAAGGCTCAACAAATTTGTTGTATGCTTCCGAGGTAAATTTTATTCTGATTCTTTTATTATAGAAGCAATTCAGATGAGAGAAGAGAGATGATGGTGGTTACCCTTCTTGTACTGGTCCATATATGGTAGCACTGCCTCCCACACCTAAACACACACCATCATCATCATCATCATCATCAACTGACAACTATATTTCTAAGGCTTGAATTATACCACCATTATACGTATAAAATAGAGATGACGTACCTTCTCCTCTAGGAGGAGCTGGTGAGCTGCTTCTATATCAGAGCTGATAACACGGTCTTTGTCCCAGGGCCTGATGGGAAATGCACAGCTTGCTTAGAGTGACAATACAAGCCAAAAATGACAATATTTTCTACCCCCGATCCTGGAATAAAAGGTATAGCACATATTATCTACAAGTCTATAATTGTTTATTGCTTTAGTCAGGAGTGTGTGTCTTAGCCTTTGTGGTCACCTGACTACAGAGCGCAGCAGCTCGTAGACGTTCTCCAGAGGAGCTGTGGTCTTTAAGGGCCGGTGGAACTCCA
>CM074962.1:6571320-6678912 GCA_037577455.1 Pangasius macronema
AACAACATGTAGTAAATCTGAGCTTAAAAATACTGAGATACTTCAAAAAAAATACTGCTTATTTCAAAATGCTAAAATTGACAAAGTTTCAAAATGGTTTAAAAATTATTGCCACCTTAACAAATAGAGTTAGGAAACAGAAAACTCCTAAAGCTCCAAAAAGCTTTTTCCTAGATAATTTCCAGTAAATTCCCATTTTTCTCTCCGCACCCACCACCTCTTCATCTCCTCGCTACTACAGAGTGGCCAAAAAGTCAGGAACCAATGACTGGTCACCCTTTTGGCCACCCTGTATACAGCAACTCCTATCCAACAGTCTGTAGAGGAGGACATGGAGGACAAGTTCTCAGAGTTCTCCTCTGTCTCCATATTATAACTTCATGCCATTTAGTTGAGGGTATGGTCTGCACTTGCAGATTAATATTTGGTGAAGCCTGTGCAGATTTGTGTATGTTTGGAGTCATTATCATGTTTAAAAAGATTCATCTATAGCCAAGTATTAACTTCTTGACAAAAGAACAAGGTTTTATTGCATGATGCTATTAGTCTTCCAAGCACTCCTGGATCACAAGCTGCAAAATGATTCATCATTTACTGTGGGAATGGGGGCATATCTTTGTATAAATATATTGTTTATTTAAAAAAGGAAAGAAATGCTAATGGTTTGTGTGTAAAAACTGCCTTGAATGATCTATAGTGGTGTCAGTAGTTTTGACACATTTACGAGAGAAAACTGAAATAAATAAGCTCTTATGACAATTATTTGAGTGGAAAATTTGAATTATTGCCTTGTTAATTTCATACAATGCTTTTTGCCTGTTCTGAGGTAATTCTTGCAGACTGCTTGAGAATGTGTAATGAGAGCTGCAAGACCAACTACAGGTGCTTGTACAAAGACAGAGGAGCCTATTTGCATGTGTATTGAACTGAATTGCATTGTATGTGTGCTGAGGCTTTCATTGTTTCTCTGAGACTCCATTGGGGAAAATGTGCTGGCAGTGACGTCATGTTGCAATGCCAATGTGCAACAGAGTGAATGCTAAAAGATTTGGAGCTCCGGCGAATAAGACGTTAGGAACGTTACGGGACGAGACCGTAAGTCGAACACCTTAAGGAAGGGGTAATCGAGCTAGTAGGGGCTCTGAAGGACCTTGTTTCACTCATGGCTCACTGGAGGCCCTCAGTGGTGGGAGTATTCCAGGAATGTGAGTGTACATGTGCACGTGCATGAGCATTTCTGCTCCTTTTCAGGCACATTCATCTTCAGTGATGTTGTGCCAAGCATCATTGGTGCATATTTGCAGCTGAGTCCTCCCTCTGATGAGCCATTAGTCTCAAGCTCTTTCACCCATTACGCCCAATTTTTTCCCAGCAGGTCACAGTGCCATGCATTGTAAATTGAAGCAGCTTAAAAAGAGACTAGCTTTCCTCCCTGGACAATAACAGATTCCAATGAACCACAGGAGTAGACAGCACCTAGAAAGCAAATTCTTGAGCCATAAGGTAATGCCTTTTCAGGTTTGTAGTATGTGCACTGTATGGCGGTGTAACTGACCCTCTGCCTTCCTTACCAGTATCCTCTAACGCTTTACAGTGACATTGTCCCAGGTTAATGTTGTAAATGGAACTCTCTACAGAACTAGATTGAAAGATAGTAGTTGCTGTCACACTTGTGTGTGAATCCATCCTCACCTGCCTACTTCCTTACTAACACTTTGTATCACTTCGTGTTCAGTGTTACATTTGTATGCAGAAATTGGAGGTTTGCAGGTTTGAAGATTCCAGAGTTTGAAGATTGGCTATGATTATGAGATAAATTTGTATTATCTGTGCAGGAGCTTGTGAGCTTGTCCAGGAATGAAGTATGGAGAGGGTGAGCTGTAGGAGTTGACAGGACACAGAACACTCTGCACCTCCTTATCAGAGGCCTGGTACCAAGTGGAGCCGATGCCTGGGGGAGGAAACCTGTAACACACACGCGTTCACGAATTCATTGGGGTATGTCCATAAACTAGTTTCTGTAAGGACTGCACAAAGAGGAAGATTGATTTTGTAGCATTTCAACATGTTATGAACCTTTACACACAGTATGTGTGAGTGATGCTACATGCTGTGTCGCACAATATTCCCTCAACAAGTCATTGAAGTTAATTATCTTCCAATGAACTTGACCAGAAATGTGCATTGGACAACTGTGTACAACCAATATGAGTCTTTTCATGACATAAAGACAGGGCAGGTCACCCAAGAAGTTGGCAGCTGGGTGATTTATTTGTTGCACGGGTCTGTGCTATGCTGGGCTGGGCTTTACCTCAGGGTTAAACATCAGAATAGTTTAAAACTAGCAAGAGAAAATGTAGGACAGGAGTAAAACCTGAAGAGAGCTGGAAACATATATTACACAATGCTCTTCAAGCCCAGAGAGCTTGTTTCAGTGCACCTTTGGGAGAAGTGACTGTCTTAATGGTGAAAGTACAATTCAAATCATGTATTGCAGTTAGTTTCCATTGGGTCTACCTAAGACTGTCCATGACAGCCCTGCCACTTGACTGATTTTGCGTGTGATCCCCATCCTTCATCTTTCATCAAGTGAGCCAAAAAAATGGCTGCATGTCGCTTTACTGGGAAGGAGGAAGAAGAAGAACCAAGCATGCATTCACATGCAGTCAGTGTACTGGTCTGTGGTGGTGAAGCAGGAGTTTTTCGGATGAACCTCTGTTTACCAATCAATCTTTTTCCATATCCTTGTCTATTGTACCAATCTGTGTACATGTGGTGCAGATGGGGTTCCTCCTCAGGGTTGGAGCCAATTGAGGTGGTTTGGGCACCTTACAAAGATCCTTACGTCAGCTCCTGCTAGCCCTGTATCAAGCACATCCCACTGAACAGAAACCTCAGGGCCCCCAAACACACTGGAGAGATTATATCAGACTTGGAAATATTTAGGGATCCCCTGTGCAGACCTTCTCAACCTGTTGCCACTGTGACCCCTAACAGGCAGAGTGGAAGAAAACTGAATGACTGAATAAATGAATGTTAAGGACAGCTGTATACATAAATATAAGGGGGACTGTATGCAAGGAAATCTCACAAAGTTTAGCGCAAAATATGGTGGTGGATCACTAATGCTTTGATGCTGTTTTGACTGGTAAGCCAGAGGCTCTACTGAAAATTGATGGCATCATGAATTGGCAGAACAAATCCTACTGGCCAGAAGGTTAAGTCTTGGCCATAGATGCATTTTTCAACAAGATAATAACCTTGAATAATAACCTATCCAAGTCAAAAGAGAAATGGATTTCTGATCCATCCAGGGCATAGATTCAGCGTTTTTGCAATAGTTATCAGTCTATTCATTTGAACCGTACTTAAAACAGGGCATGATACCAATTCACTTAAAGAAAATAAATATTTAAGATATGAAAGTGGGTCGTGCAATAGCTCAAGTGCAGTGTTCCAACAGCATGAAAAAGCATTTCACTGAGTTAAAACACTTGAAAGCCAAAGATTTACTGCTGAAATTGATCTTGACATTACATCGAGAATGGTTTGATGCACGTTTACTGTGACTGTTCTTGGTGTAACAATGATTTGGCACAGTCAGCCCTATTTTTGCATTTAGAAACAACAATAGAGCATTCCAGTGATATTCCTGCCAAGTGGCTCCAGCCCATATGGACGAGCTTAATGATGACCTTTGACTTACAGACTTTCTTTAGATTGGACATCTATCTTTTGCCTGATAGCGCAGAGCCGTGTGGCTTTATCAGCTCACGCTACAGTAAAGCTCCCTACTGTGACTGATACTGCAAAGACAGGAGATCCACAACAGTCCTCCACCCACCCTAGACAGGGCAGCGTACCTACTGCAGATCTCTTGAAAGGAATGTCCTTCAAAGGCCTTCACCCTGAAATGACTGGACAAAAGGATGGAGCCATGGATGGTGAATGATGTAGGACAGAGGATACAACACGTCACATTGTACGCTTAGGGTGTTTCTGTTAGTGACAGTGAAAGACTGTGTAAGACTACAGTAATTAGAAAGACTTAAAAGAATGTGGATGGTAAAGAAACAAAGGAAAATACTTTTTGGAGAGGTGGAGCACTTACCACAGCACAGAAATGTTCTGTTTATGTAAACTGTGGGAGGGACACAGGAAGCAGGCAACAGGAGCTTCCCCAGGAACAGGAGCAGGGCGATTCAAGCCTTTCTATAGGAGGAAATGGCATGCATAGGCGTGGGCCTAGCAGAGGCCATTTCCAGTCTGCCACCCCCAAATAATTCACACAGTCCCAACACTGGAACGGCATATGAATGAGTCGTAGTCTACATATCAAAATAAGTGAGTGAGGGTGCCTCGGTCTGCTTCAGAGCACTTTAGAGAGATTAGAAATGTGGTCACCATTGGGTGTTACCTAACAGAAATGGCGCGGCTGATGATGATAATTTCCTGTCAGATACAGAGCGACTTCTAAGATTTTGCCTTAAAGACATTAAGGATCACAAGGGTTTACTAAATGTAATCAAAATATATTTGGAAAAGGATGAATTGTTGAGGTTAAATCCAAATGGCAACTGTAATCATGATCAGAATAGATTTTATTAGCCACCGATTACATTTGGTGCAACTCACACTCACAATAAATACACAGAATATGTCTGAAGGAAAACACACTGGGGTGTGCTGTTATAGGAACATAACCAATAGCTCTGTTTCAGTGGTCATCACATCACACCACCTTGACATTTATTATTTTCCAATAACAGCATGTCCCAAAGTGTGTTTATACAGCAGCAAATTGGCAAAACCATTTTAAATTAATTAAAGAACAACACCTTGTATTTTTATCAGTGTACAGTATAGTTATGTTTAATGTGGAATATCCAAATATTGCAAAGCAACATCTTTATCTTTGACTGTTACCCAGCACTGACACCAAGACTCCTTCCAAGTGTTAAATAAAAGTGTGCTTACAGAAACCTTCAGCATATCAGTGATTAAACATTTGTATTTATTAAATGACAACATATTTTAATGCATTAATTTAATTAATGCATTAGTCTTAGATCATGTAGAGCAATGCAAAATCTAATCAAATACAAAATACAACACAAAAGCCACACAAATCCCTGTATAAGTTGTTACTATACAAATTATATTAGAACATTGTGTGTTAATTTGCCTTACACCAGAACTACTGTCAGAGCTGCTTGATATTCAAACTGATATAAAACTAATCAACGCCTTCTGACCAATCAGATTCAAGAATTCAGCAGCGCTGGATGACGGATATAGTAACTGCATTAAATGCAACCTGCAAGACTTCTTTATAAGTGTGTAGAAGTGCAAGTGTAGAGAAAAGAAGTGTACGTGAATGTGCAAAAACTCAGGTATTCATCGGAAAGTCCTATTTAGAGCTGGTTGTTTAACGTTTGCATATGTGGGAAAATGCATTTGCCAAATGATAAGTATTTGAATCACATAACATCCAGGATGGGAAGTGTCTGTATTATGTTTAAAGCTTTTCCTTGAGCTGAGCACATTTAGTAATTAGATAAATTACCAAATCAGACGGTTACCTGGGAGTTAAGACAGACATTATGATGGATGTGTAAAACCTTCAGGACAAACGTCCTCACGTGGTATCAGATGGTAGCTCAGTAAACCCACACACACTGTGTGTGTGTGTGTGTGTGTGTGTGTGTGTGTGTGTGTGTGTGTGTGTGTGTATATATATATATATAATATATACACATATATATTAAACATATTATTACATTATTATTATTATTATTATTATTGGATATATCCAGTACTGTGCAAAAGTCTTAGGCACCTTATTTTTTTTTAAGTACAAACTTCGTTATAGATTTTTACTTTTCAGATGAAAAAACATAATGAAGGCTGCTGAGTTTTTCGGCAAAAATAAGAAGCNAGATGCTCAGTAACACTTACAGCTCATTTCCTTATAAAACTGCACACACTGTACCTGAGACTACTGTTTTTTTTTTTAAGTAAAGTGTTATCATACCAAATATTGACTTTGTTTCATTTATTAATGTTTACTGCTCTTTATAGCATTTTTTTTAACATAGAAACATTTAGTTTCATTATCTTTGAAGGAATCTTTGCTCTACAGCTTTTCTTTGCATGCGACTAAGACTTTTGCACACTACTGTATATATACAGATTGTATAGAAACTACAACATGTGCAGGGTGAATCTGTAGCCATATTATTTCCTGGTCATCTTTAAATGTCCATCGCATATTGCATTGCAAGTTGAGGTGCAAACAGGTGTTGCCATGACAACAAGTTTTCCCATTCAGCACAAAACTATCCAAAAAGCAAATATGGCAACAGCTGTGCAGCTCGCTGCCGTCTGCATTAACCCTTTAGCAGGCACATGATGAAATAGTTGTGCAAAAAATTATTTTTATATTAATTCTTATTCATTTGATCACATTCAGTGGAAATTGAGATCCACCCAGCTGGTTGAGTTGCCCATTTAAAGTAACAGCAGAAGTGCCTATGGATCAGTAGTATGGTTTTAGAGCTATAAATTTAATGAATTTTGATTGTAAAGTAATAATATAAATAATATAAATATAAGTAAATAAACTAAAGAAGCCCTGAGGACTGTGGTTCATGAGTACAGGTTTCTCTTTTATCGATATATTTTTTGATGTATCATCTTAATCATCTTGATAAAACTTTATGCTGGTGAACTTTCTAGTAAATTTAGCTCATAGCTGACTGACAGCCGGCAGAGAACTCCTGCTAGCTCACTTCAGTTTAGTGATCAAGTGACCATGCGGTAACACGTTTTAACACAACTCCTACATACAGTATACCCAGCGGCATGACTGTAATATTATAACTTCATAATGTCAAGAACAGATAGTCAGAAATGAGATATGCGTTTATCTTTTTACTAACTTTTAAAGTTTTAGCTCGGTAACTCGATGAATGAGGAGTAGCGCTGGTGATATCAATGTCCGGTTTTCGTGTGACTTCAAAGCTGTATTTCAAAAACTGAAAGCACCCCCCCCTTGTGGATGTCCTATGTCAAAAAAATGAATCCTTTAAGACAAAGGGAAACTTTGGAGATGAATTTATCACTGTATATTGGAATTACAATGATAAATGCTTGTGCCTGTGTGGTCGAGCGACCTGTTTAAGGGTTAAAAGCACTTGTATAAGAAACACTTGTGATGCTGGTGAGATTCGTTTCTTTAGCCTGTGAGCTGTTCTACAGGAACATGTGCTAAACATGCATCAACTTTACAGGAGGTTTCTTTGCTTTTTAGTTGGTAACATTGGTCATAATCATGGATATGCTGCACATTTTATGCATCTACAGTCAATTCCAGAATTACTGGCCCCCTTTATATAAAAATGTTGTGTATATCAGATGAGTTTCTTTTGTATGCATCCCGTGTTTTGCATGGTGTTCATGGCCAAAATGCTAACTGTTGGTCTCATCTGACCACAACACACAAGTCCGAAGCTGTGAGACACTTCTGTCTCTACTGTTATACTGTCTGTCTGTCTGTCTGTCTGTCTGTCTGTCTGTCTGTCTGTCTTAGATAGATAGATAGATAGATAGACAGACAATCCTTTTTCTATTCTTTTCTAATTTAATACAACAATTTTCATTACAAATTATTATTGACAACAACGAGTGAAAAGTAGAATCTTTGAAATGTTTACATGAATTTCAGAGTTTCTTAGTATTTGGACTTATTGTTCTTAGTGTTCAGACTGTTGGCTGAACTCATGCTTCAATAGAAGAGATTATGCATGAGGAAAATCTGATCTTTTGTACAAAGCAGTTAACATGATCAGCATCACAAACTTGCTTACATTTAAATGGGGACGTAGAAATAGTGCAGAATCTTGAATATTAAGTATTCAAGATATTGAACATTTACTTTCTTTGTTTTAAATATTTCAAAATTCTTAAAATTCTCTTTATTTCCAATTTTTTTAGAAAAAAATTTTTTTTTCAATGTGGTGTCAGACTGGATTTGGGCTGTTTTCTATCCAGCAATGAATATGAATCAAAAGTTTTGTAACTTACCTTTAACAGGTCACAGTCCTGACTCCTCCTCTTTATAGTGTCTCGGTACGTGTTGTCCTCCTTACTTATTTAAAAAAAAAAAAAAAAAAGACTTGTATAGGACAGTGATGTACAGAGTGCAGAGTTCACAGATTCAGCACGCATATCATTTCTTTTGCCCTTCAGTGCCCTCAGTCTGACTAGTGGAGTCTATTGAAAAGCTATTATAGCTATCCAGAGTTTTGCATAGCAATAAGTGCTCTGGTGCCAGCTTTCAGACATGGGAAGTGCCGTGTGTGTGTCTGTGTGTGTGTGTGTGTGTGTGTGTGTCCGTCCCCCTACATACGTCAGAGCAGTCCAGACTGCAGAACATACACAGAGGGAAAGTTTCTCTGTAGGTCAGAGAAATGCTCACGCGCTCTGAATAGCACCATCAGCCAGCGCGCAGCCAAGGAAACCCGCAAACACTCCGGACTCACATCCCCCTGCTTAGGAGGGACACACACACAGAGAGAGAGAGAGAGGGAGAGGGAGAGAGGGAGAGAAGCAGCCGCGAACAAAAGAGCTCTGGCTTTGGGCTCAGCACTCAGAGGTTATTTAGCCAGTGCAGAGAAAGGCGCAACAGGGCGGAGTGGCACCTCCAGCATCACTGTTTTTTAAGCACAGACTCTCTCTCTGATAAGCAGCAAACACCACAACAGAGCAACATGTGCACCAAGATGCAGATCCTGTGGACTATCCTTGTGTTAGGTGAGAGTCATTTTTTAACTCCTGACTAATTACATCATGACACATTACTGAATAGACTTTATCTCTCTATCTACTCATCTCTTGTAAGTCTCTATAAACAGATACTGTATTAGTCTTTATTTCGAACATTCTTAGAAGTGCACCTCACTGGATACTCTTTAGAGTCATTACTGTGATTTATCACATGCTTATATGCTTTTAAAAAAAATTATACGCATTTAAAAGTACACATGGTGTGGAAAATAGTCTGCAAAACTTCAATATTTTCTCCTGGGCTCTCAATTTTTTAAGCTCAACATTGTTTAGTTGGCTGTTTCTTTCTGACCTGCTTGAGTTTTCAGGGATGCTGGCTTAACAAATGATTTAAAACAGTTACTGATTTGTTTTATTACTTACTTTTTTAATTAAAGATGATAGACTGTTAAAAAGTATATACATAAGATATGTATACTCAAATAATACAGGTGTAATGTATAAAAAAACAGGTAAAGTACATCTTGTTTGTTTTTAATGTAATGAAACAGCAGGTTATTTAATTAAAGATAAAATTATTTAATAATAAAAAAAATAATAAAGTCAGGCAAATAGAGGATGGTTCAGTTAAGCACAGTCAATAATATTTTCCACTAGTAGGATGTTTGATAGTTTGATTTGGCTCTTTTCTTTTAACACATTTTGGAACTTTAACGCTATACTTGTAAATATCTTAGGCGTATGTTCCGTTAGACCCTTCACGAACATCTGCAAAACAACATTTTCAGTTTTTTTTTTTGGAATGGCACATTGTTTGTCCAAACAGAAGATAACAGTCTGAGAGCTGAGGGCGGACAGCTGGCAGAGGAGTGCTGTTATTCTTAATTACACGAGCCGCACCTTGCCACTCCATCAAGTCATCAGAAAAGCTGAGGCCAGGTGTTTATGCTTCTCTGGCATCGCGGGTCATCTAGTTTTGTCGGAGTTGTGTGAGCGGTCACATAGTGACAGTTCTGCATTCACGTTTGTCAGTGTGAGGTGCGTTAGTAAGAGCTGTAATTCTGTTTGTACTGTAATGTGCGTCACAGCGTCTGTGAAACGACTAAATGTAAATAAGACAGATATTCTCAGCCACTGCAGCCGTCTACGTCAGTCAGGGCATATTCTTGGTGTGGTCTCAATGAAATATTCAAAGGTGCTTAAAAAATGTGAAAATTCGACAAATATATAGAACATTCACGAGTGAATGCTGATTGTTGATAACTACAACAGACATTCCTCGACAAATAAATTGTACATACCTTCCTCAGAGGTTACAGTCGTTACATTGTCAGACATTACTGTTTTTTTTTTTTTTTTTAATATAGAAATGTCTTCATGACAGATGCCTTTGCCCTGTGGGGTTGTCAGGCTGTGTTTTTTGTCTTATTTATTTCAAGAAAGATAAAAAAAAATAATAATAAATTTTTAAAAAGAGGCTGGTGAGGGAACGACTGTTTATAGCTGCTGTAATGTAAGTGATAACATGAAGTAACTTGTCTTGCAGATGTTCAATGACATTAAATGTAACTATAAATGGTTAAAAGTATGACGTTTCTTTCTTCAGGAAATAAAAATATGTAATAATTGGCAAGTTGCTGTGGTATAAGAGGAATAAAAAACAATTTGTGCTGTGCTGGTAGAAGAGTAACTCTGCTTGACGTTGGGCCACATCATACATCACCGTCACTGATTATTTTTCCTATAACCCCAAGCTGCAAAGTGTTTTACTCCTCGCTTACGTGTTAGAGGTGGTACAGCAGCAAAACACCAGCTTTGACTTGTATCAGTAAAGAAGTGCGTCTCTGCATTCATTTTTGGTGCCTACAAAGTTAAACCCTATAAAAAGAGTGCATGGGATAACCATCTCAGAGAATAGAGTACAGCCATGATTACTTCCTAATGGACCGATTTGATCTATTTCAATTTAAAACACACCTGAGGCAGGGTTCGAACTGTGTCGCATCACATGACGTGATTATCACTCCTTAGAATTTCAGTACCGAAATTGCTTTACCTGTCTGATGATGCAACGATCTAGTCTAACCTGAAATTGGTATTTAGACAGAAGAAACACGAACGAAAGAACCTGATTGGGACTGTGGGAATATCAGAGTCAGCCCAGATTCCAGGAAATGTGCTAAAAGGGTATAAATGAGCTAACTGCAAGCTAGGGCTCTATATCTCAATGTTCTCACAGAGTTAAATAAAATACAAACAGTTCTAGCGACAAAGATTTGTTATGGAAGTCACTTGGCAGGATTGTCCAGCACAAAGCCTTGTGAAAATAGAGAACAATAGATGGGAAAACTATCTATCGACATCCCAATTTTGTTCCACTGAAGGTGTGGCATCGTGCTAAAGTCTGCTTTCCTACTTCTGTGTCTGGGCTTTCTCACTGAGAAAAAAGAAATGAGTTTGCTTATGGAAGGAGTCTCCAGTGTCAGGGTTTTATAACAGTCAGTAAGTTTTCCTTAACAGGAAAGTCTTTGCACTTTCCTGTTTCCCAGTAACATGTTTTCATTTCACCAAAGAGAATAAAGGAGAGGATGGTGATGGAATGACTGTTTATAGTTGATAGATGGTAACTGATAACAGGAACTAACTTGTCTTTTGGACTTTCCACAACATTAAATCTAACTATAACAAGTATGACATGTTTATTAATAAATGAACCATTTTAATTGGCATTTGTATCAGAGGAATAAAACACTTCAGGATGTGCTGTAATTGGTAAATAATCAACTTTGTAGTGTTTAAAATGTGTCTTCTAGTACTGACATCACATCACAGTGTGTGTAGAGAAAAAGAAAGAGGAGGTAGTATGTATGTGGGGGTGCTGAAATCACTTATCTTTCGTCAAATTCCTGTGGTGGAGCCACCATCATCCTCGCGTCTCCTCCTCAGCCATACTTATTATTAAAATGAGGACTCTGACCGTGATGGTTGTCGAAGGATCGACGAATTAACGGTTTAGGACGTCAATCTCCGCGTCATTCAGGACTTGCTCATAAATAGATGAACAAATATTGATAATAGAAAGAAAGAAAGAAAGAACGAAAGAAAGAAAGAAAGAAAGAAAGAAAGAAAGAAAGAAAGAAAGAGACTGAAGCAGTGTTTTCCCCCTCATTGTTCCTTATTATTATTTTCCATGCCAGAGTCATTAAATGAAATTAATTTTACATTTCATTTTAACCTAACTTGCAGTAGCGAATGTAGATGATCAGTTCGTTTTTAACTCTTTTCTTACTTTTTGTAAAAATTTGTTAAGAAGTCAGTGTCCACAAACATTTAATTCGATTTTCTGTATAATCTGTCCTTCCAGAAAGGGGACTACTCTTTCAGTGTGGAGGATTTGTACTGAAGTCTTATCAATGTAATTGCTGGATCTGTGAATAATCAACAAAATCTTGAGAAAAAGTGAATTAACAGAAGTTTTTATTTTATGACTCTCTTATCCTTAAACCTTTAGTGTAAGCGTATAATGGTTGTAGTTTTGTATTCATGTTATAAAGTCACATTTTAAATATTTATTAATGGAATTCAACAACTGCCCTTAGATTTCTATTATAAATCAAGTTTGAGTAAACTAGTTTTCTGTTCTTTTTCCACTTCAGAGGAATGTGTAGAAATTCTCGCCTTTGGAAATGACAACTACACAACACAAGCAGTAGATAGAGATTATGCTGAAAACACCTCTGATTAAATAACTACAAACCTGGTTGAAAAATGATCGCTGTTAAGTTTCTGATGTTGAAGATAAAGTGTCTCCCTCTAAACTTCCATTAGCATACTCTAATGATGGGGCTTAGTGTTTGGTGTGTGTGTGTGTGTGTGTGTGTGTGTGTGTGTGTGGCGAGGAATGTATTCCAAGTAAAAGCACACATACACCCAGCGACCCCGTCCAGCCTTGTTCTAACCTTCTTTGCACCCTCCTCCCTTTCTCCCGCCATCCCATTATTCCTGCCAAACATCTTTACATTCACGAGCGTCTTCTCCTGTTCCTCCTCCCTTCAGTGAAGGAGCTGAGCTGTGACTCAGCCTCATAAAGGAACTACCTCCCTACAGGCCTCTTCAATTAGCCTGAATAGGACACCATTGCTGGAAGAAGGATGGGGAAGGGAGGGGTGTTTGGGAGGTGGAAGGGCAACTGAGGACCCCAGATCACAGCAGGGAGGCTAGACTGAGACAACACAAGAAAAAAAGTGTGATCTGGAGACAAGACTTTCGCGTGCACTAATGCAAGTTACGAGCTGCATGTTTGCACGTGAATGCACGTGTTGTGGCTGACATTGATGCCTGTAGTAATCAATCAATAAGGCATGTACACACTCACAGTTATGTCCACATCCATACACGGACTCTAAGAAGAGAAGCCTAAAGGCTAAATACAAGGAGAAATGTGCAATATACTCTAGAATCTGCATTCAGTAAAGGGACAGTATGCGTTTTGTCTTATTTTGCACGTCAGAAAACTTATCACATTTAAGTGCTATCCATGATTTTCAAGTGTCTTATTCTATCAAGAATCAAATATCTCTGATGAAAATGACCACTGTAAGGTAGGGCTGTATAAAACTGCACCTGAAATTCTATGGGCTACATGACGTATTTGCGTTTGGAGATAACACCAATCTGGCGTCTCATCCTGCAGTACAGTGAGACAGCAAAGGCTAATATTTGGAGTGTTTTTTCAGTCTAACAATAAAGTCAATGCTGGGCTAATATTAGCTTTGGGTGTTCGTTTCTATTAATAGGTATTTCCTTACTTTCATGGTAGTTTATATATGATGAAACATAGAGTCTGTTGGCTTTCTCCAGTTTACTAAAAGGAGCTTTGCATGATGTCGTGAAGCTCTTGCAGACACTGCGTGTAAAACAGCATCATTGCCATTATAGCGGACAAGCCGGAAGTGTCCTCTTGGTTATAATGCGGAAGTGTTTGAGCAAGTAGCCCATTAAACTACCCCTCTGCCCAACCAATACACACTTCTCCTAATTACACCCATCACCCATCACCCCGGGTGGTCAGAGCAGAGCAATGATTCTACCCATTTGGGGAAAAAGTGGGAAAAACACATTAATAAAAGTGTGGGTACCATGATTGGCTAGAGTCGTTATGATTGACAGGGGAGAGAGAGTATGCCATCAATCCCACTCGGAGAGCGTGGCCAGTGATGCTCCCTTGGCTCCCGGCATCATCAGGATCTCTCTACGATAAGGTGAATGTTTTTCTTTTGCGCCACTCAGGCATTTGAATTTTAATTACGTAAAATATTAAGCATTAGCATGCATTCGAATGTAATTATCTTATACAAACAGCACCAGTATTATCAGCAGGACTATATGATATTGCATAAAAAGTGGACATAACCACGAGGCCAGTCCATTAAGAAACACAAGGATCATGTAGGCAAAAGACTTCAAAAAAGTGTTTTGACAGACTGAATGTAGAAAACATAATATTAAAATAACATTCGCACAGAAAATAACCATGTTCAGGAGATTTAAAAGCAGTAAGTGTTTCTGTAGTAGAAAAACAGTCATAATGTATTGTGTAACTGATTGTTAATCGTGTTGTTGTGTTACCCTAAAATGAAAACCCTATTATCAGTGTCCGTGTAGATGGGCGTGTGTGTGTTTTATCGCTTTGTTGTTATTTTTACAACCGTACCAGCAGCAGGAACAGGTCCCCACCCTCAAATCCATCTGTCGTTCTCTTTGAGCTGTTTTAACAAAGCCCTGTAAGTTTAACACAAGAGAATTCAGACTGAATGCACTACATGACTCTTTATCTGAGTGTGCAGCCATTTTCTAGCGCACACACTGAATCTATCAAATGTTCAATTCTGATGATCCGATAATTAACTATGAAAAAAATTCACCCAGACAGTAACCCAAGCTCAGGATCAAACCCGGGACCCAGGAGCTGTGAGGAAGCAACACCAGACCCTCTGCACCATCACATATCAAATACTTTAATAATAATATAATAATAATAATGCTTTGACAGATGGTGGGTTAGCTAAAGACAGGAAATACACATTTAGTTTCATCAGAGGTCAACAGCAGGCAGGAAGACCCTGAGGAAAAGAATCAGTGGTTCTCACAGATAGAGAAAGGTTACAATTCATTCGGTTAACTCTCAGACGTTCTGTCCAAATTCATATCCTTTATGGCTTTCCCATCTGTTATACTGTTTTTATAATATAGTGTTCTTTCTGAAAGATGTTATACCTCGAAATGAATTTTTTTTTTAAACTGTCAGTAACAGTAGTGCTGCATTTCAAAAACATTTAATTGAGTACGTTTATTTAATATCAACAAAAGGACACGAGGAGGAAAAGGTCAGGAAAATAGATCAAAATATATTATATAGAACAAAAATAAATATTATTAATATATGCAAAATGGAATTAATTAACACTGAGTAAGAAGAACACAAAAAAAATCCTTAATAATTAAAACAAATTTAATGTTTTACATAATATCTACTAAATAAATGATTTAAGACTGAAAAGGAGGGAAGAATAATATCTACAAAAAATAATTATTTAACACCAAAAAGAGGGGAATTTTTTTTTTTTAAATAATGTCAAAATAAAAGCGTGTTAAAATGTTGTACTGAAACGTCATGTTACATAACATGACGAGTTGGTAACTGTTTGTATAAGAAAGAAAGAAAGAAAGAAAGAAAGAAAGAAAGAAAGAAAGAAAGAATTACTATGTGACATGATTTATCACAATATAAATATTATATGGTTATTTTCGATCTTTTCGGTGTCGTCAATTTCTCAGAAAGGCGATAATCGACACACCCTCAAACATCTAAGTCCTTTTCGTCCACAGCGTTTAAGAGTAAAAATAAAAGGAAGGTCAGTGCATCTGTTTCCTGTCTTTCATATCTACAAACTTCAGTCACTGGGGCTGTTCCAGAGGGCTGAACTCCAGTTATCAGTGGGAAAGATGACCTGCAAGTGTCAGTGTAGGAGTCTGTAGCACAGAGAAACGGACAGAGAGCAGGTGGAAATAAAAGGAAAGTGTCTCTGAGGAGGCTCAGGTGCGATTATTACGGGACAGGAGGACTCTGGGAGCGGTCTTTACACTGTGTCTGTGCTGACCGGCTCACAATCAGCAGGCCTGTAGCTAATGATAGCAGGGTTAATGAGGGTCGACGCTGAAGACGTGAACAGAAACTCAAGAGAGAACACACTCTCTGTACTCTCATTTCTTTTCGACACTGTGAATTGGGGTCAGGTCATCAGTCCTGACGACTCTCCTCAGGTTTGTGGAGTGTTAAATATCCTGCCTTGGGGAAATGTTCAGTCTTTCTATCAGTCATGATACATACATTACATCACAGGCCATATAAATAAATATAGAGTTGACTGGATGTAAATAAACTTCATGTATAAATTTAAAACGCACAGAAGTATGAAGAATAGTAATATTCATTTTCAATTTCAGGTACTTAAGTAGAGTAATGACGTGTACTTATTTGTTCCAAATGTAAGCAATGATTAAATAAACATAATCAGGTTCTATGTACAACACTACAACAGTGTTTTCCATCGAGATCTAGAGCCAGTTACCATCCAAAGAACCCACGACACACTTCACAGGAAGTTCAATCGTATTGTGTTGATGCAACATTGGTGAGAAAAAACAGTGCTAATGTGTCTTAAGTTTACTTTGCTGTTGTGATGCGAAGTGGAGTTACTGTTACCACCCTGAAATTATTTATTTTCCTATAACAACATGACCTGAAGTGTTTATTCTTCTTATACCACAGCAATTCACCATGTGCGATTACAATTTTTTTCGTTTAAGGACACACTGTTTTGTGAGTTTTGTATTTTTATCAGTTTATATCAATGATTATACCTTTCTTTGGTTAAATAACAAAGTCTTTTTTAACCTTTGTTTTTGGAGTTAGATCATGTAGCACATGTAGCTTTTACTACAGAAATGATAGCATATTAATATAAACCTGTGATTTGCCTTGCAGCCAGAACTACGCAACATTCCAGAATATTAAACGTAACTATAAATGGATAAAAATGTCAATCTTTAATAAATTAAAATTGTAAAATGCTGTGGTATAAGGGGAATAAAATACTTGGGGATGTGTTGTTATTGGAAAATGTTCCTATAACAACACATCCTGGTGTCTTTTATTCTGTATATGCTTTATGATAAAAATGGCATAAAGTTAAAAAGAAAAGACCGTGAAACTGGTAAGCACAATTGCCATCAGACAAAATGTCCTAATCATGACAGGTCTAAATGTGCCATGAGGTATGTTTCCTCAGTGAAGAAGGAATCCAACTAACTTTCAGTTTTCTAGCTGTACATTCCTGTACATATCATATCAACATAATTTGCTTTGACACAAGCCCTTCTCCAGGTACACTCAAACCCACAGTTGATGACATCACTGCAAAACAACTGGGGAGGTTACGTCAGGCCTGAAAAAGGTTCAGTCCCTCGGGACTCATAAAACTTGGAACAGTGGTTTTTAATTTTTAAAAAAAAAATTTAAAAAAAGAACAATCTTCTTCTGTGCTGCGTATTACACACACAAAGTCTGGTAGGTGGTGTTTATGCGGTGTCCCAGTATGTGCAGCATTAAGCATGTTATGTGTGTGTAAGATAAGGAAATGGCATTCTTCTCAGTCTCTTGAGGCAGCCCACCATTGTTTAGAACTCACTAGTAAGAGTAGGTGTGTTATTTCCTACCTTATTGTTTCGCGCACTCGGTCCTGTGAACTATAAATAGAGACGACTCCCAGTAAGGCACGGCTGCTGAACAAAATAGAGAAATGAAATTAAAAAAAGAAAAGACATTATGGGTCAAGGATTATAAATGCCATTGAAGTCACAAAGCTAACAGTACACCAACAATGCTACTGCTGATTCAAAAAAGGCCTGTGAAGCTGTTGATGATGATTATTTTCTTCGCAAGCCTAATGGGTGGAGGGAACAGTGCTTTCTGACCCACATGATGGGTTTATGAAGTTGGGTAAAAATAGGTGCGAGTAGAAAACAATCGAAAAGGAACAGGAAGTTCCATGTGCATGAAGACTGTGGCCAAGTGTGAAAGTTTGGAACAAAGTGTGGTTACTGTGACCCCAAGCCCCTGTATCCATATCCTAAACACACTGGCACCTCATCAGTTTCGATCAGTTTCAAACAGATTCAAACCCAACACATTCATTATAAATGAATCACTCAGCATAACGTTAGCCAACTTTAGATTCCCCTCAAGTTAACTTCAACTACAACAAGTTAAATAGGGTATAAAACATGACAAGGCATAGATAAATAAAAAAAGATAGATAAATAATCAAATACAGGCAGCTGTGATGCAGCCATTTCCACCCCAAAGTTGATTATTTTCCAGTGACGGAACATCCTGAAGTGTTTTATTCCTCTTTTACCAGAGCAATTTGCCAAAGCTAACATTTGTTTTATTTATGAAGGAATGACAGTTCAACATTTTATCCATTTATAGTTGTGTTTAATGTTGTCGAACCTCCAAAAAACTGGTTCTTTCAGCTTAACATTTATGTTACAGCAGCTAAAAACAGTTGTTCCATCACCAAAAAATACAGCTTGTTATCTTACTGAAACCACAAAGCATTCCAGAAACCTTAAAGTTACCACACTGTCCCTGACATCTACAAAGCGCTGACGCTGGAGACTCCTTACAAAATGATTTGTGGCACTACATTCAATTCAAAAGAGCTGATCTGGGGAGAGACTCAGACCGAGATAGCTTTCATAACCCTGTATGCTTTCATAGTTTCATGTCAGCGATAACTATATAGCAAGACGCTACACATATGCGCGGTTACAAATTGACTACTCAATTTCTTACATTTGCACTAATGATGGTTTGTTTTCCATAGGTTCTCTCCAAGGTGCATATGCTGAAAATGAAAATGCTACACACAGCATTAAAGCTGCAAATCCCGACACAAATACCACTGCTCTAGAAGTTCCCGAAACCAATACCACTGTTCCAGAAGTTCCTGACAACAGTACCTCTGCTCTAGAAGTTCCTGACAACAGTACCACCACTCTAGAAGTTCCTGTGTTGTCATGGTGGTGACAAGATCTTCAAGGACTGTTGAGTACCACTGTTCTAGAAGTTCCTGACAAGAGTACCACTGTTCTAGAAGTTCCTGACAAGAGTACTTCTGCTCTAGAAGTTCCTGACAAGAATACCACTGCTCCAGAAGTTCCTGACAACAGTACCACTGCTCCAGAAGTTCCTGACAACAGTACCACTGCTCTAGAAGTTCCTGACAACAGTACCACTGCTCTGAGAAGTCAAGACACCAGTACCACTGCTCTAGAAGTTCCTCACAATAGTACCACTGCTCTAGAAGTTCCTCACAATAGTACCACTGCTCTAGAAGTTTCTCACAACAGTACCACTACTCTAGAAGTTGCTGACAACAGTACCACTGCTCTGAGAGATCAAGACACCAGTACCACTGCTCTAGAAGTTGCTGACAACAGTACCACTGCTCTGAGAGATCAAGACAGCAGTACCACTACTCTAGAAGTTGCTGACAACAGTACCACTGCTCTGAGAAGTCAAGACACCAGTACCACTGCTCTAGCAGTTCCTGACAACAGTACCACTGCTCTGAGAAGTCAAGGCACCAGTACCATTTCTCCGGGAAGTCAAGGCACCAGTACCACTGCTCCAGAAGTCCAGGAAGCCACTTCCACCACCTCTGCAAAAACTTCTACAATAGGTAAGAGTTTATACAGTTTTATACAGTTTTGGTCGAGTGGTGCTCCAAGCGTGTTTATGTTTAGTATAACTGTACTGGGTTGTTGAGAGTTAGCAACATCATCAGTGGACATGCCAAATTTTTCATGAATATAACTTTTGACTTAAAATATGAAACCTCATCAGATGAAGAAAAAAAGAATGGAAGCCAATTTCAACAGAAGCACCTTTAACGGGAATGTTCTTTAGTGGCACTCGATCGATCGGTCGATCAGTTGCCCGATAGTTTTATAGTTATACATATATAGTTTTATAGTCTATTATAACTTTCACACTTCCACAATAGGTAAAAAGAAATTGACAGTTATGAAAATAAATCCTTTCTTTTTATACTTTTGTTCAAACTCCATTAATTTGGCTTGTATGTTTGATTTTTCAGGTAGCAGCTCAATCAGCATTTTTAAAGCTCTTGATAATTAACTACCATTGGAACATTTTTGTTTAAACAGTCTAATGTATGGATATTTCTACAGAATACATAATGCTTTTTGCTATAATATTATGTTTTATGGTATTCCCTTGGATACGAATGTTGTATTTATCAAACATGGAAAGAGGAACATCCACATAATAAAAGGTATTAAAGCCAGACTTTGTAATAGGATGTTCTTTATATCTTGAGTAGTTTTAGGGTAGGCTTTAGGTGACTTTTTATCCACAAATCTATGTAGTTGAATGTTTTGTTATTAGTAATTCCCTGATATAATATCTGTTGTGTGAAAGCAGGACCACTAGGTGTGTTGTCACATTTAAAAACAAAGCAAAACCATTTATGAGTGTAATCCAAGAAAATTGGATCTTTGTGATGTGGAAAATAAACAAGACATTTTAATCTCTAAACCTAATTCACTAATAAATACAGGTGAAGTTAAATTCTGAATAAGATTAAAAGGTAGTAAATGTTAGTGTATGGTGCTTATTAATTGTGAATTAAATGTATAAATCTATTAAATTATCTTTATTTTTGTTATAAAACTTGTAAATGGAGGATCCTCCCAGCCCCATACTTCGAGAACATCCCATATGACAACTCCAGTAATAACAAGAACAACAACTGCCCGCAGACAAGTAATATTCACTGTAAGGATTTTTGTTCTTATTTGAAATCTGTTCATTTTTGAAAATGGTTTGATTCTCACTGTTTCATACTGATTATGAAATTAAATTTTCTTTCCTGCAGAAGACCGTAGTCGCAAGCAGGACTGGGGTAAGGTCATCTTTTTAGCTTTCCGTCAAGCTACATCCACAACAGAATTAGTCAGCAAATAATGAAAATTCAAATGTATACTGTATTCAGCGAGTAACAATTTTTTTGGGGTTTGGTTTTGGTGCTGTTTGGTTTTATTTTAATGCCTAGAATCTATAGCCTAAGTCAGGGGTGTCCAGAAAGGGTCGGTGCGGGTGCAGGTTTTCATCCCAACTAAGCAGAAGTTCCTAACGACGACCTAACCTTACTTTTAGACGTGGGTGTGTCCGGGAACCTGTGGGGACCGGATTCATCATGGTAAAAACCTGCAAAACAATGGTTTCCAATTTATCTGCATCCAGTTAATATTTGATGAAGACTCCTCCAGTGAGATTAACAGCACTGAGCTAGTTCCTGTAACATCTGTAGGCACTTGTAAAAGACCTCATCCTCTCCTCCTTTATATATTTTTTTTTCTGGGCTCTGGATTCAACCACAGGTTCATTGAAACCACTTAGCTCACTGTAAATGACTGATTTTGTGTCAAGGGATTACTTCTGTTAATTTGGGAACTTACATATCCCAGTAAAACTTTTCAGGTATATGTCGGTCCATTCTGGTAAGAGAACTTCCCACGGTAATTAAGATCTCCTGACTATGTACTTATTACATTCACAGGACAAACTGGAGAGAGACTGTGCACAGCTCATGGAGATAATCAATGCAACTGGTAACTGCAACATAACTGGACGTGAGACAAATGGTGTTTATAAGTACAACTCTATACAACTTTTGGGTGAGGCTATGACGACTTTCTGCAAGTTTCTCATTTATACCAAATTCGCCTTGTTCATTTCTTCACATACTGAATGATCTCTTTTCCCTTTAGTACTTGACCCATCGGTGGAAACTAATAATTCTAGAGAGTTCATAGTAAGACACACGATTGTCAATATCACCTAAACATATCGTGAGGTGACAAGCTCTTGTTTGCAAGTACCGTTTTTTTTCTCTCTCACTGTAGTCTGAAAAGCAGTCTGAAGATATCCAGACGACATTGATCGCCATTTTGGCTTCGTGTGGTGCGCTGGCACTCATCCTTCTTGCGTTTGCTGTGTATTGCAGCTACCATCGCATGTCCTACAGGAAGAACCAGGTAACACACCAACACAGACAAGAACTGTCCGACTTTCTCCTTCCCACAGAACATCTGTTTAAAGACGAAAAACTAGTGTCTGTGCTTTTTTGGCTTCAAAGTGGATATAAAAACATCTCTGCTTTTAAAAAGGTGTCTGGTTAGGGCTTCATTTATTTTCAAAGTGGATGAAACTGAGGAAATTTACCTCTATAAAGCATATCAAAGACAAAAGCAACATTGCTTAAAAAACAAAACCTGCTACCATGAACCATGTTCTCTGTTTTAAAAAGACCATTCACTTAAAGAATGGAATCCAAATAAAACTATCAATATCATGGACAAAGTATGAATTCAAAACAGAGAATAATAAATGTATGAGCACTTGACCATGTCCATGTTTGTCTACATGCTTCTTGGATGAACAGTGACGAGAAGAGATGCATTTGTTCAACTCTTACACTTTCCAAAAGTATCTTGCTTTATTTAACTTCTACTCAAATTCACTGCACCTTTAATCACCAGTGTCCATAACCTCTCCGTAGCAACACCTGACTGAAGAGCTGCAGACGATCGAGAACGGCTACCATGACAACCCCACGCTGGAGGTGATGGAGGTGCAGCCGGAGATGCAGGAGAAGAAGCTGGCGCTGAATGGAGAGTTTAATGACAGCTGGATTGTGCCCTTTGACAACCTCGCCAAAGACGACACACCTGATGAGGAGGACACACACCTGTAAAGCGTGCAAGCCCAGCAGCTCTCTGCTCATGTATCTTACAAAACAGACTGTCATTAGCAGGTGTACCGTGTGCATGACACAGACTGTGGAAAGATTACAAATGGCTAAATAGGAAATGGACTACAGGGTTCCCTTTTATTTTCTATTAAACCTGCATTGTTGCTAAAAGGGCACAAGCTGTAGTTGGAAATATTTAAGAAAACACTAACAGAAACTTAATGGGACATGTTCAAGGATAACCCTGGGCTGTTTATGGGCCACAATGGTGTTATTTTTGTTTTGGTGTAATTTCAAAAATCCATGAGATTTTACTTTTAGTTTAAATATTTTCCCATATATTTTTTCATCCACAGAAAAGCTATAAAAAGTGAATATTATGAATTCTCTTTACATGTGACGACGTGGACATATATCACACAACAAAGTAAACAAAATTAATGTTGGGAGCTTGTTTAGTTTATTGACTGAGTATTCATTTTTACAATGAGACCAAAGGATAACTGTTGTTCATCCTGGTTTTAGCCTGCACACAGTCTGTTAATGATTTAACATGTCATGGCTTGCATCCGATTTTTATCTTCTTATGAAATTCTGAGCTGAATTTTCCAACGGTCAGTCAATTTCAACCTTGGATAACGGATTCCTACATTACCCACAATGCTCGCTGACCTCTGATCTAAAGAGAGCGATGCAGCAGCGCTTTAGCCCTGTCCAGCTCTCTCACCTCCTCATCTGTACACTCTGCACAAACGGAGCAGCTTCCAAAGCTTCACCTTTCATGGGAATAATGTCGTCAGCGTCATCAGATCATGTCATCATCACGTAGATCACTGCACACGAGCACTACCTTCTCATGGGAATAATGAAAATACAGCAGCAACCAATAAATTAGCACCGGAATCACTACACACAGCACAAATATTTCAATTTGAACATACGTAATGTGTTTGAGGGCAGTTTTCCTTAAAAGCCCAACACAAAAGTGTAAGTCATAATGACCAAAACACTTCCTTTAAGCAGACAATAGTATTTCCACCTTAAACACATAACATTAGATTTAGCATCCAAATTCCTTTCCAAATGTCCAAGTCCTTACAGGGCAAGAGATGTAGAGTTGTACAGTTTATTTGCTTGAACTTTTTCAGTATTTGTCTCATGAGCGAGACACAAAGCTGACTTACTGAAAAGTTGACACTAATTCAGATTCATCATCAAATCCTCCCGAAGTTAATTTCACATGATTTACAATGCAGTTTAGGAGGGTGCTGAGTCAAAATCAATTACGACGTTACCGAAAAATAAGAAGGTGTAATTTCTACTTTAAATATTTATATGGTCTCCAACCGTCTGATGTGATTGAGGTCTTTCATTTCCATTATATTATTTTGTATGTACTTTATATTCTGTGTTAGAGGTTTGCCTTTAGGGAAGGCAAAGAACAGGAGTCTGATACACTGGAAAAGCAGTCAGTGCTGTTGCATTGGCTTTTTACCTTTTCATTTTTGTGACAAAGGAATAAAACATGTTCATAGAGAATAAAGGTGTTATTTCACAAATATCCCTTCATTACAAAGTGTTTAATACATGAGGACAAAAAAAAAAAAAAAAAAAAAGAGGCCCTGTTTTTAGAAAACCTGAACAAAATACAATCTTTATTCATTATGTACATTACATACAATGCTTTTGTTTTAAAGTATTTTCTACACATTCATGTCTGCCACAGTGTAGTGTTCACATATCCCAATATCCTCACTCAGGAGTCGAGAGAGGAGGAAAAGTGAGATGTTGTCCAGGAGCGAGAAGAAGAAGAAGAAGAAGAAGAAGAAGAAGAGGGGGGAAAAGAAAAGAGGGCTAGAAAAAGAGTCCAAGCCGAAAGGTTTTATAAAAGGTGCTCCCATTATGTTTTTCCTCTTTTGCATTTTTCACAATCCACGTTTTAACCTTCTTCCTGGCACAAAACCCAAAATTACTGAATGACTCGTGCAGCAGCTCTAATTAGACTCAAGCCCAGGAAAAACACACAATCGGGGATTTAATTGGGAAAACGGAGGCTATGAATGGGTAAATAAATGTAACTCGCACACTATAAAAGCAGCTTGACAATGGTAATTAAGCTGACTTAAATGTGCTGTACTACACGGGGGTCTCTGAAAGTGAGTGCTAGAATGAAGAAACGTAGCTACGTAGAAGAGGTTAAGGCAAGAACCCCTAAGATTACACTATTCATATGTATTCATATGGTAAAGATGTGTTTCTTGATTAATCTGATTTTGTACAGATGTGTGCACATGGGATAAACTGTACTTCGATGTGCACCTTTTATTAATATAATATACCTCCAGTAAGCACAAGGAGAGAATAAGCCAGTTTTGAACATTTTTAAACTAATTATTAACACCGATAAAGCCAACACGCTGTCCCAATATATTATGCTTTCAGGGGATGAAAAAAAAAACCTTCAAAAATCAGGCCATTAGTAATACTTATATACACACACATCTATACATGGCTATATTTACACACTATATTATACGGAAGACTACCTACAAGTAACGTTCCAGCGTGTTCAGTAGTGCCACCACAGGATTCCTAAAATCATCAGACATCGCAGTATCGAGTACCTTGATTCCCGAGTTTCAGTCGACAAGTGCAAGCTTCAGAACACACACACACACACACACACACAGACAGACACACACACAGAGTGTGCCTGGTATTGTCTCGTTACTGTGAAAGACCTGCCGAGGTCACTCCGACGTCCTCAAACGACAGTGGTTAGGTCTAATGTTCTGAATTGTTACTGTATTGTTTTTGAGATGTCTTAGGTGAGAAATTAATTCTTTGAATTACTTTCAGACAGAGATAAAGACATCCAATACTGCTATGGCACAAACGGGAAAAGAAATGTCTTTTAGCTCCAGTGAGGAGAGAATATCAACCCCTTCGTGCGGCTATTTTAATATAGCAATTTTACACGAGTTATAATTCAACTGGACAATGATATTTTCGTCGGCCAAGAGAAGGAGGCCATTATTTAAATCTATTTTTCAGAATAATAAACAGCAAACAAGGAGAGATTCACACGATTTCCATCCTGTAAGCTTAGAAAGAAAGGTTGCAAACTTGCCACGTAATCACACTCGTCTTCATTTGGCAAAACGTTACCAAACATAATCAAATGCAAATCAAAGCCCATCTTCAATAAACCAAACGCTTCCGTCAGTAAAGTGTGTGAGATGTGGAGGGCCAGTGAACAGCCATGGCCATTATCTCTACTGTACCCTTTTCTACAGTGAGCAGTAAATCTTCGTAAGCTGAAATAAAGATGACAGCTGAGCTAGACTGGAAACCGAGTCCGACTGGCATAAAAGAGGAAAAACAAAGTGAGTTTTGGATTTGTGGATTTCACCTTCCTCCGACACCTTCTAAGAGGAAAGATAAATGTACACAAGTGCTGCAGACACTTCGGGGACTTTATGATTTCAGATTTGGGTGAATAAATTAAACATTATATTAAGTAGGTATGTTCCAGTTTTTGTTCTACCTTCCTGCTTGTGAAGAAGCCACGTTCGGTCGGCGTGGCGATTCTGAAGTGAATGTAGAAAAATAGTTTCTGTTTTCAGTGGGACGAGTCTTAGAGGCATATAGAGTGAAGGGATAGAGCTCAGTGGGCGTGGCTACAGGGTAATGAGGTCGACGAGGTTACCCTTGGGCGGGGTCATGTTGTCGGGGAAGAAGTAATGGTCACACAGTTTCTCGACACACGCGACCCGCATGCAGACTAGATGTAGACTTTTCGGACTTTATTACTGTCTCAGGTTATAATTTAAAAATAAAAAACAAATAAATAAATACATTTTTAAAAAGCAGCATTTGAAATATGATTTTTTCCAATTTTATGCATAGTAGGTAAAGCAAAAATCCAAACATTTGGCCGCAGCAAGTTCTTCAGACCAATCATTACCAAGAATGACTTACCTAGTGGGATGAAATCTGAGCTGGACTTAAAGAGTGCTGAGGGCAGGAGCTGAAACTGCAGAGCACAGTCACTTAACATTACTAATCAGTGCCGGGCATAAAGTGTTTACACTCACCATCCACTTTCTTAAGAACACCTGTACACCTGCTCATTCATGAAATGATCCAGTCAGCCAATCATGTAACATCATGTATGCAGCACAACACTGACTGAAAAAAAGAACAAGCAGCGTTTTCGAATTCATCTGTCCAGGTCAGGTGAACCCGTGCCTACCATCGTATCCTGTTCTTGGCTGACAGGAGTGGAACCTGATGTGGTCTTCTGCTGTTGTAGCCTGTGCATTCTGAGATGCTTTTTGGCTCAACACCGTGGTTATGTGAGTTACTGTAGCCTTCCTGTCAATGAGAACCTCTGACCTGTCATTCTCCTCTGATCCGGTTTCATTACAAGGTGTTTCCACCTGCAGAACAGCCACTCGCTGGATGTGTTGTGGGTTTTTTGCATCATTCGTTGTAAACTGTAGAGTGGTGCATGAAAATCCCAAATGATCAGCAGTTTCTGGAATACTCAATCCAAAACATACGGCACCAACGAGCATGTCACAGAAATCACTTTTTCCCCCATTCCGATGTTTTGACATGAACATTAACTGATGCTCTTTACGTGTAGCTGCATTATTTCATGCACAGCACTGTAGCCATGTGATTGGCTGATCGGATAATTGCATGAATGAGCAGGACTATAGGTTTTTCCAATAAAGTGGAATAATGTTGATGCATTAGTCCTTACCTCTTTGGTCTCATCAGGGTCAGAGTGGTCCACAGTCAGAGAGAGATCATTCTGCAAGTACTGCAGGGCACTCAGTGGTTCGGTCTGTGCCTTTTCTTCAAACCTGCACACAATACAAGCTCTCAGGAATTCAAATTTCACTAAGATTTAAATGATATTTACATTTGCCATATTTAGCACATGCCCATATCCAGAGAGATATACAGGAAACGAGACGTCAGAGATGACTTTATATAAGAATGTGATCCGGGACCAGATTCTTATGGAATTTCGATTTAGGGACAATTAGAGAGACGTTAGTGTGAGTTTCATTTTTTACAGATTCAACTGCTTAAGTGTTAGGTAAACAGGTAGGTCTTAAATCTTTGAAGTCCAGAGCCTTGATGTATCTAAATGTATAGTGTATTAGCACATATTAGTGTAACCAGCTCAGTAAATGATGCTACACCAGACAAATCGTATTAACAAAATCATATCCAGGTCAAATTTTTATCTCTCTGGTAATTTAGTAACAGCAAATTATTACTATTTAATAACAGTAAATTACAGTTATTAAACACTCCTACTGCTACTGAACATGACATGGCATGGTGAGCAAGGAAGAGAGTGCTATTATCCAACATCTCATTATTGATTTGGTTTGGTCGTCTCCCGCGATTGATTCGTCTTTACTAAGACTTAGTACCTTTTCATGGACTCGACTTCAATCTGATTTAGTGCCAAAAGCACTGTCTACAACCCCAATTACAAAACAATGCAGAAACAAGGCTGCTGACGCAAAAACAAAAATCCAAGAGATATTATATACAGATAGATTAATACCATAAACAACCATATACTCACTCAGTTTTAATGTAAAGTGACTGAAGAATGGAATTTGCTTAATTCAATTCAATTCAGTTTTATTTGTATTGCGCTTTTAACACAGGACATTGTCACAAAGCAGCTTTACAGAAATAAATGGATTCACAAAAATATATTGTAAATATTTGAATGTCACTGTGAATTTATCCCTAATGAGCAAGCCAGTGGTGACGGTGGCAAGGAAAAACTCCCTGAGATTATATGAGGAAGAAACATTGAGAGGAACCAGGCTCAAAAGGGAAACCCATCCTCATCTGGGTGCAACAGACGGTGTGATTATAAATAAATCCCTTAAGTCTAATAATAATATACCCATTTGACAGGTACAATGGTTTTGTCCTTTGCTCATCTGGCTTGCTTGTCAAATGGCTAACAGTTTCCTCCAGTACGTACCTGGAACATGCAAACATGCCACCAGATACAGCTGCTGTATCGTAAGCTAGATCTCCTGTAAGTATTTATACCACAGCGCTGTTGAATTCTCTAATTTTAATGGTCAGAAGTGGATTAATTTCCTATAGCAGCAGTACTGGCTGCAAGGCAACTGACAGAAGTTTATTAACGCACTTCTTCCAATATGCTAGTGCTCTATAGTAACGCGTTGGCAGGCACTTGTACGGAGGACACCCCCCATAATCTTAGACTGATAGCAGACTGTTCTTTTAATGTGTTATTTAACAAAGATGTATATGAACAATGTATAAACATAATGTATAATTATATAATTGTTGATATGGTGATTATCTTTTATTTATCATTTATGAAGGAGACTCCAGTGTTTTTACCAGTCAGACGTAAAGCTATAACATGCTAAAGTCTTATTCACTTAAGACTCAACGCAAGGTGAGGGGATGGCTTTGTAGCTGCTATAATGTAAGTGATAACAGGAACCAACTTTTTATGTAACTAGAAATGAATAGAAATAAAAAAGTATGATGTGTCCTTCTTTAATAAATAGAAATGAGTACTGTTTGCAAATTAATGTGTTATAAGATAACAAAAGGGAATATAATAAACACTTTGAGAACAAACTGTTTTAGGAAAATAGTCTTCGGGGTGGTAACTAACTCATGTCGTCTCATGTCGAGCCACATCACGCCACCCCATCATTGATTGTTTTCCTGTAACAGCATGCACCGTCATGCTTAATTCCTTATTTGACTGAGCCAGTTAAACATTACTCTTTGCAAAACACTGCTTGTAATCATTAATGAACATTACTGATATACTGATGTATTTTTGCAAGGTTCCTTTTATTATGGTTGTACAGCACAGTGGTCAACTACTGTTGTTTTTATTGTGCTCTATAAATAAATTGATTGATTGATTGAATGTTATGCAAAATGAAAACGTCTGGTACATTAATGTGGAACGTCTCCAAGCAGACAAGAGACTACTTGTATTAAGCATGGACATGAACGCCTACTCTATAAACGTCACAGAGTCATTTATGAGAAATCTACCCGCCGTCTCAAAGTCTCTGGAAAAGTCGTCCAGTCGCATCTTGGGAGAGCTTGACTTGCCTGGGTTTCCCCCAAACAGGTAATGCACCTGCCACACACACGCAAAGCAGCGTAAACCAACGCACAGCCAAGCAACAGTGTGTGAACTGATAATTAATATTGTATGCATGTTATGGACAACATCGCCACATTTCAAAGTGTTACCTTGTGCAGCTCGTCATACACGAGCTGGTGAGCGAACCGAGGGCATGGCTCTTCCTCCTGCAGTGTCTTGCTGGGGTTCTCCTTCACAGCCTGGTCATTCTTATACACACACGACCTGTAGGGATTTAAACACGCACGTTTATATCGACATATAACAGTGGCCTATGAGTTTACCCACATCATTGCATATTACTGCATATCTTGTCTACTCCCATGTATGTTTTTTGCTGATGTGTCAGACTTCATTTAATCCACTGAATCATGTCTAGTAAGGATGTGGGTGATGTTGAAGAAAAACCTGTAGTTGTGTGAGCTGACAAGCAATTTACTAAACACTATATGTACTATCTGTTTGAATCACACCTTTTGTGACTACTTGACTAAAAATTCAGGTTTTGATGTGGTCTTCAAGGACTGATGTCTCTCACATCCCCGTTCTATATTTACCGAAACTCAGCAAAAGAGGAACAAGACGAAACTAACTTGTCAGCTACGTGCGTTACCTCAGCCAGTGACACCCTCCTGTTTATTGAGCCTCTTTGCACCTGTGCTCACAATCATCTACTGGTTTAAAAAGCCCAGTCTCCGGTTCACCAGCCCATACTCAGCACAGTGCCATTAGTGTTGTAGTAAGCGGTTAATTAATGTAACACAATGCCATGCTAATCAGTGTAACATCATCTCTGTGCTGATTTACTGGTGGAGACAGTGATAGCGGTGGAGACCCCTCCATATAATTTCTTGACACTGCTGGTGATTACAGCCGATGTGTGAGTCAGAGTAAATGAGGGCATTTGTTAAACATCAGGAGGAAGACTAGCGTCCTCAGTCCTGCATTATGGGTTCTTTGATACTGGGCTCGGGAACATCGTGGTGAAGAGGTGGGCTGGTGGATCAACAATGCACACTATGCCACCTGCTGATTCTTAGGAGTCCTCCCTCAGACGATACGTCTTTGCTGCCGAAGTATGCTGCGAATTGTAAAAGACCGAGAAAAGTCACTTTACCGAGACATTTATAACGATGACATATTGACATATCTTTTCAGAACGGTCATTTTAATGCAGCACTTTCTGCGATTTAAAAACAGCCAAGCTTAATGGTTCCACTTAAAGGACAAAAGTTTCATCATGCACACAGACTGTTGCCACATAAGCCACGACAGAAGCCTAACTGGCATGACTGAAAAAATAACTACCAGATTGTTCTTTCATAATTAGACAGCAAAAAAAAAAAAACTCAGCTAAAAGAGAAATCCAAGGGGTTTCACTTAATAAATTAGTGATGAATTCACACACATGCAGACAAGAACACTCACACGAAAAATTATCCTTGATATTAATACTTGAAGGAGTTCAAGTAAGAGAAATCTTACACGAGTGAACCAGTCTTGACACTCGTCTGTAAGCACAGAGTTTCTGTTACTGGGTGTAGGACCCTTTGTAATTGTACACTAACTTTTTGGTTCAGCAGTTTCATTTCAGCATTTGCTTTTGTAAGACTCCATTTCATTGTAATATTTACTTTGGTAATGCTTCATAGAGAATTAATTGTGTGCAGGGCAGAGGTGGACAAATCAGTAGCTTGGGTGACTGGGATAGATTTCATGCCCAGAATAGTTTTGTATTCATACTTCTGGACAAGTAGGACAACAGCCATTTACAAAATGATGGATGGATGGATGGATGGATGGATGGATAGATAGATAGATAGATAGCTCTCCTTATTGACTTTTGCAAAACAGAAGTTTTTTATACGATCCATCTATACAAATTTGAAACTACGATATTGATACCATACGTGTTGAAAAAGGTTTGGAGTGGTGAACCTGCACACATTGACCAAGGAGAAACCTGGTTAATTATAAATTTTTACTAGGTGGAATAATTAGAACTGATCGTTTCAGAATCAGGATTCAGAAATTACAATTACAACACTAACAAAACAGTGAAAAAACTTCAACACAAAGCTGTCATACAACTCTCTTCAACAAATATAATCATATATCCATTTGTTTCCCTTAACTAGCAAACAAGCATGTACAGTATTATATGTTAGCTATGTTTTTTTTTGGCCTAGTCAGTTCACTTTCTGGGTAACTACCACATGGGACTGGGAGGCACACTGGAACTATTACTTGTCTGGTGGTAAATCATTTATCATTTGTCCAACCCTGGCCAAATAGGGAAAGAGCTACTTTGTGAGTGCACAAATGTATGTATCAGCATGGATGGTCTTGTTATCAAACAATTTTGATAACATCAGAAACAATTTTGGGTTTCCACTGAGCAGAGACAGAGGGGAATTTTTTCCATGAGGTGTAGAATAAAAGAGTTCAAATAAGAGCGAGGCAGAGAGACAACCTACCAGTTGTTGCGTGCAATGTCGTAGATCCAGAAGGAGTTCCGGACATTCTCCTCTCGTTTATCTTTGTCTTTGCTAAGGCCTGACAGAACATGAATCTCGTTCAGTTCTGGGTCGATGGTGGCACGCTGGGTGAAGCCAGTCATTGGTACTGAAACACACAAAAGTTGTAGTGTATTCAGCAATACATCCCACTGTTACAATCCTTAGTGAATTCATTGGCATGTAGAGGAAAACAGAGTGCACTGCTGCTTGATGGACAGAGTTTTTCCCAATATGCCACCAGAGAGATCACACATGAATGCACCACCTCTTTATTTGTATTCCCATTTCCTTACTACACTTGGCAGCAGAACACACTGTTTACACTGCAATTGAGGGGAAAGGAGTTAAAGCCATCAGAACAGGGAACTGCATCTTCATAACAGCAGGGGGTGGGGGGAAACACCCCTAAACAGCAGGGGACACACATACAAAGAATATTATCTTACCACTAAGAGCTCATAGAAAATGGCTCTTTATAATAAAAAATAAAAAAAAAATCAGCGCTGCTGACTGATGCTATAATAAATAATAAATTACTCATTTTGGCTATTTGCTGTGGTATAAGAGGAATAAAACAATGTTATTGGAAAATAATCAAATTCAAGGTGGTAATGGTGGGCTGCACCTTCACACCGTTATTTCTCTTTAACAGCATGTCCAGTCATGCTTTAATCTTTACATGTGCCATCAGAAAAAACAAGAAAAGGAAGTTCAGGTCTTTCAGAGAAATGTCACAGGGAAAAGCAAGGTCCAAGACTGAAAGCCTGATTAATTTGTTTATCTACAAAGCCAGCTTATCTGATCCACTTGAATGTGGGATTTACCAAACTGAGGTTACGACCAACAGAGACCTGTCACACATCACATGATTGAGTACATGCGTCAATGCAGTGCTTTCACAGGAAATGGCGCGCACAGCCTGTAACAGCACACAAAACCATGCAGTGATACAAAAACTCTCTCTCTCTGTCTCTGTCTCTCTCTCTCTCTCAGTACACTGGATCAGATCACTGGATCAGATCATGGACAGGCCAAGATCCCGGTTCTGAACAACAAGTGGCCTGGCGCAGAAATGGAAATACTTTTCATTACTTCAAGAGGAAGCAAGATAAACATTTGAGACTGATTATGTGCACAGTGTTTGGACTTGCTGCTTCCTTGCTGGCAAAAAACATTCCGTTCTTTCTGTCTGTGTTCTTGCTCCCTGCCACCCCTCTCTTTCTGTTTCACTCTCTTCCACACACACACACACACACACACACACACACACACACACAGAGAGAGAGAGAGAGAGAGACCAACAGCATCAGAGAAAGAACGCAGAGACTTTTATACACATATTACGTCAAGTCGCCTATTGAAGTTTAAAACTGTTTACAAGGACAGGAAATGTGTCACTACCTGTGTCTACGTTTCTTTCTTTGTCTCTTGGGCTTCACTGCTACAGAGATGACAACACATCTACATGCGTCATATCGGTGACATGAGAATTAATGAGGAAGCAAAGTTTTTAAAATAAATAAACAAATAAAAAGCAGCGTTAAAGAGCTGGCCACCACATCAGATCCCCTTTCAGCCTTTCAGCTAATGAACTTGGGTTTGTTTGGAAATGCTTGGACTCGTAATTTTGTTTGTGACACCACATGCATATAAATGCGTGTGGTGTCATGGTTGAGCAATGAAATTACCATCAGGTTTGTAAATTACCACAAACAGCGTGGGTGTACAGGGATTTCTAAGAACTTGGGTACTTCTCTAGAATGACAGTCAATTTCTCAGAAATTGACGGAAGACATTTTTCACCCACTGTACTAAAATAAATAAGACAGCCAATAACTAGGGTGAAGACTGTGTTCCCAAACCTGGACATTGGCTTTACATGATGAAAACCAATTGCACCTGAATGGCAGATGCTCCACATAATCTGTTTATTATCTGTCTAGATTAGGTTTTCTGTAAGGAGATGTTTATAACATTTGTAACATTTATAGGAGTCGTCTCCAGTGTCGGTGCTTTCTATCAGTCAGTTTTCAAGACAGAGGACATTCTGTGCTTTCATGTTTCTCAGTAATATGACAAGCTGCATTTTATTGTGCTATTAACCTCAAGAGAAAGTGTAGCAACGGCTATTTATAACTACAGTAATTTAAGTGATACCAGAAGCTAATTTGGTTCATGAATTTCCACAACATTAAACGTAATTATACGAGGATTAAAAAAAAACAAAACATCTTTTTTAGTAAAGTGGCAAATTGTTGAGTTATAAGAGAAATAAACTACTTTGGGAGATGCTGTAATATGAAATTAATTACCTGTGATAGTGGATCACCACAATGCCTAGTCGTTGATTATTTTGCTATAACAGGTCCCTTCATGTTTTATTCCTTTCTTAATGATTATTTTACTCAGCAGTAGAGTCAAAGAGTATAACCTGATCTTCCTTTTGGCTGCTTTCTTCTTTTAAATAAAGTGCTATTTTTGATCAATTAGAAAATATAAACCTATATAAACTACGATGGTGAGCTATTTCTTTTGAAGAAAATGTAGACTGGTATGAATTTTAGCAACCCATTCAAGATTAATGCTGCTGTCTCATCACTGTGAATTGGGCTGTTGACTCATTCCTCATACCTCACAGCCTGGCAGATAAGTGATGGCTGATCAGAGAAGGGATGGTGTACGTACTGCTCAGTAAGTGATGAGCTTAAATTCTTCGCATGTCTCCAAGTTACTGTACACAGTGGTGACATCATGCACGCCTGACTCCTGTTCATTTCTGAGAATGAGGTCATTCTCATTCCCGAGAGTCCGCTGTTCCCTTTTATGGAGGGCTTTCTGATAACGCCGCCCTCCAGGAGTCACCCTTTACGTTACATCTCTTGAGATTTTTTTTGATAAGGAATGAAGTCACACCTGAAATTTGATCTGAGTGCATACAAAGAGTGTTGCACTGGGAGTTCCTGCAAAATGTCTCAGCACAAAGCCCTCTAAAACAAGTAAAGTGCTCCATATTTACATGGAAGTGAAGTAGTATATTCTTACCCATGCCAGAGTCTTTCTTTGTGCCATCGGAGATGATCTCTACGTGGTCAGCATCCACGTCGTAACTAAAGAAATCATTCAGGTACGTCTTGGATCTCTGGCCTCCAAACACATACAGGCAGCGATTCCTCTGAGCAAAAGAAGCAAATAACCCAGTGTCATTATCAAGAGTATTATCTATCAGCCTAACCAAAAAGCATCTAAACAAAGCTGTAATACAAGCAGCAACTCTGAAATTACACTACATATCTTCAGAAACAAAAGAAAACCACTTCATACCACTACACAGTCAAGCTACAAACCCCAAAACCAGTGTAGTATAACTATAATTATGGCTGCACAATAACTGCTGAAATGATGAAAAATATTTTGTTCAAAATTGAAAACATCATTATTTAGCACAAGTAGTTACAATTTAGGAACGAAGTGACTTTATAACGCTTATTTTAAATCCTAAACATCCTAAACATTTCCGTAAGTCTATACTTTCTCAAATACATGAATCTTTAAAATCAAAACAATAACTGCTCCTTACTCACAATGAGTTTTCAATGCTAAACATAAACCTCAAAATTAATAAATGTGAAACCACAGTAACGTAAATTTATATGACAATTTGTATGTTTACTCTAATTTGTTTTATTTATGTAAATAAAATCGTAATGTGTCAATCATCACTTTAGACAAACTCAGCAACATGGCAGTCAATTACCCTTGCTTAACTGAGCAAAACAAAAATTAAAATTATAGGTACATGAGGGGGGAAAAAACACAATGGCACAATGTGCTGTTGTAGGAAAATAATCAATGGCAGCATGGTGTGTTGAGTCATTCTTCCCACCCTGACGTTGATGCCAATAATATGATGTCGTTAAACCGTAGTTCATATAAAGATGTAGTTTTATATATATCAGTATATCGACAAATTACGACACCTGCAAAAAGTTCCCATTATCACTTAAGTTAGAGCAGCTATAAACAGTTTTTCTCACTCGACGTTAGTAAGACAAAAAACCAGCATGTTCTGTTACGAAGCAAAGCAGTCTGAAGACAGTCCCATGAAGGAAAATATACTCTGTTACAAAGAGTATAAAATACAATTAACTGGGCAGTCCTAACTTTTACAATGATAAAACGTTAGAAAGTATCATTGACACTCATTAACATGTGCACAAAACTCTGTGACGCAGGGAAACTTACTGTGTGAAAGAGCATGCAGTGGCCAATGCGAGACTGCACGTCCTCGGGGCCGGCGTTACACGAGTCGTCCCTCAGAAGGCTCCAGGTACCTGCTTGGCACTGATAGGCATACAGGCCACTGAACTGCGGCTCTGACGTGCGTCCATCATCAACACTGCCATTACATGTCAGGATCCGACCACCAAACGTGTAGATCATGTGCTTCTCCGAGTCCATGCACATCTACATAAGACAAAGGGTTCAATATTTTATTTGTTTGTTTATACGTTTGCTGCACTATTGACACTATGACACAGCGCTATACATGGCGCAAAACATGATGCTGTCTTATATAATGCACTATGGTCAGGTCTGAACATTCAGGTGATTACCTGGTGGTCGAACACAAGTTTAGGGCCTCCATCTGCAGAAGTGTCCTCGCTGAGCAGCATCCACGTGTTAGCATCAATGTCGTACCGGTAGAAGTCACTCTTCAGAGACTTGCTGTTTCGGACAGAGGAGTCCAGATAGCGGCCCAGGGTGTAGATCTGCCTCCTCTGAGAGTCGATGCACATCTTATGGCAGGAGCGTGCACTGGGACCATTCTGACACACACACACACACACCACAACTTCACTGCTTACTCTTACATTTCTTCAAGATGTAGTAGTTCCTTCTAAATTATAGACTTGATACTGAGAAGTGTTATTTTAGTTGACTTCAACTGTAAAGAGTCACTAAGTCTCTGTGTTAACAATGCTAACTGTCTTACACATCACTCACTGAGGCTTAAAAACTATTATACCACAGCACCGTTCCATTCTCGAATCTGACTGGTCAGATGATGTTGATTATTGTTCTATAGCTCTAGATTTTTCTCAGCTGTGGGCCATTCCAGCTATGCTCATAGTCGGTTTTCTCGTAATCACTCCAGTCCATAATTACAGCCCACTCCTCCAGACACCACGTCAGCCGTAAGTTCGAGATCCCAAAGTTGTTCAGTGGGGCTGAGGTCAGGATTCTGTGCAGGACACTCGAGTTCTTCCACTCCAACCTTGACAAGCCATGTCTTTATGGAGCTAGAGGCAAGGTCATGCGCCTCTTCATTCTAGTGAAAGGAAACTGTAATGCTACAGCATACAAAGACATTTTAGACAATTGTGTGCTTATAACTTTGTAGCAACGGTTTGGGGTGTAATGGTCAGGTGTCCACAAACATTTGGTCATACAGTCTTTACTTGTGGTTCAAGGGACATTAGAAAGCGGACATTATGTTATATCTGACGGAATTGATAGAAGTCTATGGATATTGGTGTGCTAATGCCAAAATCACAAGCAATCACTAAAGACCTTCCAGATGTCACATAACACACCCTTATAGCCAAAAATCCAGTCTCTGATGCTAGTTAACGATGCTGCTGCTACTACATTTTACTTTTGGTGTCTGGTGGAATGGGTTTAAGCACCACTATGGCAGAGATCCAGTTTCATTTCCCCCCCCTGCATGACAATCTCTGGGGGGAATCAAATTCTGATTCTCGCTAGACCAGCAGAGAAATTGTTCGGCAGTTGTTGCTGAGTCACCATCATAACTTCCTGTTTGTCTCACCTCTTTCTCTGTGTCTCTGGAGATACAGGCCCACTGATTCTCCTGCACACTGTAGGCCCAGAAATCCGCCAAGTCCTGCGTGCCATCCCAACCTCCAAACAGATACACGGTCTCTGAGAGAGAGAGAGAGAGAGAGAGAGAGAGAGAGAGAGAGAGATAGCGTGAGAGAGAGAGAGAGAGAGAGAGAGAGAGATTGGGTTTGGCAGAACAGTCATAGCCTCCAGTCACTCTGTGTGAGAAGTTGTTTGCAACCAGATGTCTTGATGCCTGACCTCCCAAGCAAACAGTGCTGCTTTATTCTTGTGTTATAAAAAGCATCAGACAACAATATGACTATTACGGTATTGCTGCAGCAGTGGCGTTTGTTACATAACATCCTCACATATTATAATACAGTCAACAAAAACCACTTCTGTACAGAATTCTAACTATAACAAGCCATTTAAGGTGAAATAACTTGTTTAAAGTGGCAGTGCAGTGCAGCAGTGGAGTCCAGGACATGTCTCCATGGCAGCATTGCTATGACGATAGGAACGGAGGCTCCTACGCAAACTGAGCTCAGATGTAGCTGGGAAACTCAAAGCGTCTCTGGCCAGAGGGGCTACATCAGGTCGCTGGAATTGATTTCTTGCTCTCAAAGGATAAATCAGCAGCTAAGCTCAATTGCTGCACTCTGTCTTTTTTTTTTTTTTTTTTTTTTGGGGGGGGGTTTGGGGGCTCACATCTAGAGCTATTTCGAGCAAAATCCAAGGATATTTATGTTTAGAAGAGACATCTTACCCGTCTGCACATCTATCACCATCTGATGACCACCTCTCATCCCGGGCCTACTGTCGTCCCCGTCACCTAGCCGAAAGGGGGAGGGGGGGATTAAGAGGACAGAAAAGTAAAATGTAAATTTAAAAGAATAAATAAAATCACAGTAAGTGGGAGACAGCACATGAGAGAGGATTTGGGGAAAAAAAGCAGCAGAGAGGCAGAAGAGAGATGAGAGGACAGAACAGGAGACTATGAAAACAGTCTTTAATCTTTGAGCCATGCGAGACATTTAATAAGCTGCCATGTATTCTCAGAGATGCTGACTGTTAGAATTAAGGCTGCTCAGTGGACCAGAGGTACTACCTTTGGTGCATTTGGGGATGATCTGACTCCAGCGTGGCTTGTACTCCTGTTGGCTGATGTACTGATTAAACAAGCCATCTACAAAACGAGCACAGGAAACAAGAGACAGGGGAGTCAAACCGGGGAGAGAGATGCATGAGTCAGTTAGGACTTTAATCTAAGCTATAAATACTTTTAAACCTGGAGACCACGATTGTAGTTAAACTTGGGCCAAAAAAGAAAAGTCCATCAGTTTTTCATTTTTCTTTTTTTTTTTTCTTGCGCCTTGAGACCTATTAAATGGATTATGATAAAACATGTTTAATGCAGAGTGTGCATTAGGCCAAAGTTTAGCCCAACAATGTCCATAAACCACACAGACAAGGACAGTAATGTACCACTTAAAACAATCTCAAAGCATTAAAATGACCAAAGTATATCATCTAGCTAATTTGTCTTTTAATGGGCAAGGAACTATAACATCTTTACGTTTATTTTAAACAACATCATTCCATTTCTAATAAGCTTTATATGATTGGAAAAGATCGAATGTATTATGGTCAGTTCAGTAGACTAAATATACCTTTTATATTAGATAAGGTATAACACCTGTTGACCTGTTCAGCTAACACGCACGATCCTGTGCAGTTTCCGCCCCGTGAATTTAATGCCCCGTGCATTCACTGTATATTGTGTACTCGTCATACAAATGCGTTTAAATGCGTATTATTTAGTCCTGGGTCCCATGCTGCTGTATTGTGTGTCACACCATGGTCCTGAGAAATGGCATTTTATTCCAATGTACATAAATTACATGGAAGAAGGACAGTAAAACCCCTCTTGACCAGGTGAGAAATGTTCATTTAATGGGTTAGCAAAGGCACCAGATCCACACAGACACCTGAGGTAAGAAATGGGAGAAGGCAGCTTCACATTTATAACCCACAGATTCAGCACTACACTTACACAAAGCCATTTCATTTTTTATTCCAATAGCACAAAGAATAAAATACCTCGCATCAGGGTTATCAAACACAAAGCCAAATTTGCTCATACAGCACCCAAACTTTCACTTAATTAAACAGACACAGCGTTAAGTGTGCTACCTCTCACAGCTTTATCGATCAGCTCCTCACAGGCATCAAAGTCTCCACGGAGGACCAGGCGCTCGTGGAGGTGCGTGAGCATGGGGTGCTCCAGCGCTATGCGCGTCTTTTTCTGCAGCGACTCAAAGGCCTCGGTGTAGTTGTGCTGCCGGAAGTGTTTCAGACACAGACGGATGGCCTCCTGTTCACGGTACTGCACAAGGGACAGAAAGAGGTAAACATTAGAGCACTGTTTACCTGTCCTGACAGGGCTTAGGACTGATTTCTGAAGAGATCACACTAGTTTGGCTTTGACTACAACGTCAGTGAGGACTCAGTCTGAAAAAAAGCATCCATGTAAGAAAATGGAAAAAAGCAAAAACTAAATCTGTTTCCGTAAAAATCTACATAGCACAGCTAATTTAGCATGAGGATAAATCTAGTGCATTGAACTAGAAACTATGAATGCACAACTTTTTTTTTTTTTTTTTTTTTTTAAGTACTGGATCATCACTGACAATCACTTTTTTTAAGTACTGGATCATCACAATTACAGATTATACTAAAGTAACACACACTTAATATAGGGCAATAGTTCAAATTTTACATAAACAACAACATAATGATAAGTCTTGGGGGGGGATAAGGGCGCTTTCACACTTGTAATCCAGAAAAAGTGTTAACCACAGCACTGTTTATGTTGATTTTTTTCTTCCCCATTTTGGTCACCTGCCAATTCCCACCCAGCAGCTAACTCCCTCCGATCGTACAGCAGCTACAGTACCAACCAGGGAGGGTGAAGATCACGTGCTTCTGCCAAGACATGTGCAGCCAACCAATCACATCTTTTCAAACTGCTGCTCATGCTGCATCACAGGGAAGCGTAACAAAACTAGAGTACATAGCTATCCTTCTTCTGCATACTTTAGCTCACAGACCAACACAAGAGGTTAGTGTCGCTGTGACTGACATGAGAGACAGTATGCGATCCCTACCACCCACAGAGCCCGGCCAACTTTACTCTCTTGGTTCCTGGCTAAAGATGGTGGTAGCATGTTTTGGATTCGAACCAGATGATAGTGCAAATGCTCCTCTGTTGCTCCACTTCAGAGCCACTGTGTGTTGTTATTTTAACCCCCCAAAAAAAGGCAGATGGCCATAATTATACCACCTTGCCAGTCCAAGCTAACTAGACAATGTTATTATTATTAAGATTTATTTACGATTATTAAGCAAATCAGATTCTGTTCGTTCTCCGTTGGACTGTCTCGAAACAGAGACACGATGATCTGTCTTATAGTCTTACATCGCTATGCAGCTAATAAACAGCCAGAAATTTAAATTTGCTGTCTCTAGCTACAGTGCAACACTACCATATTGACAGTAAAATATCCCAGTTTGAACATACAGTAAAACTTCTCATTCACTCGCAAGATAAACAAGCCTGCTGTTCTACTGGTGCTTGTGTTGCTTGTCCCCTGAGCTGCTGCAACCTGAAGACAAAAAGCACTTGACTTAACTCTGTGCTTTTATGAAAAGTTTAACTGTGACTTTCGAAAGCACTTCGCTGTGACAAACACCAGCAGCACTGCTCATTAAAAGCGACTGCATGCAGATCGGCCACTTTCCATATCATTACCTGTAAACCGTATGCTAGCAATGGAGTATTTTTTTTATTTATTTATTTATTTATTTTAAAAACACACCCATTGTGAAAGCATCTCTCAGTGATCTTGGAAAATGCTTAAAAGATTTATTTGTTATTCTATAATTTCTCATTAATCTATTATTAATAATGGATTTATTACACAGCAGAATTCGTCAGTGTGTTAATCCTTCAGCTCTTTCGTGTTTGTCTTAGAGTCATACATCATATGCAAGACTGGACAAAGCAATAAAGCGATTATGCATTCAAATGTACATAAAACCTAATTCAGCACAGGTATCTTACACTAACCAGGTTATCAGATTACAGAATAAGGTGACTGTTTTGATTCCAACTGAAATGAAAAATACTGCAGTCACATGATAGCAGTTCTTACTGAGAAGGAGACAAAACAGAAAGCAAAAGAACTGTGTAACCACATATCATGATTTTTGGCACATCACAGTATAAGCTGTAATGCAACATTGTTGAACAAAGAAATGTTGTACAGTTTGCTTACATTTGTGAAAAGGATTACTCAGCCATTAGTAGATCACTGAATCAGTGCACAGTGTAAAAGATTCCCCGATGTGGCAAAGTGGAAAGCAACAGCAAAAGATCATAATTTAAGACTTTCTTATAATGCTACACCTCTAGATGAAAAGTACACACAGATGAATCTTGTCAAGTAACAATTTCAACTGACACAACGTAATTAACATCAAAATGTCACGGTGGCGCTCATTCATTAAACTTTTAAGAAACAAGTGCAGGTTCAAGGGCATGAGATGGCATGCAATCTATTCTGATTAATGACGCGAAGTAACGACAGTGAGATAAGCAGAAACTGAGGAATCGGCTCCAGTCGTGTGGAAGAAAGCCACGTATCAGTCCCTTATTTACATTTCATATGCATATGACATGCCTGATTTACCACATACGCAAATCACTTACATAAAAAGATCCAATTTATGCAAATGATGTGATACTGAGTCAACAAAAAGGAAATGATTCATCACTAGGCTACAAACATGGACAGAAAAGGCAGGAAACTAAGAGTAAAGAAGAATGTAGCTCAGACTGCGGCTGTTGAGGTAGCTGCATACACACGTACATTTAATTTACTTTCAGTCAACAGAACTGCACCACCATCATCATTATTATTATTATTATTATTAACGATAAAAGAAAGGGCAAAAGAAAAAGCAAAGCAGCAAAACAAACAAGAAAAAAAAGTGAACGAATAAACAGCAAAATACAGTGTGAAAGAAACAGTGAAGCAAAAGTGAAAGAAAGAGTGAAACAGCAAGAGAGAAAGAGCAAAAGAAACAAAGAGTGAAAGAAAGAGTGAAAAAGAAAATGAAAGAAAGAAGACAAAAGCAAAACAAAGCAAGAAAGAGTGAAAGAAAAGAGCAAAAGAAAGATGGAATCAAAGAGTGAAAGAGCATTAACTAGCTAGGATTTATGCTCGATGATTTGGTCGCATGTGATAGCTTATTACTATAAATACATACAGAAATGGCAAAAATGAACGTGATGAATACAGACATCATCTGTGAACCTGGTCTACACTCATTTTACAACCAGACTGTCATAAGCGAAAACAGAGTTACTGACAAGCTGACGTCATGTCAAGGCAGTGACTTCATCCAACTGAATTAGCGCTATGATAGCCAGGACAAGCATTTGGAGCTGTGCCATTTGGAGAACATAGCTCTGTGCCAGCTCAGCTACCTGGAGTCCGTCCCGTTTACGTGAACACACTGGTGCTGGTGAATATTACAACTCACCTTACTGTACCAGTTAAGGCAGGGCTGGACTACATCTGGATCTTCTATCCCGTGCAGCTCGATGTACCAGATACTGAAGTTAAAACTGGGGCCCCACGACATCAGAGGCACTGAACACACAGCAACAAAAGAAAGAAGAACACATGCAGGTTATCAGCAGCTGCCACTCCAAGATACTTGCCAAAGAGAAAGTACCTCTGAACGCACCATTTTAAACCAATGAATTCTCAATTCTCTAACTGCTCAGATGAAGTTGATTAATTTTCGTTAACAGACAGTAGCTCCAGCTGCGAGGCAATTCACAAGTTTGTATTAATTCACTCATTATCGCTTCAATTCATTTAAAATAAAACTGGTGTAATTGTTGATACTGGGACATTTTCTTTGATGAGATGTTTACTTAACATATTTTTAGAAGGAGTCTCCAGTGCCAGCGTTTTGTACCAGTCAGAGCTAAAACTGTATGTTTCTTAACCCCAGAAAGTCTTCAGGACAGACGAGTTTCACACACGCTTTCCAGTTTCTAACACAACAAGCTGCATGTTTTCTATTATTAACTTAAAGACAAGAATAAATAAAAGAGAGGCTGGTGAGGGGATGACGCTTTACAGCTGCTATAACAGGAAATAACTTTCACAGACATTAAATGTAACTACAAACTAGACACAAACTACATGATACCCTTAATTAAAAAAAAAATATTGCTATCATTGGAAAACTGCTGTTATATAGGAGGATTAAAACGCTTTGGGAAGCATACGTCGTTGTTTTTTTTCCTTGTATATACAGGTTACAATAAGAAACTGTTAGGCTTAGGATTATCTCTACACCTTTAGGCTTGTACATCTCAACATCAGTTCAAAAACGTCAGATCAAAGTCCAGAGAGCTCATAAGCACCGTGGTTTTGTTACAGGTTTGGTTACCGTGTCATTATATAATAGCTTAAAGATTATACAAATAAAAATAAATAAATAAATTAAATTAAATTAAATTAAATTAAATTAAAATAAATAAATAAATAAATAAATAAAAATCCTGAAATCACAATCAGACTAATGTAACAACTGATGAACATTTATGAAATATGAAAAAAAATATTTTCTGAAATGACGAGTAGCTGAAACGCACCTTAGTGCTTTCTCAAGATGTCCATTTTTCACTTTGCCAAATTACTAGATGTGAGTGTTACACTAACTGCCTTTATTGTGCAAGATGGAAATAAAATGTTTACAACTGGCATTTCGGCTTCTCTCTGTAGCTGTCTAGATGAAAATCCATTAGCCAAGATGTCTTCAAATGCAATTTACAATGAACTAAAATGCTTTTATACTTAAAAAAAAAAAAAAACAAAAGAAAAAAAAACAGCTGTTGCACTTTCCACTAATACTTTAAAGTCGTGCCACTCAGCTTGATTTTCCCGACGATCATCATTTATGCACTAAGTGATCCTGACTGCGTCACCCTGCTGAGTTTACTCTGATGTCACTCTTTTAGTGAATCACTCACCTATTTTAATGTATCTGCAAGGGAACATCTGCTCATCGATCTTGTGCTTGAGCGTAAATGTCTCCTTGTTGAAGTCATTCTTAAGGCCACTGTGACAAAAGAATTAAAGCACCCATGAAGCCATGCCATGATACAGGTGAGTATTTATGTTTATACCACAGAGCTTCTGAATTCTTGCATCTGATTGGAGGAAAGGTGTTGATTAATGCTCTATAAAAGCATTGATATGGTGAGGCTCTCCGTAAAGGAGAGGTTTATGTACAGTCAGTATAGCTGACAGGACAGAAGAGTCTCTGCTTACTGGTTTCTTAGTAACATGACAAGCTTCATTCTTTTCTTATAAACAACAACCTTGCCTCACAGATACTCCACAACATTGAATGCAACTATAAAGTGTTAGAAAGTGTCAGTCATTAACAAATTAAACATTTTAATTGTTGACACATTGCTGTGGTATAAAGCCCTATCCGAACAGGATTATATGTGCATGGGGTCCTGGGGAATTTTTTTTATTTCACAGCTGCTCCTCAGTGACTTTATTTCTGTCTGTATCGGCCATGTCAATGTTTTTATGCGTCGCCTGCTGAGAAAATTAAAGGCCGAATTACCTACTGTTCTCGCCAAACTCAGAAGTCATGTGATAATTTTAGTCCCATCTGAAAACACATCTGTGATTTTTCTATGCAGTATTCCTTCTGCGTTGGGGGAAAAAAGCATGTTCTGTTGTGCTTCTTGCCTTGTATAGTCTCGCCGAGCGCGTATGAGTGACCCTCCCCCCGACATCAAACATTGTCAACATCTTTGTCAACATGTTGAGTCATGTGGTGAATGGAGCGTGATCATAGGACCGCGTGACGCAAACATCCAGGGTCTGATAAAATACAACCCCCTAAAAAAAACCCTCACTGCTCCTGTGGTAATTTTATTGGTGTCTGGATGTGAGTGTTTTATCATGAGTTTTATGATGAGATGTGTAAAAAATTATTTGTGATGCCCCCTGATAAACTAATGCGATCCGAATAAGGCTAAAGAGGAATAACATTTAAAAAAAATGTGTTTTATTCCTTATTTAACAATCTCCAGTCCCCTGGACTCACCTGGACAAGAGTTCGGTCATGTTTTCCTCACTCATGCCTCCAAACACCTTGAACTTCTTCAGGTTGCAAACGTGCGTTTTCTCATACTTGCCATAGGTGATGCTTAGTACAATAGCTGGTCTCTCCAGTTTTAAGATCAAGTACTGTGAAAGGCAGAAAAGAGTTCATTTATAGCAAATTAATCTGTGAGGAAACCAGTAGCATGATATAACTCTACAAATGGGGTTAACTCTGATCTTGTTCAGAGTCCAGCAGAGCTCAACAATTTCCCTACACAAACACCACTGACTCAACACATCAGCCAGAAACCATATACAGTCAGAGTGTTTGAGCAGGCAGGTATCGTCATGCTGTGCTGGACTCTGACCTTCCACATGCACTGCTGTGGCCTGCTGGTCTAAAACTGCGATTGTGGATGTAGTTTAAAAAATTTAAAGCCATAAAATACAGAGGGTCAGAATTTACCATCATGGATGATGAGTAACAAACACTGGATGCATTACAAGAAGAAGGTGTAGTCATTACAAGAAGGTGGTGCAGTCATTACACCATCTGCGTGACGCAATTCTGCTGGGAATAACTGTAGCGCTCTCAAGATTTAATACTTAAAGCAAAAAACAATGACAATCTATGTGAGAGAATCTACAACACGGTATCTGGACTTCTGAATAACTCGTCACTGTGTATGAGCAATGAATAAAGGTTGAAAAAGATAGATATTGTGGTTTGTATTCTAATGTACAAGTCTTATTCATTACATATTAAATTGAACGCAACTGAACTCAAACAGCAGCTGCTTTTACACAATCTATGTACAGATGTTTTGTAATGGCATCAAAATGAAATCTTTAAATTTTAGCAATTTTCTCCTTTTACCCCATTTTAGATGTGACCAGACTTTAAAATGCTGTATGATTCTCTGGTTGAGACCCATACAAAAGAGAAAACACATTTTCAGTAGTTTTTATAACTTCATATAATACAGTGTTAAAAGTTCACCATGCTTCAAGCCTCCACACGCATTACTGCTGTAACCTGTGTTAGATGCAGCATTTGCAGTCTATCGCCCTTTGAGCGCACACAGAAATTTCAACATGGTCCAGGAGGAAATTAAGTCTGACAATTGACACCCCGGTTTAAAACAAAGCTGTTTACATGAGCAGACAGATGCGTGTGACAGGCTATCATTGTACTAATCAGAGAAACAATGCAAGCCTTGTTCAGGGTCATTTAAGGTCATTGTTTTCGTTGTTTTTTTAATTCTCTAACTGACATTTTCTTGTCTTTGCAATCCCTGTGACCTGGAAATCACTGAAAGCACACTGTTATTAATTCTATTATGTGCACTCAACTATACATAAAATATAAATCTCTTCATTAATGAAATTTATTACACTTTAATTAAAAGGTCTGGTGATAATACATTAGAATCTTAATAATAATCTTAATAAACCACTCTTAAGCATGCAATGTACATATGAATGCATACTGATGCTAATTCAGTGTGTAATCATGCTGCGCTGTACCCAGAGACAGGTGGGAGAGCTGGGCAATAAGTCAGCAATAAGTGACGCTACTTTAATGTGACGCTTCAGTGAGCAGACACGTCTCATTTGGCAAACGTATTTGCAGTCGATTCCTCTGTCCTTGCTTCTCTCCCTGCATCCTCTCATCCTCACAGTAAGGGGCACAATGGGGGGAAAAAAAAAGCAACAGAGTGTAAATAAAGAAATGAGAAGAGCCCACGCTCTCTTGGACCGTGGCCACGAAAGGCTGTCTGGATTCAAACTTGCAATCTCATGGTGAAAAGACATTAGACTGATGCACCATTGTGATTTTTAAAACAATTTTAATTGGTTCCAAGTCACCAGCAAATGACTATAAGCCTGAAAGTGCATACTTCATGAATCTACAGTCTATGCTGTCTTCAGCATTAACAGCGGCAGGCACCAGGGCACATTTGACACACATTTCTGACCGTATATGTATACATAATGTAGTACAATAAATATGATGTGCAAAATGAGCCACATCACAAGGGAGCTTGCATGGCAAGGTAAAAGAACGGCCACAAAATTACAGGCGTGTTGCAACACCAGGGGTTAAAAGTTGAATGTGCACATGAAAGCACCCCAAACATAATGCTTTCAATTTCCTCTCCGCCTAACCACAAGACTGTCTGCACTGCCTGGTGTGTGCCAACACGACAACCGGCTGCTTCCTCTTTCCATTTTAAAATTAGGCAGAGCATGGCCCAGAGTGTTTCATCTTCAGTCAAAAGAACGCATCAGACCACAGACCCATAAGCCACGCCTGGAACCTGTGGTTATACAGTGTTATGTAAAAAATGACAATCCNCTCACTCCCGTTTGGATTTGAACTGTTAGAGAATTACTGAGCACAAACTGTTGTATATATTAGTTTTTTTGGGTGTTTTTAATGAATGACATGACAACAGTCACATAAGATTTTAAAAATCCTGATCAGAAATGGCGGTGGGGTTCCTCGGCAGTAAGGGTTTAGGATGAGTGAGCAAAACACCGAACACTCAACCACTTAGCCATGTGCATCATATCTTGCTTTTAAAATGGAAAAAAGTCGTCAAGCCTTCATTAATGATTAATCCATTCTTTTTTTTTTTTTTGCAAGTGTCTATATTCTCATAAAAAAATGCCAAAAGGTTCTTGAGAGTGAACCATATTAGATTTCTTAAAGAACCTTTTAACTGATGGCTCTTTCGAGTGCCCATAAAATGGCTGTGACTTGATTCCATACGCTGATGTATTTCCTTTTAAAACAGGAAGTCAGGAAGAGAGTGTGTGTCGAAAGGCTTGACTAGTTTCCAAAAAAACAACCCTACACCTCCCACTCAATCTAAAGAAACATAAAGGCGGCTTAGCAACACGGCTAAACATGCAGCCAAAACCTTGAAGAGAGACTGTTTGTAGCTATGTAAGATTTCTCACTGACAATTTCACCCACTGTCTTTGATATCCTAGAGCTGAGGTTTCTAACCACCACGTCTTGGACCAGTACAGGCCTGCAGCAGTTTTCTTTCCCCTCTCTCTCTCTCTCTCTCTCTCTCTCTCTCTCGCAGTGAGCAGCAGTTAGGGCGGTAGGCTCCCAACGAGAGAGGGGAAAAACCTGCTGTTTAACAGTGAAATATAGTGTTATACAGTGTATACAATATATAGTGACATATAGTGTTATATAGTGTATACAATATATAGTGACATAGCACTGAGAAACAGGTTTCTGAACAACACTAACATGCACACACTAAGGTGCCTCAATATCTCAAAATGCTTGATCTCACACACAGAGACACACAGTCACACAAACGCTGCATAACAACTGCATGGTACAGTGCATCGAGATTCCCAGTAAAACCTGCCCTGTTTTGGAATGAGGTTGTACGTGGGTAAGCAAAGATCAAGATTTTGGAGGAAGGTTGATTTGGAAGGAGAATAACATGCAGGAAGCTGCACAACCAAAACTACACGAATGGCTGCTACTGAATCGTGATACCCACGATCTGTTTACATGGGCCGTGTTCTAGAGAGCATTTGTCTGGACATAAATTGGACAAGTACATGAAGGGTCATGAAAGTTTTTTCACTTTTTTCCTGGAAATTATAAAGTGTAAAATTAAAATGATAACGGGGCAGTCATTCAACTCTTGGGCAACACCCACCTTGAGTTCTCTGACAAACACACCCGACATCACAGTAAACAGATTTAACCTTCTGTTATTTTCTTCTTGGTAAAACTCAGGTTTACTTGACCTGTAGCTTTGTGCTGTGAAAATGTGTTTTAACAAGTTATGTATATTTACAACAGTAACATAATTCCATTGATTTCCAACCAGTTTTACTAACGCGATAAAATGACCGAGACATTATTTATGAGCAAAGATGAATAAGACAATTGACCTCTCTCATTTGTCATTTCTCATCACTATTAATGCAGAAATAATTCATGAAGATCTCCTTAATATGATGATCAATTTCAGCGATTAGGCATACAAATATGACCTTGCTCTGGACATTCGCGATTTTCGGAGTCGACATTGGCAAAGTTATCATTATTTTAGCTGTTTAAAGTAAATCATGAATAAGAGCTCAGACCTTCAGCTTTAATATGAGGGTCTTTACACTGAAATTGGGTGAACAGTGTAAGAATTACAGCACTTTAGTGTGTGTGCTCCACCACCGTTGTTTTCAGAGGTGTTCCGGGATTTTTGGTGTTGCTGAGCTCACCAGTGTGCTCTTTCTCTTCAATAATGTACCAAACAGCTCATCTGGCCACACCCAAGGTTTTTGCTGTCTCTCTGATGGGTTTGTTTTGATTTTTCAGCCTAATGATGGCTTGCTTCACTGGCAGTGACAGCTCTTTGGACTTTACATTAACAGCAACAGATACGAAATGCAAATGCTACACTTGAAATCAGCTCTAGACCTTTTTACCCACATCCTTTAAGTGACATAATGAGGGAATAACAAACACCATTGAGCAGAATATTGTCCAATTTCATTTGGCCCCTTAAAAAGGGAGGGGGGGGGTATTCTTTATTTAATTTCAACTCCTAGAGTTCCAACAGTGGCTCTTGGGATGGGTGTTGGGATCCATCTTTTCACACTGAGGACAACTATTACAAAAGGTGCAAACATTCACTGATGCTCAAGAAGGCAATACGATACATTAAGAGCCAGTGGTTGTAAAATTTTGAAAAGGATGACCGTGTAAATTGTTAACATTTTGTTTTCTTGTAAACAGGTAAATATCTTATGTGGCTTCTGAAGAGCAGTACTAAATAAAAAAAATAAAAAAATAAGATCTTTTAACAAAATAACAATTCACACTGATCCTAACATCATAGAGCCACTGTTGGAAAGTGCTCAAATATGCAGAAGATGTTGGAAAGCCTAAGAATGTGCAGGACCTGGAGGATTTTTCTGAAGAACAGTGGGCAGTTTAAATGCTCAGGACAAACAAAGTTCTCATGAAAAACTATCATAAAACATAAAAACAGTCATTGATCATCCAGGTAACAACACACAACTCAAAAGTATCAAGCGTATGTAAACTTTTGAACTAGTTAATTTGTGTAAATTCAGTTACTATTTTGTCTTATGAACTATATGTAAACATCTGTTATGTGAAATAGCCTATTCAGGGCAGTGCTGAATAAAACACAAAATGCAATTTTTATGATCCCTTTTATTTTTTAATTATTAACATTTTGCAGATTCTGCTAGGCGTATGTAAACTTATGAGCACAACTGTATATACTGTAGTAGGCATCTAAAATAGCAATAACTGTGATTGTCCAAATATTTATGGACCTGATTGCACATAGAGAGAGAACTAAGAACTAAGAAGTGTTGTTTCAAAATTCAATTAGTGCAATACAGATAAAGTTCACGTTAAGTCAAACAGTATTGCGATATCGAAATCCTCAAAGCAAGAGCACTTCTTAAGAACCTGATGATCCTGGTTTCGATTACAGCACAAAAATCTATTCAGGTTAAATGTATTAAGCTAATCTACAAGACTTGGGGCTATTTGAATGGAACATGAATGTGGTACAAATACACACCTGTGGAGGATAATTGCTTTCTGATGACCACCTGGAAGACTGGTCATTGGGTTTATCAACCAAAATGTTCCTGCAAGCAAAAACAAACAAAACATGAGACTTTTCCAATCCACTTTTCCAATCACCCATTGCTTTGCATCATTTAAGTTAATAAAGCGAATTTCAATGAAATTATTTCAATAATTTCAATGCATTTATAGTGGCTACCAGAAGGCTATTGTGTTACACTAAATTTTTTTTTTTTATTTTAAAAGTAATATCTGGCCTGCGTTTCTTGCGCGCTGCCTAGGGCAGGGGTGCTCAAAACTTCAGTCACGATCAACCAGTCGATCGCAAGATAACTACTGGTCGATCTTCTTAATAGGTCGATGTAAAACCCCAGTGTGTGAGTGTGTGGAGGAAGACTCGGGAGACAGGTGGAATGTCTGCTGAGCTCCGGGCTTTTCAACGCACTTTGAAATACTCAGCAAACCCGAAACAACAGCAGAAATGGGTCTGTCCCGTACTCACAGCTTTCGCACCGTGGCGAGTGGGAGTATGTGCGCGAGTGCCTGGCAAGCTCAGCCAACTATCACACACCCTGTCTCGGGTTATAGCAGTTACTGAATGCACAAAGAGACACAAATAAGTAGACTGGCGGTAAGAAGACACAGGTGAGAATCATCACGCCTCCTTCCCGTCCAGCGCTGACACTTGACCGCACCTCCGATGCTGTATATTACTTTCATGATTTCTTTGAATGAAAACTGATTGCATAACATTATTAAAAAAAAAAACTATTTAGAGTGTATGTGCAAATTTCACATGGTGGATCTTACCATAATAACAATAACAATATGAAAAAGTAGATCTCTTTTCATAGAAGTCTGAGCACCCCTGACCCAGGGTATAACAATTACCACATACACCCTACATAGTGCACTACATGTGATGCACATCATTTGAAATTCAGGCATAAAAAAACAAAAAAAACTCTGCATAGTATTGCACAGATAAAAGCACACAAAGAAAATGGTTTAGGTTTGAAAATAGTGTTAAAATACATCAATACTTTGTGTTAGTAATCAGTTATAAGCTGTAACGTGTGTAAATATATGCACAACTTTGCTCACTTGAGTGAAGGGTGCCAATAATTCTGCACTCGTAGTTACCCTCGGAGATTACAGTTACAAAGCTCGCAACCACACAAACAGTGAGCAAAGGCATTTCTATCTATTAATATAGCAGAGCTAAAATTAGTTCATAAGTTAGTTGTGTGTGTAAAAGCGTTAACAGCCTGCTAACACAACAAGAGGCAAAAACAGCGAGACAAACGCGGGTCACATTCCTACAGCGTCTCGCCACGGAGTTAACTGCTAGTCAACAGCTAGTTAGCAGCTAGTTAACGGCCTGTTTAGCATGGTTTATGGAGAAATTAAAGCTAAGTTAGCTGGAACCTGCATTCATCAACTTAAAGCCTTAGATTCTCACACAAGTGAAACGTTTAACTTTCACTTAAAGAAGCCTGCTGGTTAACTTGTCCAACATGCTAAAGAAAGCTTAGCCAGCTGTCAGATTTTTCATCACACGTCACGCATAACGGATTTTTACCCCCAAACGCGCACAATAAACTAGGTTCGTTAATAATATCTTTAACATTTTCTTCTTTATTTTGCACAGAAGTTGGCTAGCTAGCATGTTGGCTAGTTAGCATGACTGCCAGAGTACTGAGCCAGCTAGCTAGTTAGTCAGTTAGCTACACTAGCTAGCAGCTTCCTAGCAGCTTGAGTGTTTCAGACTCATTTTCAGCTCGTCTATGCAGAAATGCAGCGCGAGCTTCGGCGTGAACATTTCCCTCAGGTGCTCAGTCACTGTGCTAAGCTAAGCAGCGTTAGCTAACTTGCTAGCTAGCTGACTTGCAAATAACCTGGCTATCCATTAGGTAGAGCACTTGGTCTGTTTTATCCAGCTGAGGCACAGCGTTCAGAGTGTGACCAAACTGAAAAAGGCGCACTCGTGTTTGGTGGCGTTACTCACTCGGGTAAGTATGTCGAGGAGTATGAACTCCATTTATAAACAGTGTAGGAAAGCACTCTGCTCTCAGGAGCCACCGCCATCTTGTTGGAGCACAAACAACAAGCAGCGCGTCGCGTGCACGAGCCTCCTGTGGGCGTGGCGGCGTCTTAAAGGGACCGCGCGTGAGAGTTTCGGTTTCGGCGAGTAATAATAATCTTCGGGGTCTGTCGGAAATGTCGCAATTGCGAGGTGAGCGCACTTGACGGTCAACACAATGTCGAGATTAATTGCAGCTGAAAAACTCGTATTTATTATGACCGCCGATTTTCCGAGATGGGGGCGTGTCAATAACGACACGTCATGGCGGCCGCTAATATGAATGTGATGCTTAGAGCAGACTAAGATTTAAAGGTGCAATAGTCGATTATTTTTATTCCTCGCTAAATTACTTAGAATATGATTAAAAATATTTGATTAAGCCATGGCTTTAGCTAAATGTCGCTGAGAAAACCCGTCTGGGACAAGGACTTCCGGTCCAGAATGCTTGTTTGGGCTTGAATGTGCATCCTGTCAATCATTTACAGACCCTCCGTGGACCGCTGCAGGTCCTGGGGGCGGAGCTTCGTGCACATGGGAGGGAATGGGCTCAAGGAGTGAAAAATACAGGGCTATATTTATTCAAATGTCGAACCCACCTAACCCTTAGAGACACAATCTTGGCGGGAAAAAGGCTAATCTTACCTAATACACCTTTAAGTGTTAATTTCGTTTGTTAAAATAAACTTCTTGTCATTGATTATAAAAAAAAAATGAGTGTTAGTTACAACATTGTGTTGGTGTTCAGGTGTGTTCGCCTCATAATTACGGTATCTAGGACAGGATTTATAGGCAGCAAAACATCCCAACAGGATTGAAGGTAGCATTAATCACCGATAGCACGGTTGAATTATTGGATCTGATTGGTCAGAAGGTGACTAACTTCACACCGGCTATTTTTCCCAACCAAGACCACTTGAGCATACACCAAGCCATAATCATGACATCCGAACTCATATGCACAAACTTCTCAGGAGAACTTGACTCTTGCAGAAATCCCAGATAGCGCTGTTGAATTCTCAAATCTAATTGGTCAGAAGGTGTTGATTAGTTTTCTGTAACAGCAGTTCTGACCATAGTGGCAGCTGTAATTCAAATCAGAGGTTTATATTAAACATGCTTTCTAGTTTTTTATCGTTTCTGTAGTAACAACTCATTCACAGAGGCTTGTACACGATCAGCATAATCCCAGGGGAATAATAAACAGTTAGGAGATGTTTATTTAACATGTGAAGAAGTCTCAGATGTCAATGCTTTGTAACAGTCAGTAAGTTTTCCATCACGAAAGAGTTTTTCTGCACACTGAGCTGTGTGTCTTATAGCAATATACTGATATACTGAATACAACTAAACTGTGGCTAATGGTTACAAACAGATCATTTTCCCCATTTTTAATTTTTCATTAATAGTGTGTTTAAACTGAAGTTTTTTGTTTGTTTGTTTTTGTTTTGTTTGTTTGTTTTTTTGTTTGTTTGATTTTTGCTGTGACAAGATGTTGAAATGTAACTAAATATTTTTTTCAATGTACTTTATTGCCATAAATATTCATTATATAACCAAAATATTAAATAATTTTCTTTTCGTGACTGTGTCCTGTATTTGTCTTGGGTTGATTGTAGGAGTATTAACATTGTGTCATTGGTCTTTGGAAATACCTTATATAAAATAAACATGGACATGAATATGCAATTAAAATATATTTATGAATTAACATTTTAAATTATTTTTTCAATTCTTTCAAGTGAATGTAGAATGGAGAGTCTTTTCTGAAGACTCATTAGAGCTAATTAAAACTGATCACCGTCTGGTTCGCTGTCAACATGGTAGAGGCCATAAAGCTTGCAATGCTTCCCCTATGTTTTTATTACCAGGCCAGCAAAACACTCATCTTGAGCTTAGAAAATGAGTGTGCTTGGCTCTGACATTGGTGAGTGCACTGCTGGCTGCTCTCCAGATTCAGTAACCGGAGCGTCCAGTCACAGCAGTTTCTCCATCTGAACTATTTTTGATTACGGTAGGTTAAAACAATGTTGGACTGTTAGATAGAGTGAGTTATAGCCTGATGAAGCTGGAACCAGTCAGTATCTGGCAACCCTGCATGAATAGAGAAGTTATTAGTATTATTATTAGTAGTAGTAGTAGTAGTAGTAGTAGTATGTTTTTTTATTGCTGCATAGGAGATCAGTTTATTGGCTACAAACCCACCAGCTTCACACAATCTCCGAACGCAAAGACAAAGCAATATACTGCTCCATTATTGACAGCATATTAAACCTAAATATAATATGATGACAAGTGTTTAGATATGATTGTCCTCAACGCACACTAGTCAGAGGTGAAAAAAAAATCAACAGCCACTGGAGTTTAATGAGGCCTGACGTCTGATTATCATTCCCTGCTTAGAAACAACCTTGCAGATAAAGGCACTTTGGCGCTAGTGAATCATTCAGTGACGGTGTCTCTTACCGGAAGCCAGCTGATGTAAGTAGTGGGAGATAATTCAATTTCTGCTAAGTGCATGTCTTGGATTTGGCGAGAACTTTTTGCTATACCGTAAATGATGCAGTATTGTAGGTGCTTATGATTCATAGTAAACCACTGCTCGGTTGTGTGGAAATCGAGCATAGAGTGTAGCTTTAAAAAGGCATGTAGATTTAAAAATACTTTGATTTCATTTCCACCAAATTGTTCATAACAATGAGCCACATTTACACAGCATTTGTCATTATTCTTATTTAAATATTGTGTGTAAGTGACTAAACCACAGCGCTTGTAGTATTAGGGTCTGTGTGGAGTTTTGCAGGTTCAGGTGGGTTGCCTCTGGGTTCTCTGGTTTCCTCCCACCTCCCAAAAACATGCAGGTAAGTGGATTGCTGCTCTTAACTGCCCCTAGGTGCAAATGAGTGTGCTAATGTGTGTGTGTGCAAGGCACTCTGGGATAGACTGGCATTCTATTCAGGATGTATTCTCGCCTCACACCCCACTGTTCCTGGAAAAGTGCTCAGAATCCAACACGACCTTGACCAGGATAAAGCTGAAGATTTACTGGAGATAAATGGATGGATGAATGAATGAATAAAAGTTCCTAAAATAAATTCCTCAACAAGCTTCATCGTAATTTCATTATTGATCAAAATAATCATGAATATCCTTTCATTTTCATTCGTTAAATCATTTGTTAGCATGTATCCCAAGCAGCAGGAGAACATTAAAGCTGTGATCCTCCATGACGTGAACATGATACTGCTGCTCTAATAGTCGTGGCCTAATGGTCTGAGAGTCGGACTTGTAACTTGAAGGTGAACCTGAAGTTGGTGGGTTCGAGTCTCAGGTCTGGCAGGGATTGTAGGTGTGGGGAGTGAATGACCAGCGCTCTTTGCCACCCTCAATACCACGACTGAGGTGAAACCCTTGAGCAAGGCACCGATCCCCCAACTGCTCCCCGGGCGCCGCANCTTCACTTCACTTCACTTAACTTCACTAACGGCTGTGACGTCACTTCACATGGGGGAAACGAGTGGAAGCATTCAAGCATATGGTTTAAATCTAATGGTTGCTTGACAGGATGTCAGTGATGACCCTTTAAAATATTGTAAACTAATAAACCATATCCTCTACAGCAGGACTCGTCAACTGGTGGACTGGGGTCTGGATACAGACCCAGTAAAGGATTTCAGTGGATCGAACCAGGCACTTGAAAAGCATTGCAGCAGAACTAGTCAGCATATGCAAAACCCCTTGGGTCCAGTTTTTGAAAAACATGAACCAGCATGACGTCTGCATCAGATCCTGCTGCTGGTTGTTGCCACCTAAATGTTACATCTGATTCACATGTCAATATTGCATTTCTAGACACTTCTTGTGTTATGTATCACATACCTCCACATGTAGTGCATGTACAGTGCTGTGCAAAAGTCTTAGGCACCCTATTTTTTTAGTACAGACTTTGTTATAGATTTTTATTTTATAATTTTGGCATTACTGATTCACTGGAAAAATATTTAAAAATTCCAAACATTGGTTTTCCAGCACAAAATTAAATGTTACAGAAAAATGTTTGTATGTCAGTAAAGAAAGCAGCATATTACATAAGAGACACTTTTCAGACAAAAAACATAACGAAGGCTGCTGAGTTTTGCTGCAAAAATAAGAAGCGAGTCGACAGTCAAAGTCTCCAGAGGAGCTGTGGCTGCTTCTGCAAGATGCTCAGTAACACTTACAGCTCAGTTCCTTATAAAACTGCACACACTGTACCTGAGACTACTGTTTTTTTTAAAGTGAAAAATCGTCACACTAGATATTGATTTTGTTTCGTTTATTACTGTATTTTTTTTAACATAGAAACATTTAGTTTCATTATCTTTGAAGGTATCTTTGCTCTACAGCATTTCTTTGCATGTGCCTAAGACTTTTGCACAGCACTGTACATTTCCTCACGTGTTTTGTGATGTGTTCAAAACAAACAAGATAGATGACGAAACCAGAAAGCTTAAAGATGACTAAACAGAGAGGTATACATTTATTCATAAGAGTATCTCATCTGCTCAGAGTCTGTGGCTGTAGTCAAAAACTGGAGTGCCAGTATGAACACAACATACCCACTGGAATGATCTGATTTAATCTGATCTGGTTAATTAAAAGGTGACTGTTGTCATTGGGTCATGTGAGCTGTATGTGAATTTAAGGAAACTGGACGTTCATGGATTTTACTGGAATACTCCTGATGTGAGGGTGTATGTTAGCTGAAGCAGCACGGATGAGGCTGGATTGAGCTGGATTCATCTGGAGAAGTCTGAACATAACCAGTTTGAATCAGGTACATTAGCGTTTTTTTTCAACAACCAATTAGATGCTGTTTCTTGGATTAGACGTAAGTTGTTCGAAGCCACCCGGGGCCCTTCAAATCACCAAGTCACGTGGGTGGTCCCTTTAAAGCTCTGCTGAGGGCGGCCGCGCGCGCCGTCACATGACGAACATGACATAACGAAGCAGCAAACCGGAGAAGCTGAAGCGCGCCCATGGCTACCGCGCAACCACGCGCACGAGCTCGTCCAGACGTCCCGGTGNGCTTTTCACTGGTTACTTTGAGCATTGCAGCTGCTGCGGTACACACCGGGCGTAATGGTGGACTGCACCTGCCGCACCACAAGACTTTCTTTTCTTTTTCTTTTTTTTTTAATGAAGGTGTTTCTACAGGGCACGCGAGGACTCTGAGTGAGGTGCTGGAAGTAAGTGAAGTTATTTTTAGGGTTTAGCGAGAACCGCGCGCGACCGGTGTACTCTGCTCGCGCAGGTGTGTGTATGTGTGTGTGTATGTGTGTTTGGCGATGTGGCTATAGCAGATACTCTCATTAGGCTTCCAGAATGCACTGTTTGCTGTTAACAACACAACAGCACGAGCCCCGGGTTGCTACGAGATGCTTGATTGGCACGCGGCTCCTCTCGCACAGTGCGCGCGCTGCCAACGTCCGCATTCCGAGCGCTGTGGCGCAGATTAAAATTCAAAGCCGGCCGTTTGAACGGACAGCGGCGGCTTCGTACCGGCTGCGCTGAAGCCTTCCGAAGCGTTTTGTTGACAGGATGGTTGATGATTCGAGTTAAAAGCCGCATTTTTAAACCACAGGCTCCTCTTGAAGAGCAGCACGGCGCCTCTGCGTGCTTTTAGTTAGCGAAAGGACGTCAGCTGAAGTACGCTGTGGTATAGCGATGGACATGACGAGTCACTGAGTCAGTTCGCTCGGGCTGTCACCTTAAACTGAACAGAACATGGAGATTCATTTGGTTTGAATCATTCAGCGTATATAGAGCATCGTAAATGCATAAAAATACATGCATTATAACAATAGCTATAACTCTCCCTGTCTCTCTCTCTCTCTGTCTATATCTATATATCTATATATCTATATAAACACACACACACACACACACACACACACACACTTATCACGGGGTCGCAGGGAGCCTGGAGCCTATCCTAGGGGACTTGGGGCACAAGGCGGGGGAAATCCTGGACAGAGTGCCAACTGATTGCTAGGGTCTAATCACACACATTTAGACAATGTGGAAATGCCAGTCAGCCAACAAAGCTGAGAGAGAGAGAGAGAGAGAGAGAGAGAGAGAGAGACTAGTAATAGACCACATTTTGTTTACATGGAGCTTTGAAGGTTAATTAGGCTACCAGCTAATTATCATATCTTGGCTTTTTTCATGTCTGTCATATCTAAACACTACACAGTGATTGACTAATAGATCTCATAGATTAATTTGTCAATAGGAAGAAAGAAATAACAAAAACTACTAACACAAACAGAGCACAAGGGTTGGCCTTTCCCAAACTTTGGATCCGTTCTTCCTTGTGAGTCGATTCGCTCGATTCACTTAAAAGAGTCTTTTCTATAGAACCGATTCGTGGTTCTTTCGCCCATCACTGCGAGGGCAGCGTACAGAGTAAGCAGCCAGTCCCCGCTCTCATACATGGTAGTTTTTCGTTGATGGCGGTGTTTGTGAACCTGCGCGGTTTATTTTAGGTGTAGAAGACGCGAAGTTTCGAGCAGATAGCGTACAGAAAGGGGCGCACTTTGGTAAGTTGCGCTGTTTTGTTGGGTTTTTTTTCTTCAGCACCGGCGTCATCAGCGCTGAAGGTAAAGCGGAACCGAGACGCTGTGCTCGAGCAGGATTACAAACTGCGCACGAGACGGACGCGAGCCTGGCCGCTGATCCCTGCGTAAGACACCCACGTCTTTCTTTACGATATTACACTGCTGTTTGTTTCACTGCAGGCACGATTATACCCTGATGATCCACACAGCGCAAAATGCAGGTCTTACGACGTGTTATTTTGTTGTCGTTCCTGATCATGATGATCATGATGATATATGATGATGATAATGTTTTTGAATATTTCTCTTGAAAATGCATTTTCGAGACTTCCTTACTGTGAAACAGCTATTATTATAATGTCTATAAAAAAAGTTCCCATGAGTGCAGTTTATTGGTATCTGTTCAGGCATGTTTTGAAGTGCTTCATAAAACTTGTCAGAGGTGTGTGTGTGTGTGTGTGTGTCAGTTTTATAACTATCACTAGATATTTGCACATCTATAAATATTCTCAATGTTAAAATAATTGCATGCATTATGTGTCGGAGGCAATGTAAAAGATGGACTTGCACAGACTTTTTATATCATTTTATGAGTTCATAACATTGAAGGCGTGACGTCACGCCACCGCCTTTCTACACCTGACGACTGGGTGAAGAGCGCGCGCTGCTGTCGGTGGAGGCGAGCACGCGCGCAACACGTAGGTCGGGTGCGGCGCGCGCCGGCCACAGAGAGAGAGAGAGAGAGAGAGAGAGAGAGTAAACAGGACAGGGGTGCGTTTAAATCTGCATACCATACTACACACTGCTCTATAGCAAACTACTTCCCCTCAGCTGGGACTGGCTCTGTTGTTGAGCTATAAAAGCAAAATTGCATGCTAACGTGTTAAATTTGTTCATTTAGGAGCATCTTTGGAGTCAGTATGTCAAAAGGGGGTACATTAAGGCAGTGCACCTTTGGTTTATCAGAGGACAGGACACAAATATTACACATAAACACGACCCAAGAGCGTTGCGATTGTGCGTCTGCCGTTTTGCACAACTAGTGAGTCTGCTTAGTTACTGCAAGAAAAACAATATCAGATCAATATCAGGTGTCAGCGATACACGGAGCTCGGATATCTGATCCTCCTGAATTTGGTGCTGAGTTTATCTGTGAGTAGTTTGAAGGAGAAGTTACACAGGAAATTTGTTAGTCATGAAAATATGTCGGTAATATTGCTGCCAATTTGATTGGCATGACTGGTCTTGGTTTAGTCTGTGCTGGTTTTGGGAAAATGTAAAAAAAAAAAAAAACTAACCAGTGTACTGGCTGGTCGATAAAATCGTCTGAAATTAAAGTTCTATAAGATTATTGTTGTCTAAAGCACAGCGTGAAAAAAAAACAAGTAATCCCTCTTTAAATGTTCTCTAGGACACACAGCGTAGAGCAACAGAGGAATGGGGAATCTGATTTCATCTAGCCTATTTGCTGAACTTTGCGTTACTAATTCAATTTGAATAAGTGAATTAATATGTTTTCATACTATGAGTTTGTGAGCATCTGGAGTCTATTTGAGAAATTTATTTATAGATGTTGAGAAATCAACATTACTGGTGTTCCTTTTATCTGGAAATTGAGTCCCGATGATGCCGCAGCCATTCGTGACCAGGCGTCCAAGAGAGCAAAATTGCCCATGTTTTCTCGGTGGGAGCGACGCGAGCCAATCATGGGCATCTGTGAGGTCATGTATGTGGAAGAGGGCAGATTGTGCTTTCCTCTGAATGCAATCAGCTGTCCTGTGTCACAGCGGGAGCAGCAGTTCAAAAAGATGTAGTGGCTGGCTTCACGTGTCTCAGGGGTAGCTTTTACCCTCTCCGGCTGGTGGCTGTCACGTGATAAGGAAGGACTAGCTAGGGATAGCTAAGATACTGGCAAATGACCTATTTGAGTGGAAAAGACGGGAAAAAATTTGTATCCATTCCAGACAAAAGTTTAGTACAGTACCAGTTCAGGAAATTCCAAGCGTGCAATCTGATTTCATGAGAAATTCATTTGAATATAAAGAGATCGTATTTCATTACATATTTTGCAAGTTTCCCTGGTTGCTCTGGATCAGAGCATCTGCCAGTAGACTAAGAGTAAATATAAACGTAAATCTGTGAAGAATTGAAGAAGGTATGAAAGCTGAAGCTGCTCCTAACCTTAACCTAGACCTTGTACAGTATCTTTTCATACAGATGGAGATGTGGGAATAGTTACAGATTTGCACACATGACACCTTGATGGACCATCATGGAAAGTAAAATCTACATAGACAGTAGATGACTGTAAGCCCAGTGGCGGAATAAAATAAAAAATATATTGTTAGTCTTAGGGCTTCTTGGCAATCCAGTGCACTCTGCCCACCAGAGCTAAGACTCAAATGGCTGTTTTATTGCATTATCAGCACTAATTTTATTCCAGATGTGTTTTTGTGGATCAAATGTGATGATATTTTTTATGGTATATCATCGTTGCTATACCCAAAGAATTACGATCGCATTTGACATGATCCATGTAAACACTAGACTATGTGATAAATGATCTATTTTCTGGTAAATTTTCTGGTCAGTGGTACTACCACACCCATGTGTATAACTAGTGGTCATGTGTGTGTTTGTGTGTGTCTGAACTTTACAGATGCTTGTGTTTAGAGGCTTCCTAAGAACATGACCAATCAGAGTGATGTAAACATTCATCATTTTGCTAGGATACGGGTTAAAACCACGCACAGGAAATAGGTTCTCCACTTCAATCAAATATTGAAATGCGGACTTGAATAGAGATATCACTCAAGCCCAAATGTGTATATATACACTCATGTGTTTCCTATTGAGCAACTTTAGAATGACTCATGGGGTGGTTTTCTTCATGGTTTGCGCTCAGATCGCTACTCAAGGGTGGACAAATGATAAATAAATTCCTACGCTACCACACCAAGCGAGCGAAAACTCCAGTGTGCTTCGTGTGTTTTGGTAGCCTTTGGTGTTGCCTGGAAACCTAAATGACTAGGCTGTAAAGTGGTAGCTAACAATAAATTAACGTATGGTGAGCTGGTTAGCTAGCTAAAAGCATTAACAGAGACTTAGGGAATAGGCTTGGGACGATTGACGATAGAATGAGGAATAGTTGAGAGATTCCAAGTATCGAGATGGCTATCGGTCAGGTGATTTAAATGGCTGATGGAAAACATGGTGTCTGTAGCTTTACGATCAACAGAAGTGAGGTGGTTTGTGTCTCGTAATACACACTTAAATGTTTCCTTTTCGCCTGTTTTGCATCCTATACAAATCCTATCCTATACAAGGATCATTGACCTTCTTAATGGGTAATTAAGCAAAAAAAAAAAAAAAAATTTGACTAAACGCTAATGATTGCAGCTACAACCAACCCGTAACCAGTTTCCTGTATTTCTTTTTCGATATAATGATGTAACTTGCACATGACACACGTTACTTATGTCTGGCCACGTCACTGGTCATGTTTAAGCATAGCTACATATCAATCAAAACATTTGTTTTGCAAAAGTCGTTTAAGGAGGAGGAGTTTTTCTTGTCCACCAGGCCACTACGAATAATAAAATAATAACCCAAACACGCAATCTGTTTGTCCCGTGCACCCCTCCTACTGAAAATTTAGGAACTTTAATACGGTGAGTCGGCCTGTGTCCACACATGGTAGTATTACATGTTACATGGTCGTTAAACATTATTGTTATTATTATTATTATTATTTTATTAGTCTCTGAGCAGTTCTTTCTGAGCCAGACGTGACCACATCCTGAAGATTAGCACTTCATCTGAAACGAGCAAAGTGTTGCTGATGTAATGGGTGTCTGCTGCTTGAGGATTTACTGTGTGTGTGTGTATGTGTGTGTGAAACAAACAGCAGTAAAGACAGCCACACTGGCTGTGAGGACCTTCAGAACTAGCTTAGCATGGTAACGATAATCTGCTACCACATTAAAGCGCCTCACCTGCAAATAACCTGTCTGGTTCAGGAGCTTTCGGGCATCACACAGCTTCGGACGTCAGCTGACTTGCTGTAAGCTGCTCGGAGTTTTGATGAGTCAACAGTGGCAAAGCTACTGATGCAAATATACAGCAAACCCAAGATCACACGTCCTCGAGAAGAAAAAAAAGGGACTCTGGCAGTACCATTTTGCAGGCAAAGCCAGTTTTATTGACATTTCTGTGGCACTTACATATGTTAAACATATCTAAGTGGAGACCTTTGTCTGTGGGAGTTGATATTTACATTTGTTTATTCAGTGGTCATATTAAAATGTATGCATGATTGTGTAGGAGTGATGGCTGCGGTATAGGAGTGTGTCGTGATGCTCTACGATTATTATGACGCAGCGCAGCTTGTTCAGTTGTTTTGAAATCGGCTTTAATGTCCTGGCAGCCTAGATCACATGCCAAGTTTAGTAACGTGTCTAATCGTATCAGAAGTGCAAGCACTCATAACAGTAACAGTCTATACATTAATTATAACAATGTAGACTACATGCTCACTATAGAAAGACATGTCTGTTCACGGGTCTGTGATCCAGACAGGTCTCGGCTGTAAAACTACTTGCATGTATGTGGTAACGCATCTGCTGTTCTCAATGTGAGTGCCTGTGTTTACATTCGATGGTAGTGAGCAATGACGCAGGAGAAAAAGCCACGCAGAAGCAGAGGTTGCTGCCATTACTGTGGTGCAGAGACCGAGAGAGGGAGGGAGGGCTAAAATGAGAGAGCGGGAAGCTAACCAAGAGGTCGTATACTATAAAAAAATGAGACAGAGCAAAACTGAAGCACAGATGAGGAAAGATAAGGATGGTCAGGCAGTGAAAAGACATGGGAGGGGTTTCAGAGTGAGACAGAACAGACACAAGCATATACTCGGCAGCGTGCACCACAATTAAACTGCGCAACAAATCAAAATCCTGCTTTTAAACTCCATCAATGATAATCAGGAATTCTCTGCTCACATAACCAACCCAGAAACCCAGATTTTACCCTACTCAACAGCACCAACCATCCAAACAGCACCACAGAGGCATCATGACTTGGCAAAAATATCATGTTATGATACCTGAAGATGTTTTTGTGATATCAGCCTATCACAATTAGTTATTAAGTGTTTAGCAAGCAACAAGAGGTTAATTATACAGATTTTAAAAAATAGCTAATGATACTCCGATCTCGTATATTAAGGACTCAGGTAGACAAAAACAAATAATTAATGAAAACATAATTGTAATGAATGCTGGTTTTATATAAGATTTTGTTATCATGTATGTATAGTTTGTGCCTGTGATGTTGGTTAGGTTTAACTCTTACTTGCAAAATAAGATAAAGCGAAATGCCCTGTTGAAAGCACATTAGCATTTTGCTAATCGTTGATGTGCTAATCAAGATTAGCAGCAAACCTTCCAGTTTTTTTTTAAGAATCATAACTAGCTTTAACTCTTCAGCACTGTAAAGAAAAAAGATTGTTTTATTTAGTTCAGTTCAGTAACATGCTAAAAATTATAAGATTCTCACTAAGAACAATGTTACACGCTAACATCAATACTAGCATGACATTTAGTGTACTTTCTTAATACTGACACACTGATGAACTTCAGACTAAAATTTTCCAAACGCATTAAACTACACGTACACATTAAACTTCACACTAACTTACCACAAGTACATCCGGCTCTCTAAAGCTCCAACAGCTCATAAAAAAGATAGTAGCATAACAGGCTAACATCGGATTAGCTACTTTTTACTGAACATTTCACAACCCGAGTTGTTTTAGAAATCTGTTTTTATTTAGCAAGCTAGATCTCTAACTGTCACCAATTAATATGGACAAAAATGGCCTTCTGTAAAAGGAAGAGGTCTTTGAGCTAACTTTGCAAAGCATTCAACCACAAACTTCTGCAGCGTGGAGGATATTTTATTAACTCTTGATTAACTGCCTCTAACTATATCTTTGGAAGATTTTCTGAACTTTCTTTTTATACTATTGATTATATTTTAAGTTCATCGTGTCACACTGTTCAAAATATTGTTTTCCTGTCAGAAACTGGTGCATGGAAGGAGTGCCTGAGTTTTTTTTTTAATGCAACATAAAGCTGTTTAGGGTTATAAGTGTAGTGAAGATACTCTGAGAAAATTGTATTGATAGATGCAATTTATCGCAGCTTTTCAAAAACATCATATCTATAGTTACTTTGCTGATTTGAAGCCAGAACCCCTATATTTTCCCCCAACCTGGTTGAAGGCTAGCAGTGTGGGCTAGGCAATATTTGCACTCTACTTTGTGCTGAAGCCTTGGTTCCCAAGCACTCAGTGAGAGAGGAATGTGGCCAGGCAAGCAGAGCTGGCACAGTCCTGGACCCCGTGCTCCACTTGATGTGAAATCACATCTCTTTCAAAATGCCCCTGACAAAGAGCAACTCTCTAGGGGCACTTCACTCTACCTATTCAGACCACATCTATCAAGACCTGGACTGTGATTGCATGTGTGCGTGTGAGAGTAAGCGCGAGAAAAGGAAGGGCAGGTTAGAAAGACAAACCACAGCTTTTGAAAGTGGCCGCAGTAAAAGAGGGATATGTTTTCACAGAGTAATGACACAAGCTTGACTTGGCAGATACCATCAAAAATGCTTTGATTGCAAGCAACCAGATAGGACAAGATGTTCCTATTGCACAACCTGTTGCTGCCCCTCAGCAGGGATGGACATCCAAACCCAGCACTACAGAGACAGGACAGCACACAGGTCAGTCGAGGCCTGCCAGTCTAGAGCAGCGTAACTGAACTTGTGTACTTTCTAACAGTCTTTGTGGAATACTAGAGAAGCTGTTGGAGTCTCATCTGTGTCTGGGGTCCAATAGAAACTAACTGGCCTGCCAATTGTTGGGTGGGAATATCTGGGTGGAAGGGAAGGTCTCTTGTCCCTGTCAGTCAGAGGGACATAAGCTAGTCATAGGTGCCTGTTATCTCATGTGTAACTTAGTGGTCTCCTCTAAGTGTGTTCAGCTATTCTATGATGTTGCACGAGTGGTTTCAATAAAGCAAGTATTAGCTTTTGCCATTCCAGGTTGGTCAGTGATGTGCAAAATGTGGATAATAGGTGTGAATTATTCACTCATTCATTCCTCTTCAGTAATGGCTTAGTAAGTGCCTGGTCAGGGTGGTGGTGGATCCAGATCCTATCCCTGGAGTGAGGCAAGAATACACTCTGGATGGACTGCCAGTTTATCTCAGGGCATCACGTACACACACATTCATACTCATTCACGCATAAGAGCAATGTAGCACAGTCAGTCCACCTATTAGCATGTTTTGGAGAGGATCCTTGAACTCTGATGTGGCCGCTCTGCCACCCTGGGTGGGAATTAGCAGCAACTAAATTTATAAAAATGTTTAAGAATTCCCGTTAAAAGCTCCTACTTCATAGTCATCAATGATAAACAAGCTGCAGTCTGATTCATGTTGAAATTTGTAAAGTTCCTCTATCCATTATTATGGAGAGCCAAGTGCCAAAGACGCTCTGGTGTCTCGCAGTTTGGCCAGCATTAACTAAACATTTCTCGTAATATGAAATAATCATTGGCCCTTCCATCAGAACATCTTGTGTTGTTCTGAATTAACTGTAATGGGTCATTTTCAGACTTTGGCAGAGCTTTAGTTTGGAAATGAGGACAAAGTATTAACAAATTCCAACGTGTTGGACTGTTGATGAGTCCTCAGCGGTACAAAAAGAAGCATAGCGGCGGGGTCGCTTGTTTTCTTGGAGAACAAGGCCTTGTGGGGCAAGTGGAAATCAGGTCAATTGCACTGGGCCATCTCACTCACAGGAAAAGCGAACCTCATCCCGTATTTAAAACCGCACCATCCGTCTCTGTCTCTGTAAAGAGTCTGATGGATCTGAATGCTTTGTAGAAGGAAAGCACACAAACAGATCAATGGGACCCATTTGCAGAGCGAACAGCATGTTGTCTGTCACCTCACTGAGCCTGATTTGCAACCTCATTTCTGTTCTCTGGGCTTATCTCGTCTCAGGATAAGCCATATCTGTCTTTTAATTCTGGAGCATCCATGAAACAGCTGAGTCATGGCTCTAGTAAACATCCCGTGATGCAGTAGTGCTTTATAGAGTCACGGCCAGGGCAGTTCAAACAAATGATACCCCATGAAGTACCATAATAGGGCAAAAGAGCCTGGTATGGAAGACTGCTCTTTATTTTAAAGTCATGTTTATATAATAAGTACAAAATCACACGCCTTCACTTTATGTGCTGCTCCTTGAATAGTAAATCATGTTCATGTCCAATGTCTAATCTGAACAACTATAAAAGATTATTAGACAACTACAGACTGAGCCTCTGTGCCAGCTTTCATCACGGGGCAAATAAATGTCAAACTGACAAGGACGTGCCATACAGTAAGGTGCTACACTATAATTAAAGGGCAGCTTTAGACAGGCTTGTAGTGAAGTATGAATCGATAGGCTAGACCTTTGTTTTATGAATGTGCCACTTGAGTTGGAATTGCTGTAGTCATTACTAGGTCTGGGTGATATTGTGATTTATACCACTTAAATCTCTATTCTGATTGGTCAGAAAGTGTGTCAGCTGTATGTAACAGGTTTATATTAATGTGCTCGTTCTAATACGACATTGTTTCTATAGTAACCACTAACACAGACTTGTATTTCAGACTCTCTATAAACTGATTTGCAAATGTATGTAACTGATAATAAGGTGAAGTTTTTTGTGAAGAGATCTACATTTCACGTTTCTGGAAGGAGTCTCCAGTGTTAAAGTTTTGGAACAGTCAGAGGTAATGCTGTAACGTTAAGTTTTCTGACATGAGAAAGGGAAGGACGAGTTTGTACTTTGTGGTTTCTCATAACATGACAGGCTGCGTTTTTCTGTCATACTCAAGAGCGTATGAAAAGAGAGGCTGGTGCGGTAAATACTGTCTATATCTGTAATGAAAGTAAAAACAGGAACTTGTTTTGCAGATGTTGCACAATACTAAATGTAACTATAAATGGATAAGTAATACAACATAAATGGGAAATCATAATAATTGGCAAATTGTTGTGCTATAAAAGGAATAAATCACTAATCAACTTAATAGATTCATTTCCTATAGCAGCATGTCCCTTGATGTTTTATTAGTTACATAATACCGATAATGTGATATATTTCATTAGAATAGACGTTTCTGAAGGTATTGCACACATTGTCAATACTTTTATAACTCTGACCATTACATTGTACTCAAAGAAACAATTAACTGATTTGTATGTGGTAAATAGTTTATTTTTGTGGAAGATAAATATAAATTAAGTCATAATTTCACACAGATTTGAACATAATTCAGTCTTTAGTTCTGTGACTATATTCAAGGAGCCTCATTATTTGTATTTATTAATTAATTAATTTATTATTTCTGATGTTGTTGTTGTTGTTTTTATACATTTAGTCTTCAGTACTCACCTGCTAGCTAGTTCTGTGTGAAAAGCGGTGAAGGCTAACACGAACGGTACTTAGGTCAAATTTGTTAACGCAGGACAAACACAGTTTCTCAATTAAAACAGACTTTTTTTTAGTACTTCCGTTAATTAAAAAAAAAATTTGGCTGCCCTACTATATTATGTCACTCATCTGGTAATATATAGTGTTTTGTGAAATGATCAGATGTTGTTATACTGTGTATCTTGCTATGTCACTCGTCCCTAGATGTACAGCAGTTCAGTGACATAGTCAGTTTGGGTAAAGAGAGGAGGTTATGCTGCTTAGGTCTCTGTCCCTTTTCTCACTATTTGCCAGACCCTGGGTTACTGTGTAGTATGTTTTCACTGAGGCTTCTCTTTCCTCCAGTCTCTCTCTCTCTCTCACTCTGTCTCTCTCTCTCTCTCTATTTGTGTCTCTGTTCCTGATCGTCCTACATTTTATAAAAATGGACCTGGCATGCCCACCATATTTAGCCACACTGCTGCTGATTCTCTCTCATGAACAGGGATATTTTCTGCCTTACAGTAGAGTGAGGAAAGGAAAGGAAAGGCCATAGCACAGCACACAGCGTAAATCTAACAGCAGCGGGAAAAGAAAGACCTGCCAATTTTGTTAGTATAAAAACACAGGTTATTTAATGGAATTTATCAACATGTAAGTAAAGCATTGAGATTTCGACCTCAAATATAAAAGTGCTATATAAATAAAGATTATTATTATTATTATTATTATTATTATTATTATTATGAGCATAGATGTAGAAGACATTGCTGTTAACAGGCAGATTAACACATTAAACACAAAAAGAACACTAATACTCCAGCATTTTTTAAAAAACATAATCTCTATTCGTTGCATATCTGGTGTATATGATTATCATGGATAATGATTGCATCATGCTTTCCTGTGCTGAAAAAAAAAACCCCTAAAAAAACCCAAAACAATTCACTTAAAAGCCACTTATTGTGCAAGAAAGGGCAGTTATTGTATACTGTGAGAAAACATTTAAAAAATGTGGCTAAATTACACAAAATCACTTAATATAGCTCCATGTTAGTTAATGATAATAATGTTAGGCTGTATGGTATTGCAGGAGGATAATGAGATGTTTCGAAAATGACATATTTATGTTTATTTATAGATCCTGCAAATTTAGATAGATAGAAAATGACATTATGGACTACTTTATGAAATAAAAAAGCTACCCTGATTTAAACTCTTGTATCATTTTTATCCAGAAATGTTTTTTTTATTTATTTCCGTAGCAATTAATCATTATGTTTTTATTATCATGGTGCGTCCCATCACGCTGTTAGACAGGCATATCCCTAATCTCAACATTCCAACTCAAGGTTTTTTCCCTGACATGAGCTCATCGGCATCACGCCGCTGTTACATCAGCCTGAAACCACGCTGACGCAACCTGTCAGTGATCTGGCAGTCTGGTCATCATGACCAAGCACTATTCTCTCCAGTTCTCTCTCCAGACCAGACTGGACAACCAACGCCTGCCTCCACCTAGTGGCTGTCTGCAGTTTTACACACACACAGACACACAGACACACACACACACACACACACACACACACACACACACACACACACACACACGTTGCTAATCTTTGCTCTAGACATGTAGGCAGCTGCCTGGCACACACCATAAGAGCGAGTCAATAATGCAGTTGTAGGCAAACAAATCCACACACACACACACACTCTTAACACATAAGTCGTATGTACACACAGATGGCTGAACAAACACCTTTGCGTTCACAAAGTTATCTACAAACAGCATAATGATTGAGGCTTCATATTTATTATTTATTGTTTCTTGTGCCCCCCCACAGTGAAATGCAAATGTACACACAGGACAGATGTTACATTTCACCGTACGTCATCTCTCTTTTCCTTCCTTATTAAGTTTCAGTTCTCTCACTCTGTTTTTATTTTTTTTTTTTGGAAGTGTTACTGTATTAGGACATATAATATTGCAGTATTCAGTGGCATGATATATGTTGATATTGAGGTTGTGCTTAGAAAGCATCACCATTATACAATATTATGAAAATAAAATTCAGTTCGGATATCTAATTTTCAACATTTTTAAATGAAAAATGTATTGGACAAGGATAATTTGTACAAAAATAGAATTTAACATCCACTTATTCGTTACAATTAGTAACAGTGGAGTTAGAAATGTACTGATACTTTATGGTGTTCAAAATACTCATGATAAACTGTTCTAATATTGTTCTAGTATTGTAATTAGGGCTGCAACAATTAGCCACCAATCCTGACAGCGTCAATAATGAAAAATCATGGAGGTAGATTTTTATCATCTTTATAGTTTGCTTAACCAGGAAAAAAACACAGTGTTGCAGTACAATAATGTGTATTCCTCTTGAAAAAAAAAAGTAATGTAATACAGTAATGTAGCTGTTGAGGGCAGTGTTGCTTCTGTTTCTCTCCGCGATACTGACGTGTGCCACTTGTTTAAGAAATGATGTGTAATGAGAAAACTGGAATTTGCTGAAAACGGTTAATTTTTCTTCATGTAAAGTTCATCTCGGTGAACTTTAATCCTGCGAATTTGCAAACCTCAGAAGAATGAGCTGGTAAAAAACAAAAGTGTGGATTGTGCATCCTTTTTTTGGTAGAGAAAACCCCCCCAGAAATATAGCCTCAAGCTCCGGGGTCCAAGCACCATTCGCAAAAACTGTGCCCATAAAAGGCCAGTTCTTGCCATAAAACATACATGCATACACTTCCCTTTGCTCACTCTCTCTCTCTCTTCACTCCACCCAGAGGGAGGTAATAGCCTATAGCTATATAAAGAATAATAAGGAATAGCAACTTGCATGACTGTAGAGAACAATAGGATATGTGTACTCTCTTTGAGACAGCAGGAAGTGATAAGTTGTCTATGGAGGAAGTTGGAACAGCAGACATGACCCTACACATATGCACACACAATAAACATTTACATCGACTTCCATTTACTGTAACTGACCAATATGTACCACTGTATGGAAGTACTCTGGTGCTGACATCATTAACATTATGTGAACTTCTCTCTCACTCTCTGTTTTTTTCCACTTTCATGGTGGTTTCCTTCTTCTCTTAGTGCTACTGCATCATATATAAATATATATACATACAGAACACAGGTTAAATGTCAAACCCTACTTTAAAGGTCACATGAGTGTAATGGAAGTAGGTTAGTTTGTGTTAACTCTCAGTTTTGATGGGCAGTGTATTTGGCCTCACAGTCATGACATGGCAGCAGTGGATTGGATGAAGCATCTAGGTCATTTCACACGAATTCACAAAAAGTCCTTGGCCATCTCTTCTGGGAAGGAGTGCATGAGTCATTTTATATTAAACTTCCTTCATTACATTTCCCCCTCCTGCACAAAGACTTCTGATCTAAGGTAAAACAGTGAACAGAATGAGACAGAGAGAGAGAGAGAGAGCGAGAGAGAGAGAGAGAGAGAGAGAGAGAGAGAGAGCGCACAATAGACAAAAAAAGTGCAAGTTTAATTACCTACTACATTGGTATAATGAAGAAAGCAGGCACTTGATGTATAAAAGAGGAATCACTCTTCATGTGTCTCCCTGTTTAGGAGACACATTTGTTTGGGTTCTGTGCCACTGACTGGAAGGTTGTGAATTTGGTCCTTGAGCAAATCCCAATAAAGATTGGCTTTAGCCTCACTTGTAAGTTCAGTTTAATTAAATTTTATTTATAGATCACTTTTAATAACAGAAATTGTCACAAAGCAACTTTACAGTAATCCAGATCTAGATTCAGATCTCTAATGAGTAAGCCAGAGGTGACAGTGGCAAGGAAAAACTCCCTGAGACCTCATATGAGGAAGAAACCTTGAGATTAACCAGACACAAAAGAAGTAACAGACATTGCTGTTGCCTCTGGATAGTGTTTGTAGCTATAACAGTTAGCTTGCGTTGCTAGTCTGCTAACAAAGCTAATGTGAAATCTAGCACATAACAAAAATGAAACAACCTATTTTCAAACTGTTTTCACTCTTATTAAAATGTTGGAATATATTTTAAACAGAAGTGAATCATATAGTGACAAGTACACCCATATGTGCTTGTTGAACATCCCATTCCAGAGTTACTCCCCCTTTACTGTTATAATAAGCTCCAGTCTTCTGGGAAGGCTTTCCACTAGATTGTGGAGCATGGCTGTGGAGATTTGTGCTCATTCAGCTACAGGAGCATTAGTGAGGTCAGGCACTGATGTCGGGTGAGGAGTCCTGGGGTTCAGTCGGTGTTTCAGTTCATCCCAAAGGTGTTCAGTGGGGTTGAGATCAGGATTCTGTGCAGGACGCTCAAGTCCTTCCAACCCAACCTTGGCAATCCATGTCTTCATGGAGCTCGCTGTGTGCACAGGGGCATTGTCATGCTGGAACAGTTCTGGGTGTTTTAGTTCCAGTGAAGGGAAACTGTAAAGTTACAGCATGCAAAGACATTCTATACAATTGTGTGCTTCCAACGTTGTGGCAACATTTTGAGGAAGAACCGCACATGGGTGTGATGATCAAATGTCCACATACTTTAGGCCATATAGTGTATGTTTAACTTCAGATAACAAGATATTTTTTGACCTTTTGGTTTTCTGTGTCAGTTTTGAAAGAGTTTTGCTGATAATATTATTACACCCTCCCCTATTCTCCTTAAACCTTAAATGGTGGAAATGCTCATTTTCCTGTCTTTTTACCACCAGATACAAGCTCTGGATGATTAAATATTTATGAGAATATTTTAAAATGGTAAATCACAATCAATATCTTACAACCCTAGTGTCCAGAGTATTATTCTAAATTACATATGACTTATGGAATGGCACCAAAGTGCCGTCAGTTGCCATTCAGTTTATGAAAAGTGGGGCAGTCGTGGAGAGTCAGACTTGTAACTTGAAGGTGAAGCTGAAGGTCGTGGGTTCGAGTCTTGGGTCTGGCAGGGATTGTAGGTGGGGGGAGTGAATGACCAGCGCTCTCTGCCACCCTCAATACCACGACTGAGGTGAGACCCTTGAGCAAGGCACCGATCCCCAGCTGCTCCCCGGGCGCTGCAGCTAAAATGGCTGCTTCGGGTGTGTGTTCACTACTGTGTGTGTGCACTTGGATGGGTTAAATGCAGAGCACAAATTCCGAGTATGGAACACCACACTTGGCCACAAAGTCACTTCTCTTCACTTCACAGAGAAAAGAGTATTAAGACGAGTATGTATATACAGTAGGGGTATATGAAGGGGTAATGAGAGTATTATTAAACACAGGTTTTCAATTTTAAATATTAGCATATGTTTTGTTACCCATTGTGATACATATTATGTGTCATAGAAATTTCTGAGAGTTATTATATGTTTTTGGTCATATCGTCCACCATGAAAGAGAATAAACAGAAGTGAGTGGTACCTGTACACGACTTATTTACATACTGTAAAGCTCCCCCATAGTGCATAGGCCCCAAGTTTATCTTCCCCTCTGTCCTTGACCATTGACCCAGTACCACTGTTTCATACCCAGCACAGGCGTCGATGTTATGAAAGTCCTAATCTGTTGACTCTGAAACACTACTACGTGTAAACACGTTGCGTTTTGTCATGTGAGTACAAAGTACGTGTACACCACATGAGTCATCTGTTATCGCAGGTGAACAAGAGCAGCACCAATTTCAAGTCTTTGGCTTTTGTCTGTTTTAGGCTGAAACACAGAAAAGCTCTTTCACAGTCAATCCCAGATGCTACAAGAGATATAATAGGGTCTAAACTCTGACTAAGATTCAAGCAGCTGTGGTTAATGATTAACCTCAAGATGAAGAGAACGTCACCAGTTATTACTGAGTATCTAGTTATATAATATCATTGTAAATAAATAATTTACTGAATGTAAAGAAAAGTACCAAAAATGGTTTGGTATTTGAGACAAATTAGCCGTATTCATTTATTCATTTCATTTACAGACATGGCCGCTCCGGACTACAAAACCCAGCGCATGAGATCACGTTACATTCCCGCTCTTTTGTTTACTGACTGCTCTCACCTGGTTCCCTTTATATGTTATATATCCACTAGCCTATATACTGTATACAGATGTTGCACTTTACATTTACATTTATGGCATTTGGCAGACGCCCTTATCCAGAGTGACTTACATTTTATTTTATTTACACAACTGAGCAGTTGAGGGTTAAGGGCCTTGCTCAAGGGCCCAGCAGTGGCAGCTTGGCAATGCTGGGGATCGAACTCATGACCTTCCGAGCAGTAGCCCAACGTCCTAACCACTGAGCTACCACTGCCCCCCACGTTCAGTTAATTGCGAAGTAACACTCAGTGTATTTCTGCCTGACTTACCAAGCCTTATTTTCTGTGTTTAGATATTCTACTTTTGATCACGTTCCTGTATTTTCTTGTTATTGTTCTTTTTTTTTTAATTTCTGGTTTTGTCCTTATTGTTCTGTTTGCTGTTTCTCCTGAGTCACTGACTGTTTTTTTGTCCCTGGACTTGTCTCTCTTTTTTTTTTTTGATTGTCTGTCAGTTTCCTAAAAAACATCTTTACCTGCAATTGCAGCCATCTTTTTCACCTGAAAATGAGTTATTACTATTCAGATATTTTAGTTGACAAAGCAGGATGAAAAATTTGTTGTTTTTGTGGAATTATGTGTTTTTGGAAAGTTTAGCAAGTAGCACAACACATTACCCAGCCATGAAATATGAACTCCCCAAAACACTTTTTTATTAAAGTAATAAGTAACATAGAATAAATTAATTTCTGGAAGAAATTCTCTCAGCACTGTTGAACTCTTGCATCAGCAAACATTTGTTTTATGGATTAATTATGAGCTTTTTTCCCCTTGAGAATTATAATGTCTTTTAGATGACCTAGTCTTATATATCATTGTGACAACCTGAAGAAAACAGTGTGATTGAAACCAGAAAAAAATCATTTTTAATACTATATAATAGCTTAAAAAACACTTGAAGTGAAGTTTTCCTATGTCACAACACCTAATGGGTGTTAACTCACTTAAATCATGGCCAACTTTTAAAAACTCTATTTGTTTTAGATTTTTTTTGTTATTTTCAAGACATTTAGCCTTTGCTCTGTGAAAAGAATGACCTAATTTTTGCCTATTATGTTGCTTACCAACCAAAGCTTACTGTGAACAAAGTGAAAATGTTTATAGTGAATATTATTAATAATAAAAGATTTATTGAACATTCGATTTGATCATTTTATTGTATGCAGGTTTTAGGCACTCTGTTTCACGTTGTGCCTAAGAACACCCCTGACCCTTGATAAAATCCCTGTAACGCATGCCCTCTCGTGGCTTACAGCTTTACCTCTGCCTCTTACAAAGCACTGGTACTGGAGACTCCTTCCATAAATGTTCCAAAAATGTCAACATATCTACACATTTTTATGTGGAGCATCTGCTATACAAGTCCCTGTGAAATGATTCGAAAAAGTGTGTTAATATAAATGTTAATGAATCAGTACCTTCTGAACAAATAGAGAAAATGAATCAATACCTGCTGACCAATCATATTTGAGCTTTTAACAGCAGTACAGTGTAACTTTTTAGGGACTGCTTGACACTCTTTTGTCTTGTATGATAATGATATGTAACTTGGCTATGTGTTAGCATTTGTAGAGTAGCTGTTACTCCGGTAGTTGTGGGGAATCTATGGGACAGCACACTGGCATTATTTTTAGCGCTTATATGGGCACATGAGTAAAAACTACATTACTGCAGTGGGGGTGAACAGACAAACAGTTACTTAAGTGGATTGCAAGGTTTCAGTATTACGCATCGGTATGTAACATAGTTTTTTTTTAAATTTCAAGTCACTCCCTTCAAACTGACTGGTGGTAACGATCAGCAAAATGCTTCTTCCTTAATAACCATTTATCAATGTTCACCTAATGAATATTAATGACCATTGGAGTATATTTATGAATATTAATGACTAGTGGGCGTGTTTTGTGAGTCAGAGAGGAAAGGTAGTAATCGATAACAAATCGATAAAATATGTAGCCATGATTGTTAGAGGAAAATCACTTCAGATACCTGAATATAATCAGGTGGGATGTTGTGCATGTGCATTACTACCTGCTGTGGACAGTTTCTTGTACAAAACTTAAGAAATTGTTCTGCCTCGACAGCCAACTGCTTCTTTCAGAGCAACGGGAGCATGTCGCACTGCTCCATCACACCAGAGCCGCCTCAGTCAATCAGTCATTCACGCAGAAATCACACGCATTTATTACTGAGGGTCTAATGATGAGTGTGCAGCCTGTAATCCTTCAGTCATCTAGCAGCTCAGTCAATCAGAAACTCAGCCCAGTCATTACACATTAACGAAATAATCAACTGTCATGTCGCTGTGGTCCTGCCCGCCCGCTTTCAGCTTCTCACAGAGGTCCCGCTCTTTCTAATTGTGGTCATGTTTTCACAGTCACTGACCATTTTTCCCCCCTTCTATTAACTGGAAACAGTTTCCGTTTCCTTTAAGGCATGTCACACAGATTGTCCAGTTTATCACAAGGACGATTTAGGGGCTTTTAATAGATTTGTATAGAACCAATGACTGTTATAGCTCATAAAGTCCCAGTTTTCATTTGAGTTTCATTTTACTGTACATTAGTAATATAGAGAAGTTCACACACACACACACAGAGACACACACACACACACACACACACACACACACACACACATAGTAAGGAAGTTATAAGCCGCGTAAGCGGCGTTTCCCTTAAATGACCTTAGTTCTTGAGTGTTTGTGTAGTTGACAGTGTGAGATGTGGCTGTGAGATGTAAATGAAGTGCCATCAGAAACAAATCTTGTTCAGAGAAAAACTTTTGATCGTGTTTATGGGTGTATTTGTGTGTACAATTGTGTATGTGAGGTGTGGTTCTGTGGTTAGAGATCGCAATTTAGATCACAGTTTAAAAAATAATACTAAGAATCATCCAAAACAGCTTACTAATATTTAGGCTCAGGGTTAGGACTCATTGCTCCTCGTACATTCATTTGTATGACATCTGGCTTATTGGGAATAATGTGAATGTGGTCACGTGATGCAGAAAGGTTCCCAGAAGGAAAGAGAGTGAGGAAGAGTCAAGAGTCAAGTCAAGAGGAGTTTATTGTCATTTCAGCCATGTATAAGTACATAGTGAAACGAAACAACGTTTCTCCAGGACCAAGGTGCTACATAAGACAAACACAGAGCAACACAGAAGTACAGGGACTACATAAATTCAACATAAAGTGCACAAGTGCAAACATGTGCGGACGCACAAGACAGAACAAGACAGTACACTGACTACAACGCCGACCAGTACGCAGTTCTGTTTGAAAGTGACCAAGTAACAATAGTGCAAATGAGTCTTCCTCACGTCGGCTGTGGTTAGACACAGCACCTGGTCACTGGGAGAAGGGGTGGTCTTCCTCACTGTCACGCCATTCTGTGCCTCGAACCGAGCGTAGAAGTCGTTCAACACATCTGGGAGGGAGGCATCAGTGTCACAGGCAGATGGTGATGACCTATAGTTGGTGATGTTCTGGATGCCCTGCCACATGCGCCACGTGTCTCTGCTGGCTTTGAAGTGGTTGTGGATTCTCTGAGCATGTGTGCGCTTTGCCTCTCTGATGGCCCGGGACAGTTTGGCCCACGCTGTTCTTAGGGCCACCTTGTCACCTGCTCTGAAGGCAGAGTCCCGGGTCCTTAGTAGCGCACGCGCCTCTGCAGTCATCCACGGCTTCTGGTTGGAGCGTGAGATGATGGTCTTGGAGATGGTGATGTCATCAATGCACTTGCTGATATAGCTGGTCACTGATGTCGCATATTCCTCCAGAAGAAAGGAGAGAAAGAAAAAAAATAGAGAGCGAGAGAGAGAGAGAGAGAGAGAGAGAGAGAGAGAGAGATGGTGCTGAGGGAAAGGATCCTAACTGAAGGAGAATATACACTATAGGTTATTAATGCATTGGCAAAATAGCATAAATATGAAATGCTGAATCTGTATCATTTCTCAATGCTGTCATATAGTTTTTGCTTTATCACACTGTTTGACTTCCTACCATTCGGCTTGTCACAGCCACTGAGAAATTTAAAAAGTAACAGAGTTCTTAGAGATCCTGTTTAGTAACACTACCGGTTAAGATTCCCAGCAATTTGCCAGCACTAACGTGTGTTTATTTACTTTATGCTGGTGCATGATGTACAGCATGTGCTATGTGTTTTATCCACAAAGCATGATAGTTCCTGTTATCTTTTACATTATAGCAGTAAGAAGTTACAAAGTGCTAACACTGGAGACTCCTTCCATGCAGGTTGAATCAACATCTATCAGAACACTTCATCATATCAGCAATTATATAGTTTTCTTTGTTAAATAACAACTTTTTAATCTGTTTATTATTAGCTTAATATGTGGACCGAGCACTATACAAGTCACTATGAATGAGCTGTTACGATAAAAACGATAAGATATTACTGTAGATATCAAGCGCATTAGTATAAACATGTGATTTGTTTTAAATTAACCAGTGCAAACACATGAATTAGGGTATTAGTTCCTATTAGGGGTTGTGGACATGTTTTATTTAACAGATAACAGACAGATATTTGGCTTATTTGATCCAGTAAAAACAAACAAATGTAAATGAAGTACGGGAGTCCCATCAGAAACAAATCCTGCTCAGAGAAAAACTTTTGATCGTGTTTTTGGGTGTATCTGTGTGTACATTTGTGTATGCGAGGTGTGGTTCTGTGGTTAGAGATCGCAATTGAGTAAAAAAGAAAAAAAAAATCGTCCAAAACAGCTTACTAATGTTTAGGCTCAGGGTTAGGACTCATCGCTCCTCTTACATTCATTTGTATGACATCTGGCGTATTGGGAATAATGTGAATGTGGTCACGTGGTGCAGAAAGGATCCCAGAAGGAAAGACAGTGAGGAAGAAAGGAGAGAAAGAACAAATGAAGAGAGAGAGAGAGAGAGAGAGAGAGAGAGATGGTGCTGAGGGAAAGGATCCCAACTGAAAGAGAATATACACTATAGGTTATTAATGCATTGGCAAAAGTATTTACTCCCGTGATTTCTTTTTCACAAGGTCCAGTATGAAATGATATATAGCATAAATCTGAAATGCTGAAATGCTGGATAAGATATTACTGTAGATTACAAGCACATAGTGTAGTATAAAACCTGTGATTTGTTTTAAATTAACCAGCACAAACACATTAATTAGGGTATTAGTTCATATTAGTGGTTGTGGATATGTTTTAGTTAATAGATAGTTATTTGGCTTATTGATCCAGTAAAAACAAACAAAGACAATATGAATGTAAAGTTGATGTAAAGTGGTACTTATTATTAGCTTATCAGGTTTTTGCTCTGATAGAACTTTAAGATTATTTTTTTGTAATATGCATTTACATGATTTCTGTTTTCTATGTAAATGAATAAAAGTTGATGAAGGAACATCATATTCAGTGCATGTGGCTGAATCCATGTAATTTGGATGTTATGGCGCTTTAATGCAGCTTCTTGTGTTGTTATTTTATAGCTGTGCAAGGGTCTGTTGTTTTGCTGGTTATTAAACCTTTGCCTTATTTATTGCTGAACATATTTTGTTGTACAGGAACATATAGCTGTGGATATACATCAGCTCTGTTTATTCAGAACTGAGTGCATGCATTAAATCTTATCTAAAATGAGACCCATTGGAATGTAAATAATTTAGTAATAATAATAATGAAAAGGAATATGAGCATTAATCTCAAATACAAATCTTTGCAAAAATGGCAAAACTGCATGTGATTCTAAATTTATTAAATGTATTTTTCCCCCCAAGCTTTATATTTTTTAATTGGAAGGTGAACTTAGTGAAAAACTGCTGTACATTGCTACAGTGTATATTAATTTATTGATTATGGTATCACGTTTTATTTTTCTTTATTTTATTTTATGGTGTACGAGTTTTATTTTTCCTTATATATATATATATATATAGATATATATATATATATATATATATATATATATATATATATATATATAATTCACACTAGACTTCATTATTTTATATTTTAAATGACCTTTTCACTGACTATAGTACTATAGTTTTAGTTTTAGTAGCTGATAGTAGAAGTTATAAGTATAGACTGTAAATATTGTTGTATAGATTTTTGAAAACTGTTATTCAGTTTGCAGTATTTCCTTTTGTAATAAGTGGTTCTCATTTTACTGATTGTATAAACCCGGTTATGCAACATTCAGTGGAAAACTACTGACGAGAGCATTCTCAGATTTCTACCTGCTCATAGTTGTATAATCCATTGTGTGTGTGTGTGTGTGTGTGGAGGGGGGACTGAAATGATGTGCTTCATTAAAGTGTTTATACTATCTTTACGACTTTGCGAGGACCCTGATTCAAACAAACACGCTGTCTCTTTTCATCAATAACGTTAAGAAAAGGAGTAAAGGAAAGAGAAGATTGTGTCCCTCGCTTAGCACTTGCTGCTCCTCACTCACTCTGCGCTTGTTTTCTCCGAGCTGCTGCTGTTATTGTTGATGCTCTAACGTGATGTAAGACTGCAACGTTGCAGCATCACCCTTCTTCAAACTTGGCATATTGTCTGGTATGACTTAAGTATAAGATTTCCTTGCCAAAATACCTTCCTACACATTCATGCATAGGCTCACACACGCTTGCACACACACATACGCACATACTAGTGTCTGTAAGCCCTGATTACTGCTGATAGTACAACAATGCATCCTGTATGTCTGTAAAAAAAAAAAAAAAAAAAAAGCTTTTAGGCTTTTACTGCTGCTAATAATGAACAAATGATTATGCGGTAGCTTAAGGGTTGGGAAGAATTGTNGTGTGTGTGTGTGTGGCTGGAACAATGCCATGCAGCGCTGATTCCTAAATGACAGCCATAACAGTGAGGCAGTTTTGCTTAGTAAGCTCAAAAGGATGTAATTGTCTGTGAAAATATTTTTTTCCCTTATTCATTTCTGCACCATTTTTATGCTCACAGTCTCTCTTTTACTGTGTGTGTGTGTGTGTGTGTGTGTGTGGGAGTAAAGATGGCCTGTTGTCCCGCTCGCTCCTGACTGTTTGTAAAAGTGTGTTTTCTCGGCCTAGTTGTGCAAGCGAATGAATCATCAGGCCACAAGTGATAAAAAGGAGCCCAGCAAAAATCCTGGACTTTGGAGGAACAGGAAAGGAGGACAGTTTTACCTGCGATGGCTCTGTGTGTGTGTGTGTGTGTGTGTGTGTGTGTGTGTGTGTGTGTGTGTGTGTGATAGTGAGTCATTGCTCTAGTTTCATTAGTGAGAGAAATAGATAGCAAGTTGCTGCTTCTTAATAGAGAGAGAGAGAGAGAGAGAGAGAGAGAGAAAGAGAGAGAGAGAGAGAGAAAGAGGGAGGGAGAGAGAGAAGTGACAGCTCAGTTTAAGGAGGGGAAACGACTCGGCAGTGTGCACTTGTCTCTTCTCTCACTCTGTGGTTCTTTCCTTTCCTTCCTGCGCTCTGGAGAAAGAGGGAGAGATTTACGAGCGCTGAAACAGAGGCGGATTGAGTGATGTGAGACTGAGGTGAGTAGCCTGTGCTCTGTTTCACTTCTTTTTAGCTCGTGTTTTCTGTCATAGCGTTTCATTTTTCCTCATTTTCCTCTACGTATTTGCACATATATATTTAGATCATCTCTTTCTCTCTCTCTCTCTCTGTCTCTCTCTCTCTCTCTCTCCTTATCTGTGTTTGGGTCTCTTACACCTTTTCCCTCCACATGCCCATAGGCATTGATGAAAATGCAGGTCAGTTATTCTCTTTGAAAAAGAACGTCTGCTAGCATTCGTTTATCTGTTCAATGAGCTGTTAGACCGTTTATCGAATGCTGTAATGTAATTTTAAGTGCATCACTCTGACTTTTAAGTTTAATTTCTTGTTATATCACTAACACAGAATCGGAGGTGTTTTCTAGCTCACTTGTTTGTTCATGAGTGAATCTGTAAGTTATGGCCTCATATCACGGATCAGGTCAGAATGAACGCAGCTGGTTAAAGTGACAGCGCCTCAGATCAGCACCTTTCCCTCCTGTACTATCAACAGAGAACTGGTAGAGATAAGTGCTCGCTTGTGTGTATGTGTGTGTGTGTGTGAGTGTGTGTGGTAAGGAGAGAGCATGCAGTGAACACAGCACAGGAAGGGTGGGACCTCTACCACGGTAGACTAGTTCGGAAATGATTGGCTCCTGATTGGACATGTGACATGTCATTCAGACAAAGTGTTGTGCTGTTGGGTGACGTGGACTTGGCCTCGTGCCAGACCTCCCGCGGGGATTTTACCTTTTCTCAGGAAAGAGACGTGTTGGCTGGGGTTTCCGGCGGACCGAGGCCCCTTTTGTGAGAATGTGCGCAGAGTAAACACTTTGCTGCTGTTTTTGTATTTTCGGATTGAGAATACTTGTAAAGCCCAGGCCACAAATGAGGCTTTCCTGCTGAGAAGGTTATTTTTTTTTCTCACCTACTTTTCTGTGATTATAAATAAAGTGTTTATTTCCTGATGGTTTACCTCATGCAAACGTGTTAAATGTCTGACGTGAAAAAGAATCAAGAGAGGAGAAAAATCAAGATGTGAAAGAGCAAAATGTAGATAAAGAAGAGAAAAAATGCAGAGCAAATTCAAGGCAAGATAACAGGTGCAAAGAATGAAGTCAAAAGCAGAGATCGAGAGTGATGGCAGAGAAGAAACTCTGAGGTAGAGCACACAGCAGCAGTGGCGTAGCAGGGAATTCACTTCGGGGGGCGGAGGGGGCGGGGGGAGTGGAAATACACTAAATAAAATCATTATGAGATTTGTAGAATTGTATTGATAAGTTTGACGTGTTCATGCATTTTGGGTGGATGCCAGACTGTACTTAGGAGCTTTTGAATGGCTAGAATTTTTTATTTTAATTATTTAAGGCCTCTACCATCGACCAATATTACCATATTAGTAACATTGTCATTAAATTTCCTTTATGTCAGTGATTAAAATAAGATGCTAGTAACATAAGGAAATGACATTTTATCAGATAAAACCAGGTCTATTCTTCTTTCTCTCCCCCTGCATTAAACCTCCAGTGCAGAGTGGAGCTAGCTGGCTAGAAGCATTCAGTCAGAAGCAGGAAAATACATGATCCTGATTGGTTAATTCTGTAGCCAATAAAATGTGATTAAACAAAGTAAGCGACTAATTAACAGAGAGCGAAATCCTCCCTAGCTATGCTTCTGAATAGCAGGAAAAGACAGAGAAGTTGGCCAGGCAGAGCATCAGAGAGGAACCTGGAGCCCTGCTCAGGCATGATGGTGAGGCCAGAAAGCACATTCTTTGGCAAGGTTTATGGCTGTCAGACAAAAACGACACACTAGAACACAATGTTCGCTGTTGCCCATGCCAAGGGACGCCACGAGAATAAACAAGGATTACATTTGTGTCGCAGAGCCCTGTAAATACGTGTCCCAAAAATGTTAGGGGTAAAAAGTTCGGCCTTAGTTCTTATTTATGGATTGATTTCCACAGAAAACATGTCTGAATAGATAAAGAACGGCTCTGTGTGCGGGTGTGCATAGCAGGCAATAAATGGGAATGTGGGCGTGTCAGTGAATCCATATATGGTAATCTTCATGTACAAGGAACTCAGGCATTTATATGAGTGTAAATTTTGTTAGCGTGCTAGCTAACCTGCGGTTGCCAGACAGGGTTACCGATTTTCATATTTTCAAGTCATATTTATAAATGTTTCTAAATGTCGCCAGTAACACTGCCTCACTAGCTAACATCAGCTAACCTGAGTAGGATTTTAACACATATTTATAAATGTTTACAATCTTCACTGCCAGTGCTAGCCACTTAGCTAATATAAGATAATTGTTGGTTTTTTTGAGGATTTTTTTCTTAATGTTAAAATATTAAGTGTGCATAGTGCTAGCTACCTGGTTAATATATAAACTTGATCGAGGTTGGCTAACGTGAGCCACCTTGACAAGGTTTCAGGAAGGAATTTATGTCATATTAAGAAATGATCATAATGTTACCTGCATATGCTGGTATGCTAGCAAACCCGGAATAACTGAGCAAGGTTTTAAGAAGAAGTCAAATGAATAAATATTCAGAATGTCATCTTAACTGCCTCACTGCACTAATAACACCTTTTCCATTTTCAGTATGGGATTCTGAGGTAATTTGATCCTATTTATAAATGTTAATAAACTTTATGCTAACACTACTTGCTTGTACTATAATCTTGTTAGCATGAGTTAGCATGTGTTAGTTTGGCAGGGTATCTGAGAGAATAATTGCACTACTATCAAATTTGCTTTATTAATACAGGTTTCTGAAAGGATTTTCAGTCATAAACGTTCATAATCATAACTCCTAATGCTAGCTAATAGAGGCTAAACTAACTACTTTGAGGGCCTACTCAGAAATGTTTGAAGGCTTTGACTGCATTATTGTACAGGCTGAACGTTACGTCCAGTCTGTAGACGAGACACTCGTCAGTGTTTTGTCTAGTGTGTAACAGCTGCACAGGCTGTCAGAATAAATAGGGCAGACAAAGATGACCAACTAATGAATCTTTATCCCGCTGTCTAGGCCAGCCTCTGTGGGTGAGCATCACTGCAATTACGCTATCCATTCCTCAATATTAATATGTTTTTTTTTTCAACTTATGGACGTTTGAAAGTGAAAGACGAGGACCCTGGGAATCTTGTGCAGCTCACAGTGCTCAAGGAAACTGTTTGGCTGCTGACGTTTTCTCGAGGTGTGCACTGCTAATGCTTAACACAAGGTGGTAGTACAGAGCCTAAAGAAGTACAGAATCACTAAAGTGTATGTGCCATTCATTGTAAAACACAATCAATCCAGATCATGTGTATATGTATTTATCACTTCATACGAGGAAGAATATTGTAGGATTTAAGTCTGTAGGTATTAAATAGTTCTTTCTTTTGTATAATGGCTTTTGTATAATGACTATAATGGTATAGTGTACATTTTTATGTTTAAAAATGGACCATACGAAATATGGACATACACAGTTTTATTATTATTAATCCAACGGGTTTCTTATGATTATTCTCGCTTTATATCCTCATAACAGAGCCGCTGTGAATATGTTTTGACATTAGCAGAGACCTTTATTATTACATTATATCAAAAGCAGGATGTTTAATCCCTGTATGTTGATATTTTGGCTGCTGCGCTATCCTAATATCTGATGTATGTTCATGCATGACTTGACACTTCTTCCGTAGGTTTCGGTTTAACTGTAAATCACATAATATATATATACTAGGAAAAAAGATATCTCTAAACAATTAACTTTGCATGGCTACCACTTTACGAGCATGTCAGCTTGTCTAGATGTTATTTCCGCAACAGCTTAGTGCAATAAGCTGTGACTATTTCCTGGTCCTGCTGTGCACCAGATTTCAGTATCAGTCATGCCAAATATGATGACGGTGCATGATTACCTGGTATATTAAATTCATAACACAATTAATTTTTCTTCACAGAGAGAGTGTGACTGTGAGCCAGCTGTACATAGTGAACAAAGAACGAATTCACACAGTGCATTAGCAATTAACATCCCTGATAACCTCAGATGCATTGCTGTATGAGGAAACTGTGTGAGACCATTCACAGGCTTTCAATTTGTGTCAGGCAAAGAGTTTAATGTGATTCTGTGCTTCCCTACAGACAGTTTTAGTGAGGAAAAAGGATTTAAATTGCAGTCAAACAGCTTATAAAAATATAAATCTACATATATTCATCTTCAGATTGACCTGGAGCCTGTCCCAGGTACACTGGGTGTGAGATGGGAATACAGCCTGGATAGGATGCTAGTCATTTGTAGTCAAAAAATACTGTTTACCTCAGTCATTTAAAAAATACTTTCATGTATTTTGCTTATGTAAATGTGACACTTCTGGACATACTAGTTGTTGTCAGTTCAGAGAGATGTGTCACTGTAAATCAGTACAAAGTTCTTCTGACTGATCACACTTATCTTATGATGAAACATTTCTATCCTGATGGCCGTGGTCCCCTCCAGGATGACTCCGCCCCCATCCACAGTGCGCATTGGCTCACTGAATTATTTCCTGAGGATAAAAATGATGCAAATCATATGCTATGGCCCTTCACAGTCACTAGATCTCAACCTAACTGAACACCTATGAGACATTTTGGAGCGACGTGTTAGACCTCCACGGCCAGCATTAAATCAATATCTAAAAAAATATCATTTGGAAGAACGGCATTCATCTTTCCAGTACCGTTCCAGAGACTTGTAGAATCCATGTCGAGGCAAATCGAAGCTGTTCTGGTGGCTCGTGGTGGTCCAGAACCTTGTTACAATACTTTATATTGGTGAACTGTATGTCAGTCAGTTTTAATTGAAAGAAAGTCTCATGTGTAAATGTGCAGATGTATGTATTTGTGTGTGTGTGTGTGTGTGTGTGTGTGTGTGTGTGTGTGTGTGTGTGTGTGTGTGTGTGCGTGCAATGCAGCCACATCTTTATTCTAAGCCTAAGGAGCACTCAGCAGTGCGAAAGCTCTTAATGATCCCATTACGAGTCCAGAAAAAGACCAGTTAAGCTGTTATTAAATGGCACAGCAGGCTCAGTGCTTCCAGGGAAGATGTTGTTGGAGGTAGAGAAAGAGAGAGAGACCGAGAGAGAGAGAGGGAGAGAAAAAGAGAGAGAGAGGGAGAGAGAGAGAGAGAGAGAGAGAGAGTGGCTGAATGGATCAGTGTATAATAGGTGGAGCTGACTGGCAAAGCTGTGGCTGTGTGTCCGTGGAATGGCAGAGTGTGTCAGAGGCTGATAGACCCAGCTAACCACATCTCACCACCTGGATGGTTTTCTCCTGATAGAGCTCTGCATATGGATTCGCTCTGCCTGTGTGTCAGTTTTCTCTGCCTCTTGCACTCTGTGCTGAATGCCTGAGTGCTCTCTGGGCTCTGTGTTTTGGCTTTTTTTTTTTTTTTTTTTTGCTTTTATTCAAATGGAAGCAGAAATGTTCTGCGGTTTGCAGCCACATGCAGATTTATGTAATGGTTTATGGGTTATCCCTGAGTGCAATTCAGAGATGGAATTTATATCTAATCTGCAATCTGTAATAAATGTATTAGTAAAGTGAATCATTCGTTAGTTTCGCAGTGACCTCCTTTTAACAACTTGAAAAATCTAGGGCTGGTTTGCATCCAATCGATCCATTTTGTTTTTTTCTAGATGTGCGTACATTATTAAATAAAACATTGTGTAAGTGGTTTGATAATTCAGTCCAAGAAGAGTGTAGTGGTGGTGGTGGTGGAGGTGGTCCTAAATAGTGACAGATTGCCATAGTAATGAGAAAGAGACTCCTGGGTTTTATGGGAAATAAAGGCAAAAAAGGAAAGAGCTATTAACATCTTTATGCTATTAAGGGAAGGACTATTAACAGCACTTATGAGGAGTGTGTGAGGATATGTTTTTATATCTTGACAAGGACCAAGGATAGGAATAAGTTTCATTTTTGAGCTTGTGGGGACATTTGGATGGTCCCCATGAGGAACGCTGATTGTTTTTTTTTAATTAAAACTGCAGCTATTATTTAAAAAAGCAAACAAACAAAAAAAAATGACAACTAAAAGTCCCGAGAGGTTTCTGAGGCTAAGGTCACGGTTAGATTTATGTGTACAATTGCATTAATTAGCTGTATTTATGATTATGTAAATGAAAGGTCATTACAAACATAATCAAACGTGTGTGTGTGTGTGTGTGTGTGTGTGTGTGTGTGTGTGCGTGCATGTTACTATGGCTTTGTTTGTTCTAAAGGTCATTCATGCATGTCCCGAACAAGAGTAGAATAAATTAAAAGAATATGATTTTAATGTTTTCCTTATTTTGACGATCTGATTGCTGCAAATGTTTACTGCAAAGAGAAAAGTTTTAGCAGTCTGCTGATGATCTTTGTAACATTAAACAGTTCAGTCAAGAGACATTATTTCATTGCCAGTAAAACTAATAGGATGTGGTTGTATTACGCCTCAAGAAACACCAATCACCAATGTTTTTCCAACCTAAGAGTAATAACCCACCTACACACACATTCATGCATGCTAAATTCTGTTTCTCATTCTCCAGCATGATAAAACATGTCCTTATTCATACAAAGTAGCAGCATGTGTGGGATCTTCCCATTACTGTACTACACTACATCCATAGTTCTTGTGCGTGCAGTTAACTCTCCCTGACTTTAAGTATCAATAACATCTCGATGTTGCTACATGTTGTTCAGCGTGATGTACAACTGCATCCATATTGCCATGGTAACAAAAGAATAAACTTTTGAAAGGAATCGCTTGTTAAAGCAGCAGCTTGCACCTCCAAGGACGATTATATGATGGCGTTATGTAATCGCTCAGACAAAGAATGTCCCGGTTGCTTCAGTTCAGCGCGCTGACGTGCGAAAGAGGTGTGAGAGAGAGAGAGTGTGGAGCATGTTAGCAAGATTTATCATGTCTGTTACGTTGTATAAGATCCATTTAATGAGGGTTAAGGTAGGCTGAAAGGACAAGGTTAATCACATGTTTGTATGTATCAAGTGTACGCTTGGAACAGATGCGCAGTATATCGTTTATTCATCTGTATGTGCCGATGAGCAATGGCCAAGCAGACAGTTTAAAACACAGAAATGTATCTGAAACTGTCTGCTTGGTCATTGCTCATCGGCATATACAGATGCCTAAACGTGTAATTAATTAATTATAATTGCGTAATTATACCACAGCACTGTTGAATTCTCAAATTCTCTGATGTGATTCATTGTCTATAGAAGCAGCACTGACAGTAGTTCAAGCTGTAATTTAAATCACAGGTTTATAATAATGCGCTCATTCTAATACGTTATCATTTCTATAGTAGCAACTTACATGCGTAACAATACTCCAAAACTAATAATACACAGGTAAAAACGTGTTATTTAACAAAGAAAGATGTACACGTAACTGTCGATATTGAGACACTTATTCAACATCTATAGAAGGAGTCTCCAGTTTTTTTCCACTGCTTTGTAATAGTAAGTTTTTCAACACAGGAAAGTCTTCAGGACAGAGGACTTTGCACTTTACTGTTTCTCAGTAACAAGACAAGCTGCATGTTTTTGTCTTATTATCATGAAGAGAGAGAGGAAAAAAGAGGCTGGTGAGGAAACGGCTGTTTATTGCTGCTATAACATAAGTGATAACTGCTATAACATACGTGATAACTGCTATAACATAAGTGGCTGCTATAACATAAGTGATAACAGCAACTATTTTATTTTATGGATGTTCCACAATATTAGATGTTATTTAATGGATAAAAAGTACAATGTTTCATCCATCCATCCATATTCTGTATATTCTGTACTGCTTATCCTACACAGGGTCGCGGGGTAACCTGGAGGACTCGGGTCCTGAACGGGGTGAGAACCCATCTCAGGGGACAGTCACACACACACACACACACACACACACACACACACCCATTCACACACGACAGAAAATTTGAAAATGCCAGTCAGCCTACAGTGCATGTCTTTGGACTCAGGAGGAGACTTGAGTCCCCGGAGGAAACCCCCGAAGCATAGGGAGAGCATGCAAACCCCACACACAGGCGAGATTCGAACCCCCTACACCGGAGGTGCGAGGCAACAGTGCTAACCACCACCTGCATCACACTACCCATTTATTTATTATTTTTCTATAACAGCACACCCCTAAGTATTTTTAGTCGTTACTTAATCAAGATGCAGTCCATGCTACACAAAAAAAAGTATAAAAATTGTACACAAATACACAAATTTGTACACAAATGAATCTAAGGCTGCAGGTTGGGCAGTTTTTCATCATGGTCTTTAGTGTGTAAAGAGCATTTGTGTCACAAGGAATGTGTGTGAGTGTGTGTGGGCAGGTGTTTGCCTGATGGTACCTGTTGTGAAACCATACTTTACTCTTGGCCCATGACTCTCACCACGCCTTCCACCTTGAACTTTGTCGCCAATGAGCTGCAGTTAGAGAGGATTCCTGAGAGCCAAGTGAAAAAATCCCCCTCAGGCAATGAGCAGCACTGATCTCAGATCAGCCGTGTCACATCACACTGAGAACAGTTCTGTGGAGTAAGCGAGCACAGAGCAGATCCTAGAACAGATCATAAATATATCATCTGGATGTTATAGTTGTGGTGTGTACAGGAGGTGAAAACCTGATTGATAGTGATTGATAGATGGTTAGTGATTGCATGTGAAAACAGATTTGCTCCAGAAAATTTGCATGAAATGTCAGTGATATTTGTTTCTCAAGTGATAGTCAGTGATATTTGTCATTCTCAAGTTCTCACGTTCTCAGAGGAAAAAAATCCAGTTTCTGTGGACCACCAATATGCAGGCAATCAACACAAAGCGGCATGTCTAAAAGCTTGTCAGTCACTTTCTTTTTAACGTAGTCTGAATGGAACCTTGAGGTTTGATCCATTAAAAGTTGGAGTAAGCTCGATGTGTCACCCTTTTACAAAGACAGTAGGAATTTTGAGCCGAGGGGGCATTTCTTTGTTTTTTCCTAGTCAGAAGTCGGAAAGTCCAAGTTCCAAGCTTTAGCCAAATGCAGCACTTCACTAGCATTCATGTCTTCTATCTTGGGCAGTGTGTTCATGTTTGGAGGCATGGCTTCTTAGGGAACACCGAGGGGATTATTCTTGTCTGAATTTTGAATTCAGAACCAGCTAACGATTCGATTACAGACCGTCTTAGCGACCAGTATGGAAATTATAGGGACATATATACATTCGTTCCGGACTAGTGTTAGACCAATACTGGATTTAAAGAGCTAAAAATTCCAAAGAATTATATACAGTATGTTCAAAATTGAAGCAGATTTTAGGGCTTTATCAATATTAGCGCCAACTCAAACTTCAGGTAACTCAGAACTCAGTTATGTATAGACGTGTGATGAAAGCGGACATAAACAGACATTTAAGTAGTGGTAAATTCAGTACATGTCAGAAGCGCTATAAAAGATCTCAGAGACGCTAGAGCATGTAACTGCCACAAAACGTCTTTGTTCACTTGTAACATCTATCACTTTGTGTGAGTGATTAGGACAGCGTGTTTGGCAGTTGTTTAAAACTGCGTCATGTTTATTGCTGTGGTTTTCCTGTAAAACATTTAATAAGCTATGTGAATTTCAAACACTTCTAGTAAATCTGTCAAACAATAAAATATAATAAAATGCTTAGGGGTGTGCCGTTATAGGTAAACAATCAACGACAGGGTGTTGCAATGCAACTTGACATGAAGCGGAGATCTTCTTACCAACCTAAAGTTGATTATTTTCCAATAACAGCACACAATTAAGTTTTATTCCTCTTATACCACAGCAATTTGCCAGTGATTACATTTTTTTAGTTATTAAGGAACGCCACAGTACTTTTTATCCGTTTATAGTTGGATTTAATTTTGTGGAACATTTACGAAACAAGTTTGTTTCTGTCATCACACTAACTGCTGTTTCCTTAACAGTTTCTTTCTCTCTCTTGATGTTAAGAAGACAATAAAGTGCAGTTTTACTGTTACTGCGCAAACACAACAGCCTTCTGTCCTGAACATTTTTGCATGCTGGAAAAATTACAGCTTTACCTTTGACTGTTACAAAAAGCTGACACTGGAGACTGCTTCCAAAAACACTATATTGACATCTCCTCAAAGAAAACCTCACCATATCAAAAAAACTTTTTTTAAAGTATTAATTCAGAAACGATAATGAAAACATGTTAACATGATATTTAGTGTTGATGTAGTTTTGCTAGTAAAGCAACAACAAAACTGTGGACACCCATCTAAACTGGCAAAACATGAGTACTGATTAACTTTTTTACAAGCAGAAAGACCTGGAAATGAAAAGGTAGGTGCGAAAATAGATTTTAATGTAAAGTTTGTTACTTGTTATAGAGTTATAAAAGTTGAATATGCTGACTCTATCATGATACACATTAAAGTGTACATATCTACAAACTCACCATTATGGGAGGACAACCAGGGAACTTGTCTCAGGGATGCATTCACATATAGAATAGCCCTGTTTGATGAAAATACAGTACATGGTTAAAAATTTATGGACACCTGACTGTCAGACCTATACTGTATCTGCTTGTATACACCATATAGCTAAAGGTTTGTGGACACCTAAACCATTACACCCTCATGTGCTTTTGAACCTCCCATTCCAGATTTATTCCCCCTTTAGTGTTATAATAACCTCCACTCTTCTGGGAAGGCTTTCCACTAGATTTTGGAGCATGGCTGTGGGGATTTGTGCTCCTTTAGACACAAGAGCTTAGTGAGGTCAGGTATTAATGTTGGGCGAGGAGGTCTGGGGAGCAGTCGGTGTTCCACAGGTCAGGGCTCTGTGCAGGACACTCAAGATCTCTAACTCCAACCTTGGCAAACCATGTCTTCATTCACCTCGCTTTGTGGAACAAGTTTAGGCCCCTTGGTTCCAGTGAAGGAAAATTGTAATGCTATATCCTACAAAGACATCATACACAGTTATGTGCTTCCAACTTTGTGGCAATAGTTTGGGGAAGAACCACATTTGGGTGTGATAGTCAGGTGTTTACAAACTTTTGACCATATAGTGTATTATATTATATATTGACCACAAAGCCAGACCCGATCTCAGATCAGTGAGTGGAAAATTGATGGGTGGAAGCCCTTCGTGGTTAAGGGATAAAAAGAACAGAGGAATGGAAGAAAAGGAAGGAAGTGGGACGGGGACTGCTGACTGATTCCTACACAGCTGGACTGCTTTGGACTATGAACGATGAATGTGAGTGAAAAAGAGGGAGGGAGATGTGAACTGGGAGGCGACTGGAAATGGGTCATTAGACAGAGAACATAACACACTACAATATAACACCCACACACATACATTGCAATTTGACCATCACGTTCCTGTGGGTTGAGTCACATGACCACAGCATGAGTCGTACCTCTGCGGTCTCTCAGTTCCCCACTTAGTGGCGCCATTCCTAAATCCCAACCGCCTGTGTGTGTGTGTGTGTGTGTGTGTGTGAGAGAGAGTGAGAGGTCTACCACTAGATTCCTGTTCTATGACTTGGAGAGGCACCTGTCACAGTAGTGAATATTCCTATATATGATCCATCTGGTGGTGAAGTGTGTGTGCGTGTGTCAGTGAGTGTCTGTGATTAACATATTGTGGGGACCAAATAGCCTCATCATGATGGAAATGCATGACAGTTCTGGCATTGTGGGGAAATTTTGTTCTGGGCCACATGCCAAATGTAAGCTACAGTAATACAAATAACAATGGAAATTCCCCAGAAACAAAGACTGTGGCTCTGATTTACTCAGATCATAAATAAAACGCACTAATTTGCATGTATGGAAATTTGAGAAGGCAGAATTGGAAAACGATCAACTTCTCTGTTTATCCATAAAGACTTGTCAAACTGGTACCATTTCTACCAAAATATAAGTCAAAAGAGTTAATGTTTAAATGTTATTAGCACTGGAACTGCAAATTAGAAAAAGTCTCATTACACTAAGTCATAGTTTTTGAGAAATATTCTTTACCTTTGATATACTTTTATGAAATTTTTGTAATAATACACTGAAATAAACTGTATGGCCAAAAGTATGTGGACCCAACCATCACACCCATATGTGCTTGCTGAACCTTCCAATTAAGATTTATTCCCCCTTTGCTGTTATAATAACCTCCACTCTTCTGGGAAGGCTTTCCATTAGATTTTGGAGCATGGCTGTGGGGGTTTGTGCTCATTTAGCCACAAGAGCATTAGTGATGTTGGGTGAGGAGGTCTGGGGATCAGGCAGTGTTCCAGTTCATCAGTGGGGTTGCAGGCGAGAGTGGTCAGGTTTTACTCTCGTGCAGGCGGGAGTGGTCAGGTTTTACTCTCATGCAGGCGAGAGTGGTCAGGTTTTACTCTCGTGCAGGCGGGAGTGGTCAGGATTTACTCTCATGCAGGCAGGAGTGGTCAGGTTTTACTCTCATGCAGGCAGGAGTGGTCAGGTTTTACTCTCGTGCAGGCGGGAGTGGTCAGGTTTTACTCTCGTGCAGACGGGAGTGGTCAGGTTTTACTCTCGTGCGGGCGGGAGTGGTCAGGTTTTACTCTCGTGCGGGCGGGAGTGGTCAGTCAGATAAAGCTTGTGGGACAAAGAAAAGCCATGTTCATTAACACAGGAGACATTTTTCTGGTTATAGTAAGATGCTGGGTTCAATTCTGTGATTTTTTTTTTCATTATTTTGATATGTAATTCAAACATAATTCATATTTCTGCAAACATTCTCATCACTTCACGAGCCTTTTTTTGTTATTTTTCATGTCATTATTTGCATTTACAACACTGTATTTTGCATGCTTGCAAGTAGCAACACCCCAAAATGCAAATTGATTATGGCAACTGTGCCAAACTGAAGTGTTCTCTTGCTCATGAGAAAGATGGTAGGAGATCAGATTGCACATTTTTCTACAAACTTGTATTGAATGAGGAGTTCTCACAGTGTGTCTGGGAATGTTTTAATATCTTGATAATAACAAAAATGTCCCAACAATGTCAAAACTAACCAAGCATGGTTATATCTCATGGTGGGAGGGATGGCATACGCTTACTCTCCTGTCAGTCACCACGATGCTAGCCAATCAGGATGGCCATGAGCTCATGTATGTGGAAGAGGGCGGGTAGCGCTTTCCTCTGAGTGTGCTATAAGGCAGCATGAGCAGCAGTTCAAAGAGAGTTTGTCTTGGGGAAGCACACGCCTTGCCCCACCCTCCCCGTAGTATGATATTGTATGATTGGGGTGGAAATTGGGGTGGGAATTGGGAATTGGGGTGGGAATTGGAAAGACCAAATTAGGGAGAAAATGGTGTGTGTGTGTGTGTGTGTGTGTGTGTGTGTGTGTGTGTGTAACTCAGTATCTCCAGTGTACAGTGTGGAGTCTCCNGTGTGTGGGTGTGTGTGTGTGTGTGTGTGTGTGTGTGTGTGTGTGTGTGTGTGTGTGTGTGTGTCTGGGGGGGGGTTTTGGTTGGATTTCGGCTGGTGTGTGTAACAACCCCACCCCAACCCAAAAAAACCCAAAACAAAACCATTGTCATATATTCCTTTGCTTCTTGGAACATCACCAAGATATAAAAACATGCTCACACACCCGTACACACACACACACACACACACACACACACACACACACACACACACACAGGATTAGATTTAGGTGTATGTGTGCCACCATCACATAGCACAGGTGGAGGCCTGTTTGCCACATCTGTATAGTACTCGGTGAACACTTTTTTTCTGTATTTCCATTGTTTGTGTGAGTCAGATGAGCTTTCACATGCACAAACATTATTTGTTTGTAATCATTTCCTCTTGTGTGTGTGTGTAAAAGAGGGAGAGATGTGATCTGTGGCCCAATTGATTTGAATGAAGCAAAGCGCACATGTTTAACTTACACCTACTTTAGGCACAGATCTCCCTCATACTCGGCTGCAATGGAAAAAAAATAGCTTTTTTCACAAATCTGATGATTTGTTGCTTTTGGTCACTCTCTCTCTCATAATGCGTACACTTCCACAACGCATGTGCGTGCCCTCAAAACAGCTACGTGAGAGAGAGAGAGAGAGCGTGTGAGGACAGTGAAACAGCGCGTCCTACTGTTTGGAATAGAGCACTGCCACTGTTATGATGGATGAGCCGGTAAGCGTTTACTGAAAGAGAGGCAAAGAGGCGGAGGGAGGACTGGAAAGGCGTGAGGAAGGGAAAGCGAGAAAGAGATTGCTTACGTGTTGACTCACTTGGCAGAAATTGGAGCCGTTGGATGTGTCATGTATGACTGTGTAGCTGACACATTATGAGCACTCTCTCTCTCTCGCTCTCTCTCACACACGCATACACACCATCACAATAGCAGACTCTGCTCAGAGAGAGGATGATAGTCCTAGAAGCTCAGTCATTCTGGAGCACACGGGATAACTTTCTCTTTCACTCGCTCTTCCATGTTCAGCTTTCTCTTTCCCTTTCGTTATTTCTCAGAAGCAAGTGAGGCACCGGTATAGACGGACGCACGGGATAGACGGCGTGAGACGTGAGTGTTCCACTGATCACTTTGGAGATGTTTTATGCTGAATGCAGTTGTAATGTGGTGGCTTTGTGGGTGTGTCAGATTTTCAGTCAGAGAGTGCTTGTAGAAGTGAGAGTTGTGTGTGCGTCGGTGGGTTAGAGTGTGTGTCGCTGCCTCTGAATGATACTGCATATACAGGAAAATATACAGTAATGCTTATGGATGTCAAGATTTCTTTTGTGTGTTGTAACTATGTACTATTATATAATCATTTTATACTAATCTCTCACTCTTTTCTCACTCCCTTTTCAACCCACACACACACACACACACACACACACATACACACACACACACACACACACACACACACAGACTGCCGTTGGTTTGTGTTTTATGATCATCTCCATGAGCTTCAGTAATTAGTGGTAATGTGTGACTGTGTGAGGTGAAAGGGGCGGGGCACAATGTCTATGCTATGCACCTTGCCCTGATCACCAGCTAGCTCCACTCATAAACCCTCTCTCTCTCTCTCTCTCTCTCTCTCTCTCTCTCTCTCTCTCTCTCTCTTTCTCTCTCTCTCACACACACACACACACACACACACACAGTGTGACCTGCACATGTTCAGATTTTCTGTTACAGCCCTCAGATGTGGATTTACCGGTATGCCATAAAAAGGCGCACCCTTGTTTGCTTGTCATAATCAGAGCCAGCTCTAATGAGACTCATGTCGATGATGTCTCCGCTCTTGGAGGACTTCTGTTCAGAATGTTTGTTTCCTAAATCTGGGATAATTGTTTCTGGGAATGTTTATGAGCGTTCCAACAACGTTTCTGCGACGTGCACATGTCCATAGTGCGACATGTTGTCTAACTGAGGTCCTAGTGACGCAAATCTGTATTGTATACACGACACTGAACACTGAGCTGATGTTGCTAAGATATGTGAAGCTTCAGAGGTGGTGTGTTTTGATGTAATGTGCGTCAGCCAACATCACACACCCTAACGAGGTGAAATATGTCAGATCTAATGGAAAGAATGTCAAATCCTATCTGAAACTGACCCAAGCTAAATACTGGTGTTTTTAGAGCTTGTTGAACACATGACTTGAGCACTCTATGATCACAGTCTCTAGCCGGGACACAATTTAACTCACTAGCACTTCAGAGCGCTAAGAATTGACGCTGCTGCCATCTGGCTTGGTGGAGGCAAAAAATAAAATACAGAGAAAAGGAAGGGAGAGGGAGGGATAGAGACTCTAATAAACAGAGGGGGAGAGAGCTAGAAGGGGAGTTCCATGTCACCCTGGCCTCTTTGTGTGTGTGCGTGTTCTCAGGATGAGGTCAGCCAGGTGCAGGAGTGAGCTCCACTTCCTCTCCTCCCTTCTCCAGGGCAACACGTCTGGTCACTACAGTTACTGACCTTTCAAGCTGCTGAGTGATGTGTATAAGGTGCAGGATTGATGGTGGAGGGAGGGAGGGAGGGAGGGAGGGAGGCTCTCTCTCTCTCTCTCTCTCTCTCTCTCTCTCTCTCTCTCTCTCTCTCTCTCTCTCTCTCTCTCTCTCAGAAGGCAGTCAGTGATGCAGCAGGTAACAATGACTGCCTCACAGCTCCAGGGTCTCCGGTTCGATCCTGAGCTCAGGTTACTGTCTGTGTGGAGTTTCGCTGCATCTTCTTCTGCGTGGGTTTATTCTGGGTGCTCCAGTTTCCTCTCACCTCCCAAAAACATGCAGATAGATGGTTTGGCTAAGATAAATTGCCCCTAGGAGTGAATGAGTGTGTGATAGTGTGTTTGTGGAGTCCTGTTTACGGTGAATTCTCCTGTAGTTTTCCTGGGTTAGGCTCTGGATCTGGATACCCTGACTAGGATGAAGTGGTTACTGGTTGTGAATGAATGAAAGTAACACACACACACACACACACACACACACACACACACAATGCATGTTAACACTAACTGCTAATGCTATGCTTTGTTCTTCAGATTGTAGTTAAATTTGTTCACATATCCATCCTGGTTGTTACAGAAACTTGGAACTCGGAATTTACAACCTCCTCAGCCCTGAGTTCAGCACACAAAGTTATATCGACATTATATATTTTGCTTTAGATCAATAAACAGACATACTAACTAACACAGACTACACACGTGCACTGTTTTTTAGGAGGTAAATATACGTCACTCTTCACAGTTAACTGGCTAGCTGGTTGCTAACAAAAGTTGAACGTGAAATGTTTTTTCCCTCATTTTGTAGGCTGAACGTGCCAAGCTTTGACCTCTGACTTTACACATTTGAGTTAAGTTGAAGGCAGCGTTATAGTAATGGCAGAGACATGTATAAATAGTTAAGAATAATGCAGACATGCTGTAGGCAAAAGTTGTCTTTAACTTTCTTTAACATGTAGGTTTCCGTAGGGATTATTTTACATATGGGCCAAATACAGTCAGAGTTCTGAACATATTCAGAGCAGACAACAGCACAGGTGCCAAAATTTCCTGCATAGCCATTGCATTTATGTTTTTTCGGCACTTTGCTATGGCGATATGGGACAAACCTGGAAAAAAACTACGCTTTTCTACTCTTTCAACTAAAGCTCCAGTATAAAATTCTACTAACAGAACTCACCGAAGGGGAAAGGACGTGGGAAGTGAAGGACTCGGATTTGCTTCTGGTAGCGGTTAATTTCACTTGTGGCACCTTCATCCAGGTGAACTTTGACACGTGAACTCACCAGTCTCGATCACGTGAGCCAATAGGAAACAAAAGGCCAAAGATTTTGCATTTCTGTGTTGATAAACCGATTGTTAAATAATAAAAACGCAGGGTACAATGTGATGTGCTGTGCTGTCAGTATGTATAACACATCCTGCTTCGATTTTTTGTTGATGTCCGCATACATACCGTATTATATACTTATGCTTTATTTATTTTGTGCAGTAAAATATGGGCATGGACTACTGCTATAGAGCGGATATGCACTTACATTACTTTTGTAATTGTATAAATTAAGCTTATTCTCTCAGATGGTTGCTTATATATACGAACATTTCTGCAGCCATTAAATATCACTGCAGACCATATATATGTCAGGTACACTAGGATTTTTGCGGTTTTCTCTCTACCTCTGGACTTTCTTCTTAGCAATCTCGGCACATCTGTAACAGTGAAATGAAAATAAAAAGTTTGATTATTTTCAAGTGTTTATGCCAGGTTCGTTTCTGTTTCTATCACAGGTACTACAGTTAGGTCATGCTGCTCCTCCGTGTTGTTCATATCGTCAAGAAGCACTGAATGACCAAAGAAAAAATAAAATGCAAGAATTTGATTGGTCAAGCATCCTCACATGGAGGTCTGGAGGTCCAGTTTGTGAATCCACTTACAAATGTGGCTTGAATATGATTCATAAGTGTGGTTTTTAGCTGTTCTGCTCAAATCTGACGTGCCAGGAAACGGAGCGTCCATGCTGTGAGATTTGTGGGATAGTGTGTGTGTGTGTGTGTGTGTGTGTAAGAAAAAGTGCCAAGGAAAAGGGGTGGAGTTCAAGTTACTCTCTCTCTCTCCCCATCGGTGCAATGTTTCTTTAATTCTCTTTCATGGGTGTGTGCTTCCTTTTCATTTTTTTTATGACTATGTGTTTGTGAATGCTCATGAAGGCTTAGTCACACCCTGTTTTAGAAAGGGATTCTCAAACACTCTCTCCCTCTCTGTCTGTCTGTCTCTCTCTTTCTCTGTCTCTCTCTGTCTGTCTGTCTGTCTCCCTCTCAGTAGAGCCTAATTGGTGGACGGGAAGCAGGTGCTCTGTTGGATATGGCAGAAAAGGATTCTGCGGCGGGGCGGCTGACCCGCTGAGCTTCAGGGACACAACGAGAAGTCGAACTGCGTTTGGACGGAGGATTGGACCGTGGCCCTGAACGGAACGATTGGGTCCTGCCGAGGTCATATGAGGTTTGTGACCACTTAAGCGATTGGGTTACTTAGTTTAGATCCAGATGCTTTGTAGTATTTGTCTGCATGAATTGGAGCTTGTGAAGTGATCAAGAGGAATTGTATGTGTGTATGCACTTTTGTGCCTTGTGTGTGTGTGNTGTGTGTGTGTGCGTGTGCGTGTGTGTGTGCATCTGTGTGAAACTGAGAGCTGAAAGTACGTCAAACAGAAGGTAACTGAAACTGGCCAGCTCGGGCCCATCCCATTACCTGCTCACACTCTCTCTGTTAGTGTGTGTGTGTGTGTGTGTGTGTGTGTGTGTGTGTTATTATAAGACAGAGATGGAGATAGTGATAAGAAAAGGAATAGTCCTGAAAGAGGGAACTGGATAAAAGATGGAGAAAGGGGAATATCAAATCAAAGAACAAAGGACAAATTGAGGCCACTCTATCTGATGTACATCCAGTGACTTAACCACACCCCCCTTTCTTCCAAGTGCTCATGGGTAAACAGCAGTGGGTGTGTGGGAGAGTATGTGTGTGCGTGCATGCTCTCTGTTGTAGATAAAAGGTGAAAAACCATGTTTTTTGGAGCGAGGTGGGCTATTGAGTAATGCTGGCTTGGTTTAATGGAGTGTTCTGACCTTAGGATGTGAACAGCCATGACAACATTACTACTCCGTGGAGCAGCCAATGAGTTGGAACCCTGCGTCACATGGCCATGTGTGTGTGTTTCAGAGAGAGAGAGGGAAAAAGAGAGAAAGAGAGATCTGTAGTCCATACACTGCAGTCTAAGCTCTCAAGTAGGGCTAGAACATTATTTAAAGAATAAAAGCACTTTGTGAGTGCTGTTATTTGGAAAATAATCAACGACAGGGTGGTGTAATATGACCTGACCTAAAGTGAGACACTGTTACCACCCAAAATCGGATTAATTTCCACTAACAGCACTCACAGTGGGTTTCTGTTCTTCTTATATCACAGCAATTTGCCAATGCTAGCAAATCTTTATTGATAGAAGAATGACATGTTGTATGTTTTATAATTATATTTATAGTTAAATGTGATGTTGTGCTAAGCAGTTAGTTTTCTCTCCAGCACTGATAATGGAGGCTCCTTACAAAAATCCTAAACACACATGTTGTTTTCAATCAGTTTACGTGGCTCTTCCTCCATAGAAGTCCCTGTGATTTGCTTTGAATATATTGTGACATCAGTCTCTACGGTAATGTCTTTTAATTAGTAGTGGAAGACTATTTCTAGTCTTAGTTCTCAAGTTGTCTGCTGTGGTATAAAATATTTAAAAGCATGATAACTGGACAGTCCAGTATCAAGATTTGTAATTAACCGTAGTATCAAAAAGGATAACATTGAACAGCTATGCATTTGCAGGACAAGTAGATTAGCAAAATTGCATGGTGTTTTTGTTTACGTTTTACCAGGTATGTTCACGCTTAAAGGTGCGCTTTGTAATTCTTAAAAAGTTTTTAGACGTAATATATTCAACCATGTAACATCAACAATGCCTCAGAAACAAAACCGGTCTTGCTAGTTTATTGTGTATTAGATGTAGATTTTTACAGCCCTGAAATTAGCCCCACCTCCAGTTTTGATGCATTTTATGACCAAGAGTGGCCGAGAACGTTCACAGCAAGAGGTCATTGATTGACAGTGCAAATAACCAGCCATGTTTACTCACCACTAACTGCTTCACGCAAAACTATGGAATAACCTTTAAAGATGTTAAGGAGAAGTAAAGAATTATGGATGGATGGAAGGGCATATCTGATTCATTCAACCATTCATTCGGTCAGCTGAGTGTGTGGAGAGTGTAAGGCGGAGAGAGCATTTTTCTTCTTCCTTGAAAGGAAAACCATGAGCCAAAGTGGGTGGGGTCTGTTAGGGAGAAAGTAAAGGACTGGAATAATTACAGACTGCTCCTTTAAAAAATATTATTTAAAAAATGCTTTATAGGATTATGTATCATAAGGTGCAATAGCTATTTCACACACGTCACAGTCACACACTGCTCGTAAATATGTATCGATTACACGTTAACTTATATGCGTGTGTATTTATCTGCACTGTATTGCCACTGGTGAAATCACCATGTTGTTTGCTGTAGTTAGGTCCGAAACGGGTTTGCTTAGTTTGGCGTTCGTATTAGAACTGGCGCGGTCACATGAAGCTATGATGTCATTGTTTTTAGGCTGTAGTTCAGCATGCCAGGTTCTGTCAAAGAACATACATTAGCACACCAACACACTCATCGCTGCGGGAACACTACGTCCAAGTTGTTGTTGTTATTACTGTAAATGTTGCTGGAAACTAAACGTTCCCGCTGGTTTGTGGATTGGGTTATAGAGTTATAGAAGCAATATGTGGTTTGGCCTGTTAGGGTTATAGAGTTATAGAGGCAATATGTGTCACTCTTGAAAAAAAGTACTGTGGTTTGTGATTATAGGAATGTCATATGTTATTATGCGTATAATAAAACATAGCTGTTCTTGTACTTAAGCGTAGCATGTATGTTGTCTTATATCTTTGTGTCTAGTTGCCCTATAACTTTTTCTAATTTGCACTACATGTTGTCCAAGGCCATGAAGAACATTATTTACCTCTATTGTATGCTCATATCTATGGCTGGAATGGCAACAAAGCTCTATAAAATATTAGATATTGCTTTTTAATGTGTAACAAGTGTGTACAATTCCTGTTTACAACAGTAGATGATGTATAGAGTCTCTCTTTCTCTGGTGAATGACGTGGGTGGCTTAACTGTGTATGGCTAGACTAATTCATACATGACCTTGTAGGTGTGAATGTAGAAGAACATAAGGATAAGCAGATCTTCCAAAATGAGAAATAAAATATTATATATGTAATATTAATCACTGGTAACTGGTAATATTAACACTTGCACATGTGGGAAAACTTCACCTGGTCTTTTTCCAATCGTCACCTGTCCAGTTTCGGTGGGCCTGTGCTCACAGTAGGCTCAGATTGCTGTTCTTGGCTGACAGGAGTGGAACCCGATCGTCTGATCTTCTGCTGTTGTAGATTCAGTGTGTGTGCATTCTGAGATGCTTTTCAGCTCACCACTGTGGTAAAGAGTGGCTATTGAGTTACTGTAGGCTGTCAGCTCAAAGCAGTCGGCCCATTCTCCTCTTCCTGATTTCCATCACTAAGGCTTTTCCGCATGCAGAACTAATGCTCACTGGCTGTTGTTCGGTGTTGTTTTTTTAGTAAATAAATAGCACAATAAAATGGCTCTGAATAATTCAAGCATTGGTCCATCTACGGTTGCTCTGAATGCAGTATAGACTAATGGCTGCATGTTTACAGATCTACAAGTCTTCATTACGAGGAGGCTCTGGCTTTTTATGGCTTCATTGTGGAAACCATAAAGACAAATATTTGGTAATTTGGTAAGTGGGTTGATGTTTGGTTTGTACTGGGAGAGAATAACTCGAGATTTATTTGTGTTCCTCTGGCCAGTAATTCACAGTGATGAACTTCAGTGGCCAGAAAACTCCAAAAGACATCAAATCTTACAGATATGGACTTTTGGATGAGATGTTGCCTTTTATCTTAGTCTGCTTTATCCTGGTGGATCCGGAGCCTATCCCAGGAACACTGGGCGCTAGTCAGGAATACACCATGGATGTATTCAGAGGCTCCCGATCCACTGCCACCCTGAAATGCAACTCTCTGTGTTTTGGAGTCTAAGGTTTCTGAACGGATTTGTATTATTGATTTATTGAAAGAGGGAAAGGATCCATAACGATAGCCGACATGTCTTTATTGATCGAAGCTGTTGATATAAGACATCAGATAGTTGGGAGCCGGCACAGGATCTTTAGAGAGCTCAGCAGTAGGGTGAAGGGTATAGTGTAACAATTAAACGACACATGGGAGTCATCCCTGTAGGGCAAAAAAGACTATGATTGCCAGTAGAAGCCAATCACAGTACACTATGGTGGAGAGATTATTTAAAAAATGTGCAGTTTTTAGGCTGTTTGGCAACTATTGAAGTACATGAACTGGAAGTCATTTTAAGTGCACACCACGCAGTCATCTTGTTCGCACCAGAATATACTGTTCCTACAAGTTCTCAAATTCAGATTCCACAAGTTGTCGCCTAAAGCCTCTCACACACAAGTTCATTGTTTTCTTACAGTGTTGAACCAGTGAGTGCTCATTACGTCATTAAGACTGTTTTTTTATGATCTACAGTACAACAGGCTTTTGTTTTTCCCTAATGTTATTCCAGCTAATGGAATATAAACTAAACTTAAATCATTAACTATTAAACACACATGAGCTTTATCTTTCACTCTTGAAGTCGTACATTTTTCAAATCTGTTGTTCCTCTAACTTATCAGAGTTTATTATTGTTCCATACAGTCATCCATCCAGCATGTCCAGGATTCCAGGAAGGAGTGCTTACCGTAAGCCCATTTTTTTCATGGCGCCTTTCGATTTTTGGGAAGTCATTCTGGCACAGTGCCAGAGGGGCAAGGCCTGACGGATTTCTTCTGTATGAGTTGCCCACGCGTTTATCAGCCCGCGTCAACCCATCAAAAAGTTCGCCTGTGTCTGCTACACATGTGCAGCTGAGGCCCGGCATTCTTTGCTCTTTTTTATGGATTAGTCATTGGCAGAGGTCGTTGCTTTCAACAGGAGTTGTGATTTGGGGACTACTTGCAGCCTGACTCAGAGGAAGTGAGGTCTGTGTGTTGAAATGGAAAGCAAATGGGTCTAAAGAGAAACATGTAAAGAAAAAAAGATCCAGGAGCAGAGAGCCAAACAGTCTGCTGGTCGCGTGGGGATGCGGCCGGCGGCTACGCATGAGTCAGTTTGAGTCATTTAGAGTCGTATATCACTCCCAGAACCACTTCCAGCAATTGCACCTAAGTCAAGCAGTGCCAAGACTAGCTAGTGGAAATGGACTAGAGGGTCTAAGCCTTTCCTTTCTTTCAGGAAAATAAATTCATTCATTTAAATATAGCTCGGTCTTATTTCCTTTTAACAAATGGCTTGACATATATACTATATGGCTGAAAGTTTTTGGACACATAAATCATCACATGAGGGTGTGATGGTTTAGGTGTCCACAAACTTTCAGCCATATATTATGGGAAGGATTTCCTCTAGATTTTGGAGCATGGCTGTGGGG
>CM074962.1:6679024-6695931 GCA_037577455.1 Pangasius macronema
ATGGGAGTGATGATCAGGTGTCTATAAACTTTTGGCCTTATTGTGTATAGCACACATATGAAGAAGCGAGGTTGGGGCTGATTTCATTCTAGCCCAGACAGTAGATTCATGTAGCTTATCATTGACTTGTGTCAAGTGATTATATACAGAGTGAAACACCCCCTAGATTTAGCATCTATTATGGCTAATTTATTAAGCCCGAGTCACTGTCATTTTGTTCTTTGGTTTGAATGACTATACTAGCTAGCTTGATTTACTTGAAATTTTAAATCTGAATCCCCTATTTCTTAATGATATATTTTTTTAAAAAGACATTTATATAATTCTGCTTGACTATGTAGAGTGTATGTTGTGTTGTGACGTGTGCTTGTGCTGTCTGTCTTTGTCAATTTCACACACCATTTTATTGTAACAGGTCTCTCTTGAAAAAGAGATGTTGATCTCCATGAGACCACAATTAGTTAGATTTCCAGGATGCATGCAACATCTCGGCAGTCTAATTTGCAAATGTGTAATGATGCAAATTTCATCCTGTGAAAAGTAACTGAATGGGTTTCACTTGTCAGTTGCAAATATTTTTTGTGCTAGTCAAAGCTATACACACACACACACACACACACACCAGAGTAAAATGAACACTAATTGAAGACAGGCTCCTAAGTAAATGTGGATTTACTATGACTCAACCTGCATCATATCCCCTCTTTCATCCAATTCGCATCATACTGAAACCTTGCCCTCGTTGCCCTTCTAGTGTGTGTGTGTGTGTGTGTGTGTGTGTGTGTGTATACATAAATGAGGGGCAGAGAGGCAGTTTCTCTGTGCTTCTCTCCCTGGTTTTCCAGAGATTTTCAGATTTTCTGGGTATTTTCTATTGGCTGCAAAATTATACCTCATCTCCAATTAGATTGTTATTGCTGTTTATGTGTTTTCGCCATTAAACAGTTTCATTCTCCTGCCGCTATGTCATAGCGAGCGAGAAGATGTGGGCCAGAGGTTAAACTATTCCTGTAAAGCCATCAAAGGGACAGCCAGATGGTTGAAATTCCAAGGAAGATCGCCAGAGGAGTTCGAGAGAAATTCTCTGGAGCATGTTTTGGATTAGAGTGAGTGGTTATATGCGAGAAATAAATTAGCTGGAAGCATTTGGGAAAGGAAAAGGCATTGTGGGAGGAATTAGTGTAGTTCTTGTTGTGTTTGTGGTAGGGGCTGTGCTTTCGCTCATGTACCTGCAGTGGTTACTCTTAAAGCGTTTATGAGCTAGTAAAAAGTTAAATGATTGTAGCAAGAAACAGTTTCAATGTAGCTTCAGTGGCCTCACGACTACTTATGAGTAGAGTCAACCTAGTGAGCAGAAAGTCATTAAAATATCAGAGGGAGGCTTGGAAAACCCATCAGATGTCACTGTGGCTTAATTTCTGGTAAAGCGACAGAAATGACCACAAAATCAGGTTTTTTTTTCAGCATGTAACATACTTTGACATCTTAAGTACATTTCACCAAAACATATTTTCTTCTTTCTACTACTTGATTTACTCTATTTTATGCTGGGTAAAGAACCAGTTTAACAAACTCAGTGGTAAAAAAGAGTCAGCATGTCTAAAGATGTCTAAAATCTTGCTTGCCAAGTGTGATTTTTCTCACACAGTGAATATCACACTTTGATCAAGTTGTTGGTTAGTCAAAGTGTCCATGATGCTCCTGCTCCACAGTCACAATGAAATCTTGAAATGCAAAAAATCCATTAGTGCATAAAGTTCTTTAATTCAGCCAGTAAGCATTTTGCTCTAGTTTATTAGCTTTATTGTTAAATTTGTCAAGTCAAGCCCTCCAAATCTCCACAGTGATGAAATACTTTAACTAAAATAGACTGCAGCACAGTAGATTAGAATCAGCCATTGATCTACTGTTTAAATGATAAATTTGCCAGATACACGTGATTTAAATGAATAGCCAACACTAAAGTGTGGAATGCTAGCAGCCTTAATTCAAGCTCATTCCACATTGCACATAAACATCGGCACTGTGTTGACATTTTTCTTGATTTGCTAATTGCAGCATTACTTTGTTTTATGTTTTCCGATCCTCTGCTCTCTCCGGGTTCCAGATTGGACCACAATAGATTCCCCTCCTGGGAATCTTCTGGAAATTTCTTTCATTTTAATTAAGTCTCATCATCAACTTATTTGCGACGTTCCAGTCATGTTTAATTGACATACCGTAATTTCAGAAGTAACAAATGGCTGACTACAGTTTGCAGATAAACGCTAACTTATCTAACAAGCAATAAGTAGAGAATAAACACTTGGGAGCATGCGTATATAGGAAGATCATCATCGACGGGGTGGTGTAGCGTTAATGTTAACACCCTACATGACACCTACCAAAATTTTACTCCTCTTACACCACAGCAATTGGCCAATTATTACATTTTGTTTATTAAAGAATGATAATTAATACTTTTTATCTGCTTATAGTCATGTTTAATGTTGTGGAAAGTTTAATCCATTTATTATTACTCTTAGATTACATGAGCGACCACCACACGAGCCCCTGTGTAAGCTGTCAGTTACATTTGAGAATTCAATTCAAGTGCTGCGATATAGTGGAATATGAAGAATAGCTATGAAAATAAACAACTTTTCTTAAAACTGAGCAGAAAGATGCAAGTTGCTGTTGATTCTGTCTGGGATGAATGCAGTGTTGCTGATGTCAGATTGTGTGCTACAGATGGTGACAAAGTTTTTGATCACACAATCACATGACACCTTAAGTGTCTATGGTTTAACTGAAATTCTGTACATCGCTAGTTTTATAGACATTGAATATTTAGCTACAGATAAACTGTACACTTTACGATCACCTTAAGTTGAACTAGCTGAAGATCTGGAACTGCAGCCTTTGGTTTAATTCAGTTGGTGTACAATTGTGGTTTCTATAGCTATGGGTGTGTGTCCTAGTTTAATCGCAAATTAGTTTTGAAAATGATTTTCCTCCAGTGATTTTTTTACTTTTCCTCTCCTTACTTCATGTGAGTCATTGTGTTTGATTCTGTTTGACTCATCCGGTTTGATAAGTTCTCACATGTCACTCTGGTGCGTGTGTATGCGTGTCACAGTGTCGCACACCTGGTCTTTATGAAGCGCTTGCTTGCTTGTCCATGGACCTGTAGTTATGCCTCATTCAGTTGGACCTCAGGGTTTAACGAGTTGCTGGTTTAGGACCACTTACAGGAATAACACATCACACAGGGATCGCAGCCTCTCGGGTGATGGAGGGGGGGTGGATGTGTGAAAGAACAACACACTCTGTGCTGCTGTGCGTCATGCTTTGATCTCTCGCCCTCCGCTAAGTGTTAATTAGGTCCTTTTAATAATCACAAAAAAACAAGAACACACACACACACACACATTACCTTTTCTGATTCAGATATGAATCATCGCTGGTTGTTAAATATAAATATTAAATATAAATATATAGCTCTACTGCCTTCTGCATCTGCATGTATATCTATATCTGCATGTATCTTTTACAATCAGAATGTTACGACTGAAAACCCTGAATCAGAAATTGATTTCTTTTTCAGAGCTAATGGAGCTTGTCAGTGATCTACGCAGAGGGACCAGTTTGTCTGACAGAGTTAGTGCGAATGTGATGTATTATGCTAGATGGGATATTCTGATGACTCACACTCGATAGCTTAAATAACGTGAGGGTGGATAATTGTATCCGGAGCAGAAAAAACCTTGGATTTTGAGTAGCCTACCTGTAATGTACTTCTTAATCGGTGAAGTGCACATGGCTGTTACCCTTTCAATTCTCAAATCTGATTGGTCAGAAGGTGTTGATTCATTTCTATAACAGCAGCTCTGACAATAGTGTTTTTGTGTTTATGTTAATGCACTGGTTCTAATACGTTATTGTTTCTATAGTAACAGCTAAATCACAGGTACACAGGTTTTGTTTTTTTTTCCTTTGCCTTATTTATTTCAGGAGAAAAGAGAAAAAGAGAGCTGTCAGAAAGTAAGTGATAACAGGTATTAACTTGTTTTGCAGATGTTCCATAACATTAAATGTAACTATAAATGGATAAAAAAAAAAGTATGATGTGAATTAATAAGAAATTATTTCTGAATTAGTCAGAAATTGTTGTGTTGGCAAATTGCTTATTGGAAAATAATCAGCGTCCGGCCGGCAACGATAACTCTTAATATCAGGCCACATCATAACATCCTATCATTGGCTATTTTCCTATAACTGCACACCCTGTTATGTTTTATTCCTTACTTAGACACCAAATACCATTGTGTATCCTTTCACATCTTTGCTTTCATTTCTCCTCTCTCTCTCTCTCTCTCTCTCTCTCTCTCTCTCTCTCTCTCTCTCTCTCTCTTTCTGTTTCTATGTCTATCCATTTTAGATACAGATCACCCCTCCCTCCCCCCTGTTTAACACCTGACTGCCACCACACAGACACAGACTCTTGGTTGTGTGGGCATGAAGCATGAAGTGAGGTTCTGTCAGGGCAGTCAGAGGGGAACACACTAACCCGGGCAAACGGCGGCCTTCCAGGAACCACGTCATCCCAGGACTCGCTCAGAGGGAGTGAAAACGGAAAGTGTTTACCCATCCTTGCTGGAAACCTGGATGGCCGTGTGGAAAGAGGCACAGAGAGGTTATGTAAATGCCAGCTGAACCATCTAAACAGGCTGAAAAGGAGGAAGCAGGAAGCAGCTGATGTCATCACTGGTAGTGATTTATGAGCATGTGTCTATGAATGTCTTTCTGTTTGTTTTTGTGTCATTTCCTGGGAGAGAATGGAAGAGGAAGTGGAGTGACTGGTTGAAGGGAATCATACTTCCATGGTGGGCTTTTCATACGTGCATACTCACACACATACTCTATTGAAGTGTGTGTGTCTGTGTGTGTGTGTTTTCGCAACCCTTGCCTCCTCTGATTTCTCACTGAAACACTGCCCTCTTGTGTACAAAACAAGGTGGCACCAAATAATTATTTATAGATTAATGTCGCATTATAATTAGCATTATAATTTGGTTGTAATAGCTTCATAGTTGCTCTGGAGTTTATAATATAGAAATTATATGCTTAAAATACCTCCAACAGTGCAATTATGGTTTAAATCAACATCGTGCTGTATCTCTTCATTAAGAGTTCTTTGAGGTCAGGGTTGGGGGTGAGGGTGACAAAGCTTATTCAAGTGAAACACCTGTGGTCACAAACCATCAACAGCTTTATTCATTTGTCTGTTACACGGTTTAAACCCGAGGAGGAGGGGTGGGGGAGTTATTTTTTGGCTTTCAGTGAACTTATTTAGAATCGGACTATCTGATGTCACCTGGACGAGAAGAGGTTCCTTTTTGAGTCTGCTTCCTCTCAAGGTTTTTTCCTTGTGTCGTCTCAGGGAGTTTTTCTTGCCACTGTCCCCTCTGGTTTGCTGATTAAGGATCTAACTCTACACCCCAATTTTGGCAAAGCTGCTTGATGACAATGTCTTTGCCTTTTTTTTTTTTTTTAATTTTAATCAACTTTAACTGAATGCTTCAGTGTTGCCAGGGTTGCAGGTTTTACACCAAATTGGGCTGGTTTTGGAACAACTCTGCAGGTGGAAAAAGCAAGTCTGCTGGAGGCGTTTTTGGTGTAAGCTATATTTCAGTGATTGGCGGGGGAAGACGATGATGGAGTGTATAATAAGTATACGATGATAAATAGGCGTATTGCAGATACCGCAGATCAGAATCAGTGACAAATCAGTGACCTAATTTCCCACACAAAGACTGAGGAAAAAGAAGAAAAATATGTCTCCCTTTTCCAATGCCTGGGCTTGTTTCAGGTCTTTTTGTGAGGTTTTTTGAGATGTAGTTAGGCTGGAAATTTTGCAGATAACAGGTAATCCTTGCTTGAAAAATCTACAATGACTAGCTAACAGCTGCCAAAGCAGAGGCCAGGCTGGTCAACCTGATGCATCATCTTTCGCTCATTTGTCGAATTATTTGTTATTACGTTCAGGTAAAATGGAAGGCTAGTGAGCTCCTCAGCCACTGATCAAAGTTCAGGTGAGTACATGGACTTGGTTGTCTCTTTAAAGTGTTTAGAGAGCCCGTGAATCCGTGACTCATATTTTCTGACTCCTAGCAGTCGCCCTCTAAAAGGTCCTGACGTCATCCTCCCACGACTGTAACTCATGCAGTGATTTTTTAGAGCCTATTTACACACAGATAAACAGAGCGCACAGTGCAGGGAGCCTGCTCTTCACCTCGCATCACTGGCAAGGCAAAGTTGTTCTGTCATCGTGACAGAAACCAGTCTATTGGATGGTCACTGTGCTGGCCTCATTTGTTTTAACAGGGGCAGCCACTTCCTCTCAGACCGAACCACCTGCTCTCACAGCGTTTTCTCCTTTTCCTGTTGTGGTCTTTTTCAGCCTGGGCATTTCCACACAGCATGCAGGAGTGACTGAGGACACATCTTCTCCCGGATGCTGGTTTCATATGGTGGTTTAGATGTGTTCTACCCAGTGTCTAGCACCATTTGAAATCAGTGTTCCTGAAAAAGAATGGCAGCTGTGGAGCAGTGAAGGAACCACATGGGCTACACGAGGGAACCTACACAGAGATTTTTTTATATACTACTAATCACATGAGCACCAGACTCTTTAGGACAGTAACCTTACATCCACACTAGTGAGCAACAAAGTGACAGGTGGCCATTAAGTTTCTATATACGTGCGTGACATGGAGCCATGATTTCAGCAACAGCGGTAAGCAACAATGTGAGAGCAAGGCATTTGAACTGAGTTTTTTCAATTCTATGCAAATTAGTTGTGATGCGGTAAAATGACAAACACAAATGTTTCGTTTGACTGATTCCTCGGACCTTTCCTGTAGCACTTCCTGTCCAAAGTTTCTTCAGTTCCCCACTTGACAGCTTTAGTTCCTGCAATTAGTTCCCATTTACTGTTTGACACACAAAAATGGAAGAAAACTTATAACCATGGTTTCATCTTGTCCTGTCGTACATGACCTCTAATTAAATGCGTATAGAGACATTAGGAGGAAAAATAAAGCTTGGAATGAAGTGTGTGTATATAGCTAGTACGAAGCCTAGCATGCAACTTGTAAATATGCATCAAACAACCAATTTCACACTGATCAGGACATTATTAAATTGTGTTGAACTCTTTAACTTTAGAAGTATTTATATTTTGAATATTACTGTTTCTCACTGGAACACTGGACAGCGCATGCCCACAAGTGACAACAGCAGCAGACACCCACAAGAGACAATCTACAAGCAACACGAGAGATTTGATGCATGCCAACATGAACGTAAGGTCAGAGATAGAGAATATAGAGAGTGAAAATACTACATTGTCTCTTTCATTGCAGATCCATCCATATATTCATCCATTACTGTTTGATAAATATTTAAAAGTGTTGCTTCTATGCTCCTTTGTCTTTGTTGGGTTTCCTGAACAGCGATGTGTGGGCTTGTGATGGAAGAGTTCCCCACCTTGTTCTCACTCACCCTGCCCTCTGTTGTCTACACTCACCCCACCAAAGGATGACTGATTTCCTCTGGTGCTTAGAGTCTGCTCCATCTTCTAGCACCATTTGAAATCGGTTATAATGCCTGGGGACAAGTTCTTCAGTTTCCCGTTTGATGAAGTAGAAGTGTTTGTGTTCCTGTGAGTGGGTTAATCTGAGTGCATGTTCAGGTATAAACCTGCCTACACCACCTGTCCACCCACGCTCAAGCTGTGTGTGAATGAAAGCGTCAGTTTCATTGTGTTATAAATGACTGAACTGGGTTATAGTATGTACAGTATCCTAGTAGCATTAATTTGTTTCAGGGTTTCATCTGTGACTTGCGTAATGGAAAAATATGGTGTGCAAATTGCTGTCATATAAGAGATAAAACACTTTGGAGTATTTTGGTTTTCTCATCTGACTGCAGTTTGGCCAAGCTATGAATGTTTTATTCATTAAAGCAAGACATGCCATACTTTTTCTCTGTTTTTTTTTTTTTTTAAATTATCCTGAATGTTGTGGAACATGCTTGAAACATGCTTTTCTGTTGAATGTTTGAACAAAATGTAGCTTGTTATTACCGAGAAACTGCAAAGCACTGAGACTGGAGACTCCTTCCAAAATGCTAAATAAGCATCTTCTCGCAGTTGTTTTAAATATGTTTATGTGGAGCTTCCACCATACAAGTCCTCGTGAATGAGTTGTTACTATAGAAATGTTGACATATTAGAAAGTGTGCATTGATATAAACCTATGATTTACCTTAAACTGGCACCACTGTTTAGAAAATTAATCAACGCCTCCTGACCAATCAGAATTATGAATTCAACAGCGCTGTAGTCTTTAGGCATGTTTGTGCACGTGTTACTAGTTTTGGCAAACTATTAATTGTGAAGCTCAGCAGTAAATAAGACACTAGACGCTGCCAATATATTAAACATCCTGTATTTTACTTCAATAAAGACGAAGCTAAGTGATTTCACCACTTCAACATCAGTTGCACTGGTAGAGACAGTGCTCAAGGCAACACTTTCCAATGATTTGTAATAAAGATGTCAATCAGTTATAAAGCTCTGGAGAGTGTTTTGAGTATTACTTTTCATGTGGTTTGCAGTTTTGCTATTCTGATTTTGGCTTTATGTCCTGCCAAAAAAAAGAGAGACAAGCTTTAGTTCATTGCCACGATTCACAGTAAGAGAATAAACAACCATGAGCCATTCTTCGATTCATGCGCCAGCAATTTAATTTCATATTCTGCCAATTTCATTTTCAGTCTTTGTCTCTTCCTCTGTAGATATTTTTTTGTTTGTTTGTTTCTCCAGATAGACCAGATAATGTACTAGTCTTATAGGGGCATCTGGTGAAAATTAAATAGGTATTCTTACTCAGGGGTTGTTGACAGAGCAGTTAAAAATGTCCTGGACAATAAAAAAAAGATGTTAATCTCAAGTAAGCTCAAATAATGAGTAAAAATATTTAGTATTTATTTACCACACATAGGTTTTAAATGTTTACGTTCATAGGACTGATTATGAATGAAGCTATGAGGGTCTTGTCACATTCATCCTGTAGCGTGAAATGCTTTGAAATTTGGGTATTATGCGTAATCTATTAAAAATCGAGACACTTCCCTACTACAGGGATCTCCATAAACTTGATAATGCCTTGATGAGTGTTAATCAGACATTTATTATAAACATGGTAAACCTATACTTTATAAAATGAAACCATATGTTTTCCAGGTAGGTGGACAGCTCACTCCAGTGAGCTTTCTTCCAGTTGGCTACAAAGTGAAACTCAAAAGTATAACAATTAAACTTGAAACAAATCAAATATTAGTAAACCTGTTTAAATTATGCTGTTGTATTTCACATTGCCAAGTGTACATTGCCAATGATACAGATAATGTGCAAAACAGGCAAAATGGCATCCAACACCTCCTCTTTTTTTAGCCTAAATACTGAATGCAAAATACACTACATGGCCAAATGTTTGTGGACACCTGGTCATGACACTCATATGTAGGCCTTTCTTAAACTGTTGCCACAACGTTGGAAGCACACAATTGTATAGAGTGTCTTTGTACACTGTAGTATTACAGTTTCCCTTCACTAGAACTAAGAGACCCAAACCTGTTCCAGCATGACAATGCCCCTGTGCACAAAGTGAGCACCATGAAGACAAAATTGGCCAAAGTTGGGTTGGAAGAACTTGAGCGTCCTGCACAGAGCCCTGACCTCATCCCCAATGAACACCTTTGGGATGAACTGGAACACCGACTGCACCCCAGACCTCCTCACCTGACATTAATACCTGACCTCACTAATGCTCTTTTAGCTGAATGATCACAAATCTCCACAGCCACCCTCCACAGAGGAAAGCCTTCTCAGAAGAATGGAGGTTATTATAACAGCAAAGGAGGGACTAAATCTGGAATAGGAATAGTGTGTAAATGGGCTAACTTTATAATCTTGACTGTTTTAGCTTAATGTGTTGGTAATCTTCATATGACTGATGACTGAAAATATTGTGAACATGCAGAAATCCAGATGCAGCTTGGTCAGACTTTTGTTAGCAGAATGTAATGCTTTTTTTTTTTTTTTAAATCAAAACCTCAAGTGACAAATGTTGATGTTTTCAACCCAGGATTGAAGATTGAATTTATTCAATACTTCTTTCTTCCTCTCCATCCTTTCTTCTTCCTCTCCAGAATAACAGCTTGTGTTTTAAAGCATGTACTGTTGAAGCTGTGATGCACTCTGTTGGCTTGGAAAAAATATTAACACTATAAATATTAAAATAAACACTAAAACACCTCTATAAATGCATGTTAACGGAAACGGTGAATATCATTACTTGTAATCAATATGTGAGCCTCAATTGTATAAAAGTTTTATTTTATGATGGAAACACGAGTTAAGTTGATCTTTTTGGTTTACACATTTTATTGACATTTTTTATTGACAATTTGAGTGAAATTCTCTCCAGCAGTGACTTAACACGCCAGGAAGAATTGTGCTGTGGTGAAACAGTTCCTTGGAGCCTCACCAGGAGTGATGACGCTGAGCTCAGTTATTCCAGTGGGCACATTTAAATGTCCTGAAATAAATCTTTAGAGAGCGGCTCATTTGTTGGAGTTATGCCTTCTGGGAATTCTTCATGCTTTATTAGCCTAAGCTGTTCAACATATAATGAGTCAAACATATAATTAAAATGTCTTCTAGTTTTATATCAGTAATATTGTAATGGAGGTTGCTCAATTGACGTTAATAATATATGGTTTTCTTCAAAACAGTATCTGTATTGTGTGGGTTTGGCTGTCATGTTGGAATAAAGTGAAGTGTCTCATGGCGGTTTCTGCCTTGTCATTTTTCTTACTGTTACATTTTTATGTGTATTTTTTTTTTTTACTCAGCGCATCCACAGCGCATGTGGGTGTTCAAAAGAATTAAGTTGCCTGCCAGAGATGCTTCTTAGATGAATGTAAGATTTGTTTGTTAGAGAAAAGGATATGCTGAATGATAGGCACCTTTGTAATCTGAAGTGAAAGTACATTATATAGGCCTATCTGCTATCTCCAATGCTTTCAATACAAAATGAACTCCAAAGAAAATGCATTTCATTCATTCATCCATTCATTCATTCATTCATTCATTCATCTACAGTAAAGGCTTTATCCTGGACAGGGTTGTGGTGGATCCAGAGCCAAGCCTGGGAATGCTGGTGGATGGAAACACCCTGGATGAGATGCCAGACCATCGCAGAGCACCATGCACACACACACGCACACGCACGCACGCACACACACACACACACACACACACACAAAGCATCAGCAATTAATCATAATTAGAGCAATTAATCATAGCTAGTCCACCTGGAATGTTTTGGGAGGTGGGAGGAAACCCCAGCAAACCCCACGTGGGGAGAACACGTGAAACTCTGCACAGATATTAATCTTTGGCCAGGGTCGAAGCCGGGACACTTGCTTTACTTATTAATTTAAAATATATTATTTTAGATTAATAATTTACTTCAAATTTATATTTTTCATAATTTATAAGGGTTGTACTTTTCAAAAGTTCTGGGGGCCCCAAGGCAGTTGCCTGTCTTTGCCTAGTGCTAAGTCTGCCCCTGAATATCATTGAGAGAATGTACTTTTCTTCTTCCCATGATCTTCAGGAAATTCAGAAGATGTCATCGATCCCATTTAATGTTTTTCCGACTTTACAGCTAGTGTTTGTGTGATAGGCTCTGGATCCACCACTCTGGATTCATCTTCAGGGGGACACAGTGGCTTAGTGGTTAGCATGTTTGTTTCACACCTCCAGGGTTGGGGGCTTGATTCCTTCATGTGATGGATTGGCATCCCCTGCCTTGTGCTCTGAGTCCCCTAGGATAGGCTCCCCCTGACCCAGTATAGGATAAGCAGTACAGAAAATGGATGGATTAGTAAATCAGTGTCGTTAGTGTTATCATGCCTTTAGCATAGCTGCTAGTCAACCACATTTTGTGTATTTGCTAATTCTATGCTAAAAACATTAAAATGAGATACTGTTGCCTGTCATATGTTAACACACTTCTAAATAGTTAAATGCACATTTTCTTAAATTCAGTGTTGAAAAATGAAATAAAGTTTCACAGGCAAAGTGGCAGTCCGTCATGGAATACAGGAAGTATCTATCTATCTAAATATAAGCGTCGTGTTTACGTCTGTGGAAACTACCCAGCAGGTGGCAGAGTGTTGAGCTGTGTATTTGCCTGAAGTTTTCCACAAGAAACTTTGGCTGTTAATTAAAACACAAAGGCTGTTGGCAAGTTCACTGGAGGTTAAATAGAGGCTAAATGGAGGCAAATAAAACACAGCCCCTTCCCAGAGCTAACATCAGAATATCAGTTATAAACAATGGCGCTTCCCTCTCCACTGCTGAGTAACCGCTTTCACAATAACTCCGCCTATTCAACCCTGTATCCTAGCAACGACGACCTATTCTCTTTCTTATTGGTCCCTATTCAAGTTTCCGCCATATTCAAACCCTCACCGTTTGTATTCGTCCGATTTCCCCTCGGTTTACATTTCATAAATACATTTTTTTCATTAGTAACTTTTACAGCCCGTTTTTGTTTACATAGTACATCTTTAAAATGGAGGAAACAGACGACACACAAGTGGCGGTGCCAGAGTCGAGACCTGAGAGGCCACAGAGAAAGGCGAGCTGTAAGAGAAAGTCGAGTGTCCTCGCGCCGGATTCTTCCTCCCCCGGGAGCAGCAGCAAGCAGCGGTGAGCAGAAAATGGCGGCTAGCTCAGGGGCTAACCCGCGCTCTGTTCGCTTCAAACTTCATTTCACTCTAATTATTAACATTCATGCGTCTGTATTCTTCGTACTGCCCTGACGTAAAACATTGTTTACATCAGAAATTCTTCTTGCTCTGTTTGCAGAGCTATTTTATTTGAATTATATTTATAATAATATTTATTGTTTTGATGTTTCGAAGCCTGCATAGCTGGTGAGCTAGCTACATTTCAGTCTTCTGTACTGATTTTAATCACAACTCGTGTTAAGGTTAGTTTAATTTGAGGTTTTTTTGGGGGGGACTTAGCTTGGGAGCTAACTTGATTTGTTTACAGCACACCTCCAGTACAGAGCCCATAGTGAAAAGCGTTTTATATATATAAAAAAATAGACAGAAAGGCAGTGAATGAGGTAAATAAGCTGATTATTGAGCATAAAAACAAGTTTTTTTTTTAAAGAAGGTTTTTTTTTAAAGAAGGTTTTTATCTAGTTAACGTCAGTGGCAGGTGGCGGACTGGTGTAATTCCTCCTGTCACCACATGGTGGAGCTGCAATCACACTGATGAGTTCTTCAGCACGGAAATATCACAGCAAAGCTTCTGTTATCAGCCAGAGATAAGGCAAGATCACACTGAATGCTCTTATGTTTCCTGCCAGCCGTTTTATAGTCTTCCCCATGATCCTCATAAAAGTAGTGAACATTATATATAAAACTTTGGACATGAAGCCATGCTGGGAAAAGAAGCTAGCATGATTAGACACTAGGGATGGGAGGATGAAGTGTTGTGTAACTTTGAGGCTTTTCCGTGATTGTACCAGGTCATGAACTGAACCCTTGGAGCAGTGACGTGACATCCAAAACAGCGACATCTTTTGGTTTGCAAAAAATGATCACACCGATAAACTCCATAGTGTTGATTAAGTGAGTTCAGATAAACAACCCACACACTTCATTGATATAAACTTTCGGTTCAATGTGCACAAACTGAAGCCTAACAATAATGTGTTGATTATCATCTGGTAATCTAGTTTGTTTATTACAGTGTGGCTATAATAATGTTGTTAATGTGATACAGTAAAATCATGTTTAACTAGTGGCACAGCTCAGAGAAAATTTCAAAGTCCCAGCGCTCAACCAATCCAACTAACGACTAATGAAGTAAGGTGGGGTTTTGAAATTTCTGGCACACAAAAAGAAGCGGTTATGTGAACGGACTGAAACTGAGGCCTCGTTTACTCTCGATAATGTGATTCTCTGAAAAACAATACAAGCCTCAATGGGATTTCATCTACATACTTGAAACACACCTCAGTATCAAATGTAACATCACTACTTGTCACTAATAAAGCAGGTGTTAGGAAACAACTGCTTTTATTATTTAACTTGACAATTTGTTTCCAAGCATAGTCCCGTGGACCGTAGCAAGGAAAGATAGAATGACATCACTGTCAGTTTAAGTGAAGTGAAGTGACTTGTGGCCAAGTGTGGTGACCCTTACTCGGAATTTGTGAACACACACCCGGAGCAGTGGGCAGCCATTTTAGCTGCGGCGCCCGGGGAGCAGTTGGGGGAATCGGTGCCTTGCTCAAGGGTCTCACCTCCGTCGTGGTATTGAGGGTGGCAGAGAGCGCTGGTCATTCGCTCCCCCCACCTACAATCCCTGCCGGACCCGAGACTCGAACCCACAACCTTTAGGTTTACCATCGGGTTATAAGTCCGACTCTCAGACCATTAGGCCACGACTGCCCCATTTCTTCCCATCAGATTATTTGCTGTTAACAAATGTCTCAAAGCAGTGAAACAGCACAACCAACTGTCATAAGAAAAATATGCAGAATAACATGAAGTAGTGATTTTAGTGCTGATTTGTTTCAAGCTAATGCTGTAGATCCATGAATCCTATCAGTAACAGAAACTAAAATTAGATAGGCTAAGCACACATTGTCCAAAAGTACACATTACACAAAGGGTTACAACTTTTAGGCATCCAGCCAGTAGAACTTGTGATATAATTCATTGCTCACGATTAAACCCTTTCATTTATGAGCTGTTGAGGGATATTAGGTCATAGCTTCAAATATATCACATCCAGCCATCACTTTCCAAGGAAAAGATATCACTCCCCAGAATATATGCGTATAAGCAGTAGGAAAGCTGTGGGATAAAAAAAAAACAAAAACAAAAACATGACATTGGCTAGCAAAGCTAAAGGACTAAGGCAGTCTGAAGGTCTTCTCTGGAATCTTCTGCTTCTCTGGAAACAGAGAAGCATATTTTACGGCCTCTGCATTCATTACTGAAGTACACTGAACTTACTCATTCTGTCAGGTACGCCTGATAAACTACAGTCTGTGCTTATGCAGTGTGTTAGTCCTTGTATATCTATGGAAAGGGAGCGCCATTGCACCACTTCTGGAGGGAACCAAGGACATCAGTAAAAAAATCTCAAACTCTGATAATTGTCATGAAAGTACTACAATAAAGATAAAGAAAACTTCATTTTCTGCCATTTTAAGAAAAACAAATCATGACTGAATTAAGAACAGAATACTTTTTGCTTTTTTTTTTCTTTAAATAATACATTCATCATTATTGACTAACATTTCAGACTGATGAAATAAATTTTAAGCCCTGTCAGTTTGACAGAAGGTACAGCACTATGTATTTTTCGTTGCTGTTTTTGTTACCGTATCTGGTCTGCTGCTGTGGCGTGCGATTGCTTATTGGTCAGAACTTCTTAGAAAAAGGAGTTTTTCCACACACTGATGATGTGATCTTAATGACTAAGTACCCCGCTAGTATTTTCTCATCTGCGCAGTACACTCCTTGGAAATGTCTGATGTGATTACTCTGCTCTGTCATCCCTACATACATAAACACACACACACACACACACACACACACACACACACACACACACCCAAGGGGCTTTTCAGTGATGCACACAGTTATTCATCATTCTTACCCGACAAATAACAACAGTTTATTTCTTATAAAGTTGACGCTGTAATCCATAGCTTGTATTCTTGGGCTGTAGGCCCTCCGTGTTTTCATTTGTGATAAGCTTTACTACCCGATGCCAAACACGCAGAGATGATTTGCACAGTTTGGAACGCTCACGAGGAAGCTTTCCCACACAGCACTGTGAGGTTATTCACACGTATAGAGCAGTAGAAAAGATTAAGGCTGGCTGTGAGTACACATTACCGCACAGGTATTCTTAATGAGGTTTAATCTTACTTTGATTTAGACTTGTCCTTCAGGCTTTGAGATTAGAGGAAGTCAGAAATGGCCCGTGGCGTTTGTGTGGGTGTGAAGAGGATGATGTAAGCGCTAGACTGTGTGAAATATAGCGTTGTTCTGTTGCGTGCGCTAACCATCGAGAACAACAATTAATTCATGGGGTGTGTTTGAGTGTCTGTGGGAGGAAGGGTGGCTGGGTTTCGGAGGGAGGGTTGTTTACTATTTCTTCAACATGTACAGGGAGGGATTTTTGGATTCAGTTCAAATCTCATTTATTTACCAGCAGTGGACCAATGCTAAACGTGTTAGCTAACGCACTGGGCAACTGAAAGCATGATAGTGCCTCTGTGCACAAAGCGAGGTCCACGAAGACATGGTTTGCCATCGTTGGAGTGGAAGAACTCGAGCGTCCTGCACAGAGCCCTGACCTCAACCCCACTGATCACCTTCAGGATGAACTGGAACATCGACTTCACTCCAGGCCTCCTCGCCTGACATCAGTGCCTGACCTCACTAATGCACTTATGGCTGAATGATCACAGATCTCCACAGCCACGCTCCAAAATCTAGTGGAAAGACTTCCCAGAGGAGTGGAGCTTATTATAACAGGGAGGGCTAAATCTGGAATGGGATGTTCAACAGGCACATATTGTTTTAATGGTCAGTCGTCAACATACTTTTGGCCATATAGTGTAGATAGCCAGTTAAGCACATTGACACAGATGATAAACGAACGAGTATATGAATCCCCGGAAGTGGACGGGTTTGGAGCCATCGTCATAATCATCATCTGATGAAGTTGTTAATGACGCACCTCGGCT
>CM074962.1:6695973-6719073 GCA_037577455.1 Pangasius macronema
CTCACGCAGTCCATGCCTTTTACACCAGCACCTAATGCAGTCCTGGAAACCACCTCACACACACAGAGAGAGTTTGGACTTGCTTGGTGTAGTCGCACCACCATGATGCTCCTGATTTAGTATTTTGAAACTGCCAGCGGCAAACCACTGCAGCTATAGTTTATATCCAAGCTCACTGTCAGGTACGGAAAATGTGGTCGTGGATTACGTCAGGACCAAACCACCTCACACACACAGAGAGAGTTTGGGCTTGCTTGCTATTTCCTGTGATCAGTCAGTTACCATAATCCAGCATTCATGTTGAAATTCCTCTCAGCCTTTAGGCAATTACCGCTCATTCTTTTATTTTTCTCTCACCCATATCATGTTCTCTTTCACAAATCTGCTCACCTATTATGCTACAGTGATATGATCCTCCCCTCACACCTACCCTCATATACTAGACATGAGCTCATTTTTATTCCTCACTTTTATTCCAATGTTTAGGCGTTTTGTAAGGACATCATCCAGCTCACTCAGCGGCAGGTTTGTACAAGAGGCTTCAGTTGACCAGCATGGGCTTTGACTACAGCATTTGTGTAATAATGAAAAGCGCCCGCTTATTTCTACTTCTCAAATGTAATGCGTCATGCTTCAGCCCTCACTATTTTCTTTTATGTTCCTTCTTGTGCTTGATTGTTCTAAAGAGAAAAAATCCTCCACCTTCATCTAACTATTATTACAAGAGCACACTCCTAATCCACATAAAAGTTCCACATTTAGGTAATGCCATAGCTGTGATGAACTGAGAATTAGCACTGCAACTATTAATACTCCAAGTCAGACGCTCCACCCATTAGATACAGAGCATCTGATCTCCCTTGTACACTTTTCCGGCTCCTAACTTCAGACCGTTGAGGGTTGAAACCTGATTGGTTCTCCTCAGTAAAAATTTCAGAGCATTGTCATTGAACTTAAGTGCTATAGACTCTTATCTATGAAAAGTTATTAAAGAGGTTTGTATGACGTGAGACTATAGGCCAAGCAGCTACAGGTAAGACCACAGAGAAGACTTAGTGAGCTAAGCTAGCAAGCATAGCTCTAAAACAGTTTTATAGACCACCCTGACTCCTCACACATCTCTCTGTTAGCTGTGGCCACATTCCCTGTGTGCTACAAGAACAAATGGATGAGAGAAGCGGGACAGCAGCTGAAAGGAGGCAAGTCTCATATATCCCAGAAGGGTTAAACCACTTTAAACAGTTTACCTTAAAATGATAAGAATGCTGCAGTGCTTTGCATGTGCATGTGCCTTTAAAAAGTTTTGTCAGGGAGGGGGTAGGTAAGACATGTTCAGTTATTCATACATCTAATCAACTGGCAATGAATACAAAAGGCTAGAAGTCTGCTGCTAGGGTAAAAGCATGGTCTGCTCCTTTTTAAAATGAATTGAAAGGTGAAATACCTTTCAATACTTTCATTCCCCTTTGTCAAGATATAAAGTAGGTGAAACTATTTTATGAACTATTTATTAGGAAGCTTTGTTGCTTCCTTCCTTTACGAAATCTTCTTCTTGTCTTATATTTACATTTATGGCATTTGGCAGACACCGTTATCCAGAGTCACTTACAGAGTAACTTACTAGTAGTGCTGGGATTCGAATTCGTGACATTCTGATCAGAAGACCAGTGTGTTTAGGGAGCATTAAAACACCAAATTTGAACGTAATTAATTGGTCATTTGTGTTAATTAACCAGGACACTGCTTATTATGTTGTAATGAACTGAGGACATTAAAATAATCAGCTTTGCAGCCCTGGTGCAAAGCTTTTATTGCAATAGTGTAATAGTTAATACATAAAAGCCAGGAATGTGAAGTAATTACAGGCAATTTTTGTTTTAGGGTGTCTAATGTTCACGTAGATATTTATGTAATTTTGTAGAATATTTACGTAATGTAAGTAGGTAATGTAAATTTGCATAGATAATGTAAACGATTTACGATAAACATATGAGAAAATGTGACCGTTCACGAGCACTAGCTGTGAACAAAATCAATACTTCCACTGTGGTTTAAGTGATCCACTCAGATTGCCAGGTTGCGGTAAAACCAGTCAGACTTGCACACTGCAGGTTAGCTGATGACTGCGAGAATGTTTCAGTGTGTTAGGGAGGGGGTTTTCACCTGTGCAGCTGAAAAAGGACTTGTTGTCTGTGTCAGCATGACCCCACACGCACAGTTGTTACCAGGCCCCAAATAAAGAAAGAGCTGCACTGCTTTTGGACAAAGAGAGGGAATTGGGAGGAGAAGAGGTAGTGCACTGGATCCTCTGAGTGAGTGCAGAAGTTAGAGGTTTAAGAGTTGGTGTGATTGCTTAGGTTTGGCAGCTTCGTGCCTCTCTGCCTGCTTTTGCAACCATCAGCTGAAGATGCAGCATCACAGAAAGCAGCACTACACCAGGCTCGGGGTGTGGTACGTAACGTGTGTATGATCCAGCTAAACGCACAGCTTTGTAGTCAGGGAGCTTGCTGGGTTTATGGCTCAGTGGTAAAGTCGGTTTAAATATTTAAGTTATAGGAATAGAGGAATGCAGATGCATGACTAAGTGCATGGTAAATAAAAGCTCTAGCCAGTTTCATGTTTTTGTTGCCCAAAAACCTAACTAAGCTGAAAACTGGTAGCTTACATAATGTAATAATGTATGGCGAACAAGTTCATGCTTTAAGTTATTGATTAAGGGCAACGAATACCTACACTATATGGCCAAAAGTTTGTGGACATCTGACCTTCAAACCCATATGTTCTTGTTGAACATCCCATTCCAGATTTATTCCCCCTTTGCTGTTAAAATAACCTCCACTCTAATGGGAAGGCCTTCCACTAGATTTTGGAGCATGGCTGTGGGGATTTGTGATCATTCAGCCACACGAGCATTAGTGAGGTCAGGTATTAATATCAGGTGAGGAGGTCTGTGGTGCAGTTGGCATTCAAGTTCATCCCAAAGGATTCTGTGCAGGACACTCGAGTTCTTCCAACCCAAACTTGATAAGCCATGTCTTTATGGAGCTCAGTTTGTGCTTAGGGGCATTGTCATGCTGAAACATGTTTGGGTTCCTTAGTTCCAGTGAAGGGAAATTGTAAAGCTGCAGCATACAAAAGCATTCTATACAATTGTGTGCTTCCAAATTTGTGGCTGCAGTTTGGTGGAGAAGCACACATGGCCATGATGGTCAGGTTTCGTATAAGTAAAATGTATATGATAAGACCCTTCCCCCTGTTGACACATCTGTATTCCGGACAAGTCTGATCTAATCGAAATGTTACCCCTCAACCCCATATGTAATTATTCCCAGAGTATCTCTGGGATTTTGGTCCTGGCAGAATACTGCATGTGCACCTCTCTGGAAAGATCATGCAATATTTTCGCTTCTATAAAATGACCAGTGGAAACAACCCCAGCTAATAGATATCCCATCCAAACACGCTGGTATAGATTCTGTTAGATTCTCTTGAAAAAGGGGTTTTGCTCTTTTTTCCCTTCTGCCCAAACCAAAACAAACCCAAATATTTTATGATGCTTAAATTACCTTTTGGAGACAAGAGCTTCTGGGGGGTTTAGGTAAGGTATTGAGTTCCTAGCACAGGTACAGACTATGTACGTTCAGTGCACTGGAACACTAGTTCGTATTGGACGTACCGGAACGAACAAACAAATTACTCCTACAAGACATAAACAATCTGTTAAGGTTAGAGCACGTTAGTCCTAAGAAAATAAGCAATGTATGACCTCTGAGTCAGGATTATTCTTTTGCTTGAGCTAACATGTAGGAATTGGTTGGTCTTTTGAAATTGGTTACATTGGTTATAGCAGTTTGTGTTTTAATAATTGTTCTTATTTTTTGACCCTGTTTGCCATAGGCCTCCTTTGAGAAGAGGAAGTTCTTTCACCTTTCTTACACCTGGCCCTCAGTGGGACTTCACTCTGGTGAGTACACCATCGTCTTTCGTAGTGCGAGCCCTATAGTGGCTATTCTCAGAAGCACTTGACATTCCACTGAGATATTTTTGTTCTTTATATGTGAGATATTTTTAGTGGATATAAACCTAAAAAGCTAGGAGACATGTTTTTGTGGATAAAGTGATCCACTTGTCACCCAACACCTCACAGGGCTTTTGGACAAAAGTACGAGACTGTAAAGCCTGTCAGAGTGTGTTTATGGGTTTGGTGCAAAGAGCACTTCTAACCTCTTCTCCTCCAGATGTAAACAGTGTGTCATTGTGTGTGTGTGCGTGTGTGCGTGTGTGTGTGGGGAACCTGCTGTGGAGCTCAGAGTGGCTCTTCCTGTCCTGTTTTGTCACCCTGGCCACTAATACAGGTGACAGTGTTGCTCTGTTCATCCTCGCATGCAGCTCTTCCCTGGGTTTGCATAACTTTGTTGCTGGTATAGCTCTAGATTCCTAGATGTCCTGTTTTCCTTTTCCAATTGGTAACAGACTAAACTGTCCAGCCTTATGCATACACCTACAGCAATTCTAAGGTCTGAAATACGAAAAATACAATCATAGAAGTGATTACTCCTAAACAAGAAGCAACTAGACACTGTCAAAGCCTAATAATTAAATTGTTTTTATTTTTCTTTCACAGGAATGCTTATCTATATGAATTTCTATATCAAGGCAAGTTTTATGACCAGACAATTGCAGTGTTAAATTCTGCAGAAGTTCTGCAGGTTGATGTTGCAGTCACGGTGTGGACATGCCCACAAACAGCACAAAGTTTACCTATGCTTCCTGAAAACAACTACAGGCAATTACACATGTTTACAATTTGACTGGAGCTTAGAGTACAGAGATCAAACACTGAACTAGATGGCTAACATTAACTAGTTTCCTGAAAACTATGCAAAAACTACATCCAGCTAATAAAAACAAACATCTACTAAACACTAATATAAACATGCAGAACAAGGGTTCTTAAACGTTATCGCACGAGGAGGAGTGTGGTCATCCTGAACATAATTAAATAATGAAAGTTCAGTTTAAGTGCATGATTTAAGAAATTGATATCGAGTAAGTGATATTTTGGACACAATATAGCCAAATAAGTTTTGTTTTTTCTCTGGAAATGGTAATAGATCCCTAAGAAGCCACACTTATAGCCCGTTGGCTAACTGGCTCACAGTGATTTGTACATTCCTGTTAAAGGTGCATCCAGTAAAACTTGCTTCCTTCTTCCTGTTTATCTTCATCTGATAAGCTTACAGGTACGAAAGCTCCATAAAACCATGTCCTTTTCTTTTGCCATGTCCACAGATGATGTCAGTAACTCTACTGTAGTAACAGTTTTAGTGGGACTGATGTGAGAAGTGGAATTTTACGTGATGCACACAGCGAAACGTCCCTGTGCGGTTATGCTAAATGTAAGCACTTCACCAATTAGATTAGTGGACTGGAACTCACTGTTGTATGAGTAAGTAAGAATATTTTGGCGATTTGTTGGAGCCATAGGACTTTTTTGCACACATGGAAGCCAACCCAAAGTTGCGACGTACTTTCTGAGTCCAAGGATGTGAAGGGTTCAGGGTAAAATCTTCACAGCGTCAGTTTTTAATGATCGTAACTCCATCATGATAAGAATTATTAATCATTAGTAAAGTTTGTCAGTTAGCATTGTTCAATTTGACACCATCATTTTCAGGGGTTGCTCTTCCATATTACAAGAAGTGTGTAAAGCGTAGAACATGCTGGACTTTTAAAGAACCTGATAACCTGTATCAGTGCTTTATTTCCACAGATACTTCAGGTTAATAAAAAAAAAATATATAGTATAAATATGTACATAGTTTTAAAAAACCTTAAGGAGAGAGTCATTGAACCTTAAGGTCATCAGATTTTTTTCCCCATATGCAACTTGTTTTAGTGAAGCTTTACTTTTTTGTTTTACAATAGCTCCGCCCTGTACTGACTATTACATTAGGCAAGATTAATCCTTTCAGATGCCTTTGCGTGTCTGCGGCCCAGCTGCTGCAGATAAATATCTTATCGTCCGATACCTCAAGCCTTCCTTTGTCCAGCTCTGCCTCTCGCCGTCATAAGAGAATTTACAAAGCTCCCATTTCTCCTGGATCAGTTAAGTGCCATTTGAAGTAAATGTAAACTGGTGTCTGATTGAGAACAGAGCGCAAGAGGCCCGATTAGAAAGGAAAAAAGAGGCCGGGTGAATTCCACCGTTTATAAAGGCCAAGTGAAACTCTAGCCATCATTCCTCCAAGGGGAATCAGAGGGAGAGGAAGAGAAGTGTGTTCTTCATCCTGTGCCAAATGATTGCTTTGATATGAAGGTATCCTTTTCCCTCCAGAACACATACATGCATTAGCTCATCAGATGAACACATGGAGCTCATTAAGCTTCCAGTTGGCACTTCATTATCTCATCTCCAAAACCTCCAAAACCTTACTGCGGTAAAAGATGAGCATGTTTCACATACCTACCTCATCCTTTTTTTTTCTTTTTTTTAATCACTGCGCCAGGGTGAAGGAGGGAAGACTGTTTGATGTGGGCGTACTTCCATGGCCTGAGTTAAAGCAGGTTGGGAAGCCTCAGGGCAAATACAGAATAATGTGTTTTCACTGGTTTCCTTGGACAGTTTGTTTGAAAGATGGCCTTGGCGTGTCTGTTATGTTGCGATTTCATGGGTTTTCCTGAGCTGTTCCAAACTACACACAAACTTTTACTCTTCCTTATGAGCAAAATTACAAGAGGATTTGCTGTCACTGACTGTCTCTAACACAAACATGCTTCTCAGTTTTCAAAGGTTTTGGGTTTTTTTTTTTCCCCCGGAGAACTTCAAAAGGTGTAAAAGAGGGGTTAAAGGTAGGTGGTCGGGATAGAGGGGTAGTATGATGTCGTCAGTGGTGGGGAGGGTGGTGTTGGTTGGTGTTGCTGTGACTGATGGGGGGAGAGAGAGAGGATAAAGCCATTACTGCCACCCAGGGAGCATGACCAGTTTTACTCCCTTGGCTCTCAGCCACGGATGGCTGTATATTTTTTTAATTGAAGTGCTTTTTAATTTCTATTAATGATTACATTACATTGTTCAAATTGTTGGCAAGTTATATAAAGGTGTTCTGTAAGGTTTAATTTACAGATGGAACAATTCCCCTGAACGACTTGCATATTAATCTTTATAAATAACATGTGATCGTCAGTGGGGTCCAAGATTTATTTAGTAGTGAAATGGACTTTTTTAGTTTAAACACATTTCATTGGTATGCTGGTATATTTTTGCTATGGTTTACAGTTTCCTACATTACCCACAATTAAGTTCTACTTCCTGCTGATGGTGCTGCAGGGATTTAGCCCTTGCTTCATCTGTACCTGAAGAGAGCGGTGCAGCAGAGCTTTAGCCCTTTAGTCTGTACAGCTCTCTTGTCTCCTCACCTGTGCAACTATCATGAAATATCATCGTCAGTGCCACCACGCTTGACATCTCGTAGATCACTAACCAGCTGCGTTGAGTCTCTGCTGTAACTCGGCTAAGCTGTGTCATATAGCTGCATTGCTATAACAGTATTTACTGTCTCCACTACTTCTACGCTGGATTTCTCATTAGCATGAACACGGGGACGTTGCTGAGAATGGTGGGTGAAAATGCTCTCATGCTCTTTTGTTTTTAGGAGCGAACAGTGAAACCTCAAACAGATTGGCTAAACACATCACAAAGCATTGCATATTTATTACAAATTTTTTAAAAATAGTGTTAACTGTACACTCTTTCTCTTGCCATTGATTCGACCACCTACAGTGGTTGTAGACGGACATCTGACTAAGGGAAAATTACTCGTGTCAAATCCGATCAACACTTACATATCCTAAATATTTCTGCTTCTGCAGAGAATTTCCAACTGCTAGCTTTTTCCTCACCAAGTTTAGTTGAGCGGAACATTGAAATGAAAACAAAACAAACAGCGGGATCCTCTACGTTTGGGAAGGGAGGGGTTGTCAGAATATCTTCTGTCAGCAGATGTTCCTGTAAAAATACCTATCAGGCATGTTGTATATTCAGGCCACAGGGCACTCTGCACTGTTTTCCTTTCCATTTTAGTCTGGCAGTCCACAGCACTGATCACCCTCTTTTTTTTTTTTTTTTTTTCCATAGTCTGCTCAGTGTGTACCTGGTTACTGTTATGCTGAAATTTCTCATTAAGGTCAGGTCGAAGTTAGAGTTGGGGAGACCATTTAAGGTTAGAGATGTGTTAAACATAGTTAAGTTACTGTATAAGAGTAAGCAATAAGCTAAAAGATTGAAATTCATATATTTATGGTATGCAGCAGTAAAGACTGTTTCTAGCTTGTTCCTTGCTGTTACGCAATCTGTTGACTCTCACCCAGATAACATCATGGCCCCTCCCCATTAAAGACATTCAACATGGTTTCTGCTTATTTGGACTGCTAATCACCTGCTTCTAACTTATCTAACCCTTTCTAAGTACAAACTAAGCCTTTTCATCAAAGGCCTGATTGATTCTTTTCATTGTCTCTGAATGGGGATTTTTTCTAAATGAGCTTGTCATTTATCCCATCTAATTACTGTCACATTACAGAGCTGTTAACAGTGAATGCCTAATAAAAGGTAGGCTGAGTAGCTCTTAACCATATCACTACTTGTCACAGCACTCACATTTTTGGATTTTTGAGTGAAAGAAATTTCACAATTATCCAACTCACCATCAATATGTGTAACCCTAGCTTCACACAAGTTAGCAGCTAGTCACTTATGTTATTTGTAGTTTGTCTACATGGGAACTAGTTGCAGGTAGGAACTGAAGTTGTGAGTGGGAAACTGAAGAAACGCTGGATCCCACATAGCACAGGATTGGTCCGAGCTATCGTTCAATCATTTGCATTCGTTGCTTTAGTGTCGTAGTGAATTTGCATAGAATCAAGAAAATCTCAATTCACTCACAGCTCCATGTTGGGCATGTACCTAGAAATGAATGGTCATCTGATGGTTTGTTATTGTGAACGTAGGGTAATAATTGTAACTCAATAAATTTAACTCAAGTTTTAGTGGGGGTTCAGTGTACGAGTGAAAAAAACGTCGGTTCCTGGTTAAATTGACATTTCATTATCAGTACCTGGGACCTAAGTGAACATCATCCAGCTATTCCAGTATTGCAATTTATTGGAACCATATACTTTTAAAGCCTGAAATTGCCACCAACAGACCACATTAGGTCCAAGTCTACATTATGTATAGGCTTACCTGTTTTTGAGTTCTTGAGTTTTTTATTAAACTGATTCAATTCCTGCACCAAACACACTAAGCACTATAAGCACTAATGAGAAAATTCTCATCACAAAATTCATGAGACCTCTGGCTGTTCCTCAGTAACTGAAATCGGTTGATCATTTTACCAAGTAGCTGAAGCTCACCTTCAGCTGCGGTCTGTTGGCCGTGGTCTTGAGAGTCGAGTCTGGGTGTGTACCGAACCACAATTACGTCATGAATGTTTACCCAGTATGTCCGAGCTCTAATCCCGCTTGGACAAATGTAGGGTTATGGGCCTCTCCATTTGTGCGCTCTCAGAAGTTGAGGACAAGGTGTGTCCTTTTTCTGTAAGTTTATTAAGTTGTAAGTGGGTCACCACTTAAACCGTCATGACCGCCGGTCTTTGTGTTCACAGGTTTGTGGAATGACTTCCTGTAGTGAACCGAGAGCATACACACAATACAGGATACACTTTTCACCTGCTGAGCCTCACCACACACACCTACACACTTACACATGCAGATGCTAAAGTCTTCTGGGGATAATGATGGCCTTCCTGAGTTTGATGGGCCTCCTTGTGTGACATTGTAAACCACAGAAATGTGTGCTTTAAGCAGCCACCCAGCCTTCAGGCCACCACCGTCTGAAGCAGCGAATGAATGAGAGTCCAGCCTTGTTCTTTTCACAATCACACTGTGTGTGAGTGAGAGTGTGTATTGGGGAAATGCTTTTTTGTTTGCCAGTGAGAATATTTCAGCTTTCTAGACAAAGTCTGTGATTATTGAATTGTAACAGCCTTTTGTCTCTCCGCAGAAACGGAAACGCAGAGAGAAAGATGAAGATGCAGTCAGTCTGTGCAGCTTTGATTTTAAGGTCTCACACACTCTCACACACTCTCACACACTCTCACACACTCTCACATAGGCTTGAGACAATTGACGATAATATCGCGAATCACCGATAGATTCCATCTATCACAGTGGCTATCAAGTTGGACATTTTTAACGTCTGTCAGAAAATGTGATGTCTGCACCTTTAAGATCGACAAAAATATTGTGTTGTATCTTGTAATACGTTTCCTTTTAGTGTATTTTGTATCCACACAAACCTTAATAGACTGTTGTCTGACTTTAGAGCAGGGGGGAAAAACATCTTTCTCCAAAGCTAGCCTTCCACACATTCTTCTTTGTGCATGTACTCTGTGCACAACACGCAGTACGTGCACGCTTAGTTCATATCATTTTTTTTTTTTTTTTTAAAGCTTTTTTTTTTTTTTTACAGCGAATATTTTATTAGGTTTATTTACAGTCCTGACTTCAGTTTTGCAAGCCTTACTAATCATGTTAATGGGTAATTAATCAAAAAAAAAAAAAAAAAGAGACTGACTCATTGATTCAGTGATTGGCTGCTTCCGGTATTTGTTTGCTGTAGTCAGGTAGTGTGTATATGACACGTACACTCAGGCTATTCTAACGGTTTTTATTTTATTTTATTTTTTTATTTATTTATTTTTTTAAAACTTTTTTTCTCCTGTAAAATGTTTTTGTTTTTTACTTGAATATTGTTGGTTGCTATCACATTAAAGGTGGGAAAAGATCTGACCTGATTTCTCTTGGTTTCGTTTTAACAGGGGTGTATGAGCCACACAATCTAGTCATCCAGAAACAGCTTAAGGTCCTTTATTACTGCACAGAGTAACTTAACTGGAACTAACCTGGCTAATCAATCAGCCTGTCAGGCAAAGGAATACCACTGCACTTGTTCGATGTAGTTATTGGTGTCATTAGACACTGAAATGCTGATAGTCTGCACTGGAAACACTCACATATAGTAAGATGGTAGTGGGAGTATCATTGAGCTCTCTTTCTCTTTTATACTGCTATCTTAACACTATGACCATTTTAGGAAATGACCCTGTTAGAGCGTGATAAAATCATGTTTGTTTGCATAAGCAATCAAGGCAAGTTGTTATAAACTGAATTACATTTCTAGACCTTTCCTCCTGAAATGTAAACGTCACATGATTATTCACTGCCATTGTGTGTTTTTGTGTGTGTGGGAAAGCTGAATATGGCAACAGGGGAAAATGTGATGCACAGACCTGTTTGGTAGGCAGCTCTCTGCTTCCTTTCTTTCGCTGTGATCCTTTATTTTCTTTTTTGGAACATTTGACAGGGATGGATTATTTCTTTAAACACCCATAGCAACAGTAACTGTCATGACAATTGTGAAAAGTTTCAGTATTCCTGTATTACGCACACATCAGGAAAACGCAACACAGTTAGCAGTTGCACATCGTGGAACAATAGTCATCACTTTCTCAGTCCTGTTTAATTTCTCTGTGAAATATCGTGTTTGTTGCTGGATGGGTTTTTGTCATTTTATTATATTATTTTAAATTCTTTAAAATGTGTTTTACTTCTGTTAATAATGGACTCCATGTCCTTATATCTTCCTTATGGGTTTTTGACACTCAGAGTATGTTTAGTTACACATGCTAAAACAGTGAAGCACTTGGAGTGTTTTTTTTTTTTTTTCCGGATTTGAAACCTTTAAACCACCAGTGTAGTTCCGTGCACACTTAAACCACACATCATGACTAAAACCTTTCTGTGGAAACTACACATATCTCTTCTTTTCACTTTAGTCTCATAGTAACAAAAAAATGTCTCACCACACCAAGTTTTAGACCATCCTGAACCCCAGCTCTTTCTCAAGCACAAAGGCACGCACACACACGCACACGCACGCACGCACACACGTGCCTCCCGTGTGTTTGTGGAGGAGGGGACCCCATCACAGGTGTTCACTACCCTCTTAGTATCACCTTCTAAAGTAGAAGTGTTTCTGAAGTAAGAAAGAGAGGTGCTGGCACTGTGAGCCAGTAGAAGTGTGTAAACCAACATATGTTTGTGTATCGAGTGACTGACATCAGAAATGATCATCTTGGAGACATGGGTCATATTTTAATCACTCATGTATATGCTGAGGTCGCAACTAGATATAATCTCCCTCAGTGCACTCCTGGTTATCAAATTTCTACTAATTTCAAAAGATCCACTGTTTGCATAGATGAGGCAGAAATTGAATCTTTGATATTCCTGTAAACCGTTGAGTGTTGTGGCAAATCGGAGACTGGAAATCCCAAGAAATTCCCTGTATTAAAACATACTTTTTTTTTAAATTTCACAGTTGTGAATAATAGGAACAAGCTTTAACATGCAGTGGCAAGGATCAGAAACCAGGATCAGAAGTGTCAGAAACCATTTAGTATAGACATTGTTGTGTGTGTGTGTGTGTGTGTGTGTGCGTGCGGGTGTGTGTGTGTGTGTGTGGGGGGGGGGGGGTTGTTAACCGTTCTGTTTGGTGACAACCAGTTCTGTTTGTATGAGTGCTCTCTTAGTCAAAGCACTTAATCTACTGAGTAATTAAGTCAAAATCAGCAGAAAATTAGTTTGCCTTGACCTTCTCAGTCCCCTGACCTGTGATTGGAGGCAGTTATAAAGGCAAAGCGTGGCCAAGTCATGTCTGGCAAGGCTGGCATCTTTATTTTCTCTCAGTGGGCCTCATTTATCAATCTTTGAGTAAGGTTTTGTGTAAATGTTTGCATAAGCCAAACTGAACAAATAAAGTTATGCCTGATTTACAATAGTTTCGTAAACGCTGATTTCCTTCGTACTGAAGTTATGTAGACAAATAGCAATCACCCATAAATTACAGGGTGCATGCACGCCACAGCCAATTTGCATTTGTTGATGCCCAAAAATCTCCATTAAAAACGCTGAGTTCTCATAGTGGACAGCTCAAAATGGCTACTAACCAGCCAAAAAAAAGACTTTCTTTGCAGCAGAAATTTTTGCATCTATGAGAATAAAGAAATATTATTTAGCCGTGCCACAGAGTCGCAGCACCTGAAAAGGCCAAAATATGGAGAGAAATTATGGAAGTGAATTCACTGAAAATGGTTTGACACAATCACTGAGTCAAAAAAAAAAGTATTACTACAGAATTTCTTTGCTACCAGAGAAGGCCAAGCCATGACTAAGATTTTTTAAAATTGAAATGGAACCGACTTACAATCCAGCTTTTATCCTTGGGGGGAAAAAAATTCATCTCTAATCTTCTCTAAATATTCTTTGTCTCCTAAGGGTAGCACTACTGTGCTACTCTTCCAGTAATATCAATTCCTAATTGAACATATAGCATTACTTGTCTTAAAACGGATTTGGGTCCACTTGCTGTCTTTTTATTTATTATATATGAAATGAAATGACTGATCTAAAAATAATTGTGTGTGTGTGTGTGTATTTGAAATTATTTTGTTTGTGTATTTGAAATACTGAAACTATTTACAGTAACTCATCTCAAATTATATGATTCTAAGCCGATCAGTCGAGGTTAACATTAGTTAGTCGTCTTGTATGTAAATTTACACACACTCAGGAGTAGGATACGAACGTTCTTCTGAAATTTCAGTATTTTCATGAATACCAAATCTTTTGTGTAAATGTCCGTACGAGCAATTTATGCATAGATCCCTTCGTATCCAGCTTGATAATTTAGTCCCATTGACTCTTGAAAGATCCTCTGACACCCCAATTAGTACACACTAATTATTCCACATTGATCCACTGCATCAGCCAGATCTTGCCTCAACTAATGTGTATTGCAGCAAGTTCTGAAGCTTGCCCTTTAGTTACACTGAGATGCATCACACCACCCTGAAGTGCACTACATTGTTCTTACATGGTTCTTAGGAATGTGGGTGATAATGAACACACCTTGTCCTTCCTACTTGCAGGGTATGTTTGTTTTCACTTTCATGCTTCATAACCGGATAGCGTAGGCAGAACCAGTTATCGGAAATGTGGAAGAATCTGAAATGATTCTTCAATTTAATTTCAGAAATGATTCTGAAATGAAAGCTTCAGTCAGTTTCATACCTGTGTAATGTGTAAACCATTTTGGAATTGAAGCTGTACAGTAGAAAGGGGAGAGAAAGTGGGCAAAGTGTAGATATAGATTAAAAGCTAAGTAAAACACTAGCTCCTCTGGATTTGACAGCTTTCCACACAAGCACATACACTGTACAGACTTGCCCAGTGAGCATATAGCACAGGGTCTCATCCTGTCTGTTTAAATCAGACGTTACACACAAATAGTCATCTGTCTGAAACCAGGTGTCCTGCTAGACCATGCGTAGGATCCCCACTCCTCCATGACTAGTGCTGTAACATCACCATGGATATGCCATGTTTGTTTTTAGCATGTGTGTTAGTTGGACTGCACTGATGTAATAAGGAGGAGAATATGTGAATCATTAACACTGAATCAGATGGCTCAGGTGTTCACAAAATACAAATGAAATGTTTAGTTTTATTGGATGTTGAACTGGCCACCAGAAGAGGGCAGCAGTCAGCCCAGCTCAGACGGGGCAAGACACTCATCTCTGCACTCCAAATGTCTTTTTCAGTTTACACACTGAAAAGTTTTTACCACGCACAACAAATCTATATTAAAGCCATAATGTATCTACCCGATCTGTGGCATATGACCAGTTTGCACTATACCGTTTCATAGATGTTTTCATTCCACCAGTTTCTTCATGCATGAAGCTAAAACGACAGATGCTTAGAAAAAATTCACGAAAAATAGGATTCACATAAGTGCCACATCTGTAAGGGTTATGGTTAACCATATCAGCTTAAAACACAGCATAGCTCACTTTAATTCTTTATTTTTGTTGAACCAAGGCCTGCCTATAGGCCAATCATTTTCTGTATTCATTCAGTCATTTATTAATAAAGTATTCTAACCTTTATCTATGCCTTAGAAACAAAAAAATTATAATTCCATGAATGATTAAGGAATAGAGATGGGTTTGTTTCTTAACTCTTTGTTTGACTGTTTTAATAACTAAAAGGTAGATTAAGTAGTTATATAACAATTACCTGAGAATGAAGGATTAACCGTTTAAGTTCAAAATGTTCAGCTTTTTTTTTTTTTTTTTAAGCAACAGTCTAGCTCGGAAGCAGCGGATAGGTCTGTTTTGTCCTGCCGAGCTAGACTGTTGTAACTCAGTCATGCGTGTGGCTGAGTAGGAGTTCTACAGCATTGACATGTTTGTGTTTCACGCCTATTTCTCCATCTGTCTGGGTGCTACCCTGCAGGAGGTAGAGAACAGGTCACACTGCAGGTTCGGCCCTGTCTGCTGTCCAAAATTTCTGTCACACCCCTCATCAAAACAGTACTGTGTTGTAATTATTGAAGTTCTTACTCTAGCCTGGAGGCTGTACTGTTCTATTATTGACTTGGTCCGCACACGCGAACTAACCTTAGGCTGGAGAATCCAGTTAGTCATGTACTTAATGAAAAATGGTGATACAAACAAGAGCAAACTGAAGCATTCTTAGCCAAGAACCTGCTCTCAATTTAAATCCACAACCCCCGAGTAGCTTCCCATGCAAACACAAGATTTCACACTTCACTATTGACAGAGCGGGGTGAGTGGACACTAAACTACCATTTCTCCATTTGCTCAGGACACACTGACAAGCCTTATTTACACCATTTTACACAAAGCCCTCAGACAAACAATGCACAGGTCAATTTGCGCAGCTGAAGCTTAGTCCTCGCTGAATGGGAAAGAAAGAAGCAGTAAAAGCATAAAGGCTTAGGCTATCTCTGCAGCACACCTCAGGGGTCAATTATGTCCTCCATACAGATGTAAATTAACTGGTTTTTCAGTTTTGTGTACAGAATCAGAATCACTTCTGCTTTTTTGGTGTGGCCTAGTTTAGTTTCTCACTTCTGTACTGCGAAACTTATTGTTACCTTTAGACCCGATTCCCGTTCCTTTAATCAATAGAGAGAGACCAATGAGCTGTGTTTGGTGTAGCCCTACCTCTATACACTTTGATTGGTATTTCTACTGATCATCTTTCCCTCCCCCCCGTACCTGATAACGACTCCCTGCTTCATTACATACATATAGCTCTACAACCTCGCAGAGACTGCTGCTCCAATCCGCTTTTACCCACACAGGCCCCAGTCTCACTGCAATATACTTCATCACCTTTTTTACGTCTCATTAGTCAGCAAGTTGAAAGGGAAAATTCATTTTGGTTTTTGTGAGCAGTGAAACCTATTGAAAACGTGTGAAACCAGTTGCTTTCTTTTTCTTAACGTGTTGCACCTGGTCATGTATTAAAGGGTGTGGTGATAATCGAAAACAATCAACAATACGAGAATGTTTTTTTTATTATCCAAATGGGAGATTTGCTTCAAAATTAGTTCTCCTAAAATGCTATGCGGTACCAATACTGAAACACTTGCTTGTACATGACTTTTCCCATCTTCTTTAAGTGTCTAAACTCATTTATGTGCTTCCACACTTGGTGTGTTTCATTCCTGCTACATGCACTTTAGTGATCGAATTAAACGTTAATTATTTGGTATAGGGTTACATGTGGACTCGAGCCCAGAGATGGTGCAATTCCAGGAAAACATCATTTACTATTTTTACTTGCGATTAAAACTTAAGTCTTAAATGTAAAGTTCATCAAATTCATTTGTTGCACATCATATCCTGTGTAATTTTCATGGCAAATGTGAACATTCTGGTAAAATGCCTTTAGAAGGCTTTAGAAGTATGTGTGATGCAATGAATATTGCGGGGGAATATTTGAGGACATTTGGCAAACCTGTGAGTTTTGAATGAGAAAACACTGATACAGTAGACTCAGGAGGGCCTGCTTTGCTTATTCCCACCCCTTACTGTGTAAAATGGGCGAGGTTTGCTCTCTGGTCCCTCCCTCACACCAGCTCTGAGTATTTGAGTTTTCCCTCCCTCGCACATCCAACAGAACAAAGTTAGAGGTTGTCCGAGCACACTGAGTGTGCGTTTAGAAGTTAGGCAGCGCCACTGAGGCAGACAGTGAAGTATTAGGGGGACAAAGGATTCTTTTTAAAAACAACTTATGCGTTGTTTTTTTTTTTTTTATGTTTAACTCAATTGTGGATTACATTTGTGGATAACTCTTGGGAATAGCAGACTCTTACCAGTGGATTTTATTAAAAGAAATGGTGGCTTACGATGAACCTGGTGTGGTGCCTATCAAAAGGACTCTACAGAAAATAGACTATCAGAACCAAGCGTGCAAAGAACTTGAGGTGAGCCTTGAGAAATTAAAAATGACATGCAATTTCAATGCTCAGGCATTTTTTTCTACAACACACAACACATAATTTGTGCCTATATTGTTATCAGTAGAATGAGAACTTTGCCCTGGGGCAAGTGCTACAGGCGTGTTTCTCTAAGGTGTGTGCGTACTCCTAAGAAGTACAAAGGTCATCCTTGGTCGCAGGATTAGACGGCTGTTCTGAGTGGTGCTGTTTTAATGGTCAGCCATGAAGAGCTGGATGTGCCTGAACAGGCAATTATAATGAACTACTGCAGACCTGAAGAGCAGGTAAAGCAGACCCTGGTGAGGCCTCCAGGGCTGCGTGACTGCACACACACGGGGAATAAAAGCATTCCAGCAGTTTACAGAATACTGTAGTTCATGGCCTAGGTGTGCCTATCCCCAGGCAAACACCATGGGAAGCAGATTTAGATAAGAGCAACTTCTTTGAGCTCTTCTTCCCCTTTATGGTTTGAGTTGGAAGTGAAGAATGAGAAGTGGTTAGCTTGTCAGGAAAACTGAATGGGAAGTTGAAAAGAATTGTGAATGAGGCATTTCAGAACCTGCGAAATTGTTCATTGAATTTCTACATTTCACAGATCTTCCTGGAAGTTTTTCACAAGTCACCCCACTTCTTGTTAATCAGCAGTTTAACAGTTTGGTCTCTATTGAAAGCCAGTGGTCTGTCGGCAGGGGAGCCAAAGGATTCTCCCACTGGCCTCCCCCCACCATCACCACCATCCGAACCACAGTACTGTAATCTAGTTTGATGACTTTGTGAGTCCAGTGCCTGCTAAAACTCCCTCTCATAGGAGTTCTGTCCCTGTCAGCAAAGCCAGAAATAGCATCCCCTGTCAGACTGGCTGCCTGCTTGCTCCTTTCCACAAGACATTATGCAGTCTGTGTGTTGTGTATTGCAAAGAAGTCTACAATGATGTCATTGACACATGAATCCTTGCCATGATTTGTGTAAGATTGCTAATGTCAGCAAGGGGATTGGGATTCAATTCTAATTCACTCAACCATCTCAGAATAAAAGTAAATAATATAAGCTTTACACCAGACTGCAGGATTAGCAGATTTGTTGATGAACTCGTTGTAGTTCATCAGCTTTTTGCTGGGAGACAACCGGTATACAACTCTTGTATGTGGTCTCCCATGTTTATTGGCCAGAGCAGAAGCGGGTCTCAGGCTGATACAGTCCTCTGGTGGTCCTGGTTAGCAAAGTATAACTTGACCTCAGACAGCATTCTGGATAATGTAAACTAGAAGATCTGCTTTGCAGCTGTTTTAAGCAGTCCGAGCCTGAATGGTGGATCTGTTCATCAGCCTTGCTGTGCCAGACTGAACACAGTCTCATTCTCTCCCTCTCTGGGGAGAAAGCCAGGCATCCATATTTAATAGCACCTTTCAAACGGAGTACACATAGTCATTTGTCTGTATCATGCTTTAAAGATATAAGTGCAGTCATTTTTTCAGCTCCTGAAGCCCTTGAGTGTTTCAGGACTGTGATTATAGTATAAAGTAATCCTGCTGGGTCTGCCAGTGTGAAATCACCTTGTCAGGTTTGTTTTGCTTTGATTTTTTTTTTATTTCTTTGCTCTGGTTTGTACGGTTTGGCTCGAGTCCCAGTCTTTATGGCTTTGGTGCTGCAACTCTGTTTGTATAGGGGTTCAGGTGTGCTTCTCCCTCTCACGCAAGAGGCCTGCAGGGCCTGTCTCAACATGAGGCCGTCAGCCTCACTGGAGGGTTATAAGCGAGTAGAGAAGGAAAGATAGAAGGTCAGTGTGGGGGTGGGGCAGAGAAGTTAAGTGAACAATGTTTATCAAACCTGGGTCTTTCCCCTGCTCTCACTAACAGGTCACCCTTGACGTAGATATACGTAACAGTTCATAATCCCCTCTGAAATCAAGTTGAGCAAGACAACTAAGTGAATTAAATAGACAAACAAGGCAGTTAGAGCATGTGTGAGACCACTTAGTTGAATTTGTGTCTTTAAGTCAGAATGAGACAGCTGAGACAGGGGTCTTGTACATTCCATGCATGCCTACAGACCCCCTGAACTCCATGGCTGCATGCAGAAAGAGGTCTTTGTGCTTCTTTCATGCTGAGGGGACTCCCTCATGATGTGTCCAACAGCTGTTGCCTCTAGAGACTCCAATTTCTGCAGCCCAGGAAACGCCAGCCAGTCTGACCCAAAATCCACTCCTCAATAATCTCTCCTTTTGCGCTCCCCCTTCCCTCCTAGCTAGTGGATTTGGGGGAAAATGTCCTGTGACTAATCATGCCTTCTCTGAGCGTAGCTGAACTCTGGCTGCATCAGAGCCTTAATTGTTTTTGTGTCAAAAGCAAGTCAGTTGTTAATGTACCCCCCCCGCCCTTGTCTTGCACAGGAACCCAGTACTAAGCGCGTGCGGCCACTGGGCCGAGTCACCTCGCTGGCGAACCTCATCTCCCCCGTGAAGAATGGGGCCGTCCGGCGCTTCGGTCAGACCCTGCAGGCTTCATTGCGGGGCGACGGGCGCTCCCCGGGCGTGCCCCAGCACAAGGCAGGCAGCAAGGCTGCGGCACCCACTCCACCCAAGCGTCGTAACAGCACCCTCTGGTCCGAAACTCTGGATGTGCACCAAAAAGGAACCTTCTCCATGAAAGAGATAAAGAGGCAAGAGGTGAGTACAGCAAGAGCTAGAGAAAACAGATGGCAGCATACAACCCAGACTAGTAAATCCACCCTTTCTCCCAGTGAGACACTACTACAGAATCAGACTGTGCTGACTTATTAAACCCTAAGGGCCTTAGGCTTGGATGCTTTCCTGGTCCTTCCCACTTACTTTCTTCAGTTTTGTCTGGGATGGGGGGAAGCTGAATTCATTTGGTGTGTACTCTGGCTGAGAGGACTGGAACTGGAGCGTCTCGACTGGATTTTCACATCTGTGCATCACACCACCAAGCTAATAGATTCTTGTTGTGGCGCACAGACTTGGGCCTCTTCAAGAGGTTTCAGTCTTTCCAGTCAGCCATCAAAGCAAACTGCCACAGCACATTCTGTATCTGAAAAATAAAAACATTTAGTTCAGCTAGACTAAGCCAGCACTAGTCTGAATTATTTGGAGTTCTTGGGGTTTGTTGTGACAAAAAATATACCACATGTGTCAAGTAACACCTTGTTTTGATTTGCAATTATGCAGGCCATATTTGAGCTGTCTCGAGGAGAGCATGACCTGATTGAGGACCTCCAACTCGCCCGCAAGGTTTGTACTTTTTGTGGACTAGTATCCATATAATCCAAACATGCTTTTACATAGTCTAAATTATGTTAGCATGTACTGTTATATACTGACGAAATATATATATATATATATATTTTTTTCCAGGCATACCATGACCCAATGTTGAAACTGTCAATCATGTCTGAAGAGGAGCTGACTGCCATCTTTGGAGATCTGGATGCTTACATCCCACTTCATGAAGGTGAACACAACAATCCATTTATCTCATCTGGCTTTGGCTTTGGGTTTGATATTCAGGACACCTAACACCTTCTCTCATCCTTCTGACAGATCTGTTGGCACAGCTGGCCATAGCGACAGGCCCTGATGGGACAGTTGGAGAGATCGGCCGGATTGTAGCTGACTGGGTGAGAATTGTAACTTCTCTTTTCTTTCTCTTACTGTGTTTATAAAAACCTCTTAGTGTGACCTTGAATTAATGACCCTTTATTTCCTCTTATAGCTGCCCAGACTGAATGCATACCGGGCATACTGCAGCAACCAGCTGGCAGCCAAAGCCCTGCTGGACCAGAAAAAGCAGGACCCAAAAGTGCAAGACTTCCTGCAGCGCTGTCTTGAGTCACCCTTCAGCAGGAAGCTGGACCTGTGGAGCTTCCTCGACATCCCCCGATCACGGCTGGTCAAATACCCGCTCCTGCTGAGAGAGATCCTCCGACACACACCACCTGAACACCCAGACACTGCTAGCCTTGAAAAAGCTGTGAGTATACTCAGAGAGTTTCACTTGAACACACACACACACACAAAAACATGCACGTTTTATCCGTAGAGAATTCTCTGAAATTAGGGAATGAACTTTGAAATGATGGTGTGTGTTTGCACATTCGCAGATCAGCATTATTCAGGGTGTGCTGGCTGACATTAACATGAAGAAAGGTGAGTCAGAGTGCCAGTACTACATCGATAAACTGGAGTACCTGGACGACAGGCAGAAAGATCCACGCATAGAGCAGTGCAAGAGCCTGCTGTGCCACGGCGAGCTGCGCAACAAGAGTGGCACGGTGAGTTGGTCACGTTCACACTCTGCAATAAAAGTTTATTACTCAGTAATCAAATCTAATCTGTCAGTTGACAAATAACACTTTGACCCATGATTCATTTGTTCATAATATCTGTGTCAGAGAGACTAGCCAGTCTGCCCAACAGTTGTTAACCAAACCTTGTGTTTCTCTCTGCAGAAACTGCATGTGTTCTTGTTCACTGAAGTTCTGGTCCTGACGCGGCCCGTGATGCGGAATGAACGCCAGTGTTTCCAGGTGTACCGTCAGCCCATTCCAGTGCAGGACCTGGTGCTGGAGGACCTGCAGGATGGAGACGTGCGCATGGGCGGCTCCTTCAGAGGGGCTTTCAGCAACTCTGACAAAGGTGAGCTTCATGCATGTTCTCTTATTAGGGATGTTTTATGTAAACTGGCTTAATTACTTGATAGATGTAAGCTTGTTTATTTTACCATTCCTCTCCTGTCCTCTTGCAGCCAAGAACATCTTCCGTGTGCGTTTCCAGGACCCGGCTCAGGGTCAGTCACACACACTTCAAGTCAACGACATCTTCCACAAGCAGCAGTGGCTCAACTGCCTGCGCAGTGCAATGTCTGTCGTCCAGAGCGACGCCTGCACTGATGCCTGCTCCGGTCGCCGCTCCTCCACAGCTTCCTCGATCGTCCACATGGAGGAGATGGACGAGAACCAGCCTCAAAGCCATGAGCCTCCCAGCCCCACACCTTCCACCACCTCTACATCATCCTCCTCATCCTCGTCATCCACATCATCTAGCTCGCCAAGGAAATCTAAAAAGGACAAGCGCATGCTCTGCTCTCTGGGCAAGAGGAAGGAAACCATGGTGTAGAGAGCTCTCAGGCTCTGCGTGGACTAAAAGCTCATCCTAGAGCGGACTTGTATTTATGTGTATGTTGGAACCCTGTGGTTCCTCAACAGTGTTTTGTGTTACTGTCCTCAATGGCAGCTATATCCCCTCTAATCCCCACACACACTCCAAGCCGACCGACAGGGATCAAATCCGGACCAGGGAGATGCAGTATTCTCAAGGGTTAACTGCATGTATCTCAAGAAGTGTTTTACACACATGCACACGCTTTCACTCGGTGACCAGTGTGAGAGTGAGCATGAGATCACATAAGCCCTATTTACTGTTAGTTTGGTATTATTGTAATATTATTATTATTAATTTGGTTTGTAATTAAATGTTACCTTTTTTTATATATATATTCTCAATCAGAAATTTACTGTAGCTCTTTTTTTTTTTTTTTTTTTTTTTTTTTTTTGGAAAAACAACATTATTTTAAATTTTTAAAATTGTTTGTATTCAGAAGATGCAACCCCCAAAGAAAATGATAAAAAAAAGAAAAGTATACAGGAAG
>CM074962.1:6719173-6734597 GCA_037577455.1 Pangasius macronema
TTTTTGTTTTTTTTTTTATATTATTTTTATTAATTTGTTTTTTAATTAAATTTTAAATTTTTTTATATATTTATTCACAATTTTTTTTTTTTTGTTGCAATTTTTTTTTTTTTTTTTTTTTTTTTTTTTTTTTTTGGAAACAGCACTGTAGCTTTCAGCTGAAAAATTGAGTGTATGCAGAAGATGCAAGCCGCAAAGAAAATGATCAAAATAAGAAAAGTCTACTGGAAGAGTTGAATTTCAGGACATTCCTCTTAAATCAGTAGCTGTTGTTTTATCAGCTTGACGTGTTGCTGTATGGATTGTACATGATTTGGAAAAACAGCATTAATTTAAATCCATTTGTTATTCTTTCTTGAAAACCAAAAGAAATCAGTCAAATTGTGATCTGCTAATCACAAAGATCAGGATATGTGGTATTTTATTTTACTCGTGTAAAATTGAAACTGAGCCATGTTGGCTTTTTTTTTTTTTTTTTAGAACTCCAACTCCCAACAGGAAATGGATAAATTTTCAATGTATCATCTTGCATGGAGCTTTACTTGTACAATGGTGTGTAAATGCTTGTATAAATAGAAGAGTTCACTGAAACCGCTGGCAAAGAACTTGTATGTTGTATGAGGGCTTAAGATATGTCGTTTATAAGAATTCTGAATTGCACTGAGTGAGAAGAGTTTGACTTTGATTCTAGATACTGTGCATAATCGGCTTTTGGCTGTTTGATCGTAGTGTTCTGAACAAAGCACGGATGTTGGATGCATTGGTGAAAAGCCAGTGAGCGTTGTTTACGAGGAAGGATGAAAAGCATGTAGAAAGAAAGGCAAAAGTGAATGTTGTATGGAAAAAAGTCATAGAAGAACATAATAGTTTGTATAAAAGACAAAGATGTGTTGTCTGTGTTGAAGTGTGAAGTGAGCTTGTAAATCTGTTTGCTGTATAAAGAGAACATAATTAAAGGGACAATAAAGATCTGTGTAAGATATGCATCTGAAAATGGGTCTTGTCTTTTCTGGTCTCTGATGTAAACATCAAACTGTGCTCCTGGAAAACACTGAAAAAATAGTGTGAATATTGGCCCGTTGTCATGGATGTAGTGAACTCAAGTATGTAGTTAACTCAAGAGTTGATTTCTAAATACACCCTGAAAAAAAAAAAAGTTGTTTGATCATAGTGTTGCTCACACAGTTATGTGTTTGTGCCTTCTCTCAGTATTGTCTAACAAATTTAGTTCTATTTCCCAAAATACAAAGAAAATATTATCCTAGTTTATATTCACTGTGACCCTGACCAGGCAGGTACTAAGGAAGAATGAATGAATGCTGTAAATGGACAAGTATTGTAGCCATTTTTCCCCACAAACTTCATATCTAACCACTCGCGCTATCATGAAATTAAAAAGCTCTTTCTGCGTCCCTTGGAATGCAAGTCCCCAGCACATCTCTAGTTCCAACCAGTTGCCTCGTGAGCCTTTCTGGCAAGCTTTTTTTAAAAAAAACAAAAAAAAAAAAAACTGTCTCCTATTCATATCTGTATTTGTGTCCATTTAGAACACATTATCTGCTCACTCTGAATTATGTGTTCATTTTCGGTTACATCCCTAACCCTTACTGAAGATGAATGACTGTGTTCTGTGAGTGAACTGTTCAACTCTTCAACAACACTTACTTAGAACCAACCACGATCAACCACTGTATTTTAGTATAGTTTGAAAGCCTAGTAATCCACAGTCCACCCTGAGCTCACTCTGAGCAACTTCATAATCTTTAATTTATAATCAGCCTGTGATTTTTAATGTGATCCAAAATGTATTTGGAATTTAAATTCTGTGTTGACGTTTTAGTATAATGTGCTCAAACAGATCCCATTCCAAAACTTTAATTCTTAATATCGCCATCAATAACATTACGTTTGTTTCTAGTGAATACTGAATACAAAGAAACATGTTAGCTTGGCGCCTGAAATATCTTCCACACACCAATTCCTCTACACATTCCCCCATTCCACCTCAGCCCATTTCCAGTATCCTGCACAATGCCAGCTGGCAGCTGTGTAACGAAAGAAAGTGTCTATTAAACAAATTCATTAATTTAACTCTACTTCCAGGATGTTGCTCCCTGACGCTATTTAAATCGGTATTAATCTCCTTCTGTCTGTCCCCTTGTAACAGATGGCAAGCTTCATGCCTTACTCAGGCCCACCATCTCCGTGCGGGCTCTAACTACCACTCGCCCATTTTGTTGCTTGTGAGGTGATCCATCAGCATGGCTTCGCATGAACATTTACGATCAACCTGAAGAATGTGATCTGCTCTAGCTCGGCCTAGCCATAACCGGATGAGCTCATTAGCTGGAGCGGCGTTTGGAAGCCTTTGCTGTAAACATATTCACATCCGTGAGGTCAGCATCTCGACTGGCTTGGCTCTAAGCGGTCCCTGCATGGTTGGCAGCGGTGGGTTTTCAGGGGCCCAAGGATTTTATATGGAAATTGCCTCATGTCTGTCGTGAGCAATAATAAGAGAATTCTTTGACAGTTCAATCATGTGTTTGCCCACATGCCTGCCTGCCTGTTGGCTATTTACATTAATGAAGCTCTAATGTATGCTGGAATAAATAACAGCTCAATCACTGGATGCTTCTCAACAATGACTGCCTCGTAAATGAACACACTCACCATTGTGGCTTACTGCACAAAAAGAAACACATTATCTGTTGTGGAAGTCAAACAGAACTGCCAGTGATTGTCATTTTACAATAGAAGACTGAGGACATTTCAGTTACCTCATTGCATTTCCACTGACACAATTACCCTGTTATAAAACTAATTCATCAAAGCCAAGTCCTGTTAACTTTTTGCTCTAGTGACACTCTGAATACTGAGAATTTCAAGCTGTACAGGGGATGTACAGGAGAGCAAGGCATACTATTTAGATGCAGTAAATTGCGTAAAGACAGGCCTAAGCATTTGATGCATTTGCGTCACACCCATAGTGTCTTTACGCTTCTTGGCGACAAGCCGACAAGGAATCAGTTCTTAAGAAGGCAATGAAGCAGTTGGATGTGTTGTTAAAACTTGCACAATGCTGTTTTCTCCATTGTGTGGTTTACAAAAAAACATAGGTATGCAACTTTAGAACTGATAAACATGCAGGCACACAAAATACTACACATATTTGGTAAATCCCACTACAAAGGAGGGATATGATGATACAGTCAAACAAAAATGATTCCGTGACCACCGTGTGTATGACTGCCAATAACTGATTCCATCACGTTCCATCTATCAGCCTAAACGGTTCTGCAGTATGTCATTCTGGGATATGCAGAACCCTAGAACCCTGGTAATATGTAGAACCCTAGAAGGATTTGCTTTCAGATAAGCTTCCAAGTATAAATCCTTTAAGAATGCTAGAACCCTTAATTACCCAAAGAACTCATAATAAGGTCTTCTTTTAGAAAAAAAAAAGGTTCCATCTAGTGTCTCTCGTGTCCATCTAGGTGAACCCTTAAAGGGTTTTTTTGTTGTTGTTGTTGTAGGGTAACTCTGAAACTGAGGGTTTCCTTCACAACCATTCAAAGAATCCTTAAGGAATCCTTGTGTAATGGGAAAGCTGAGCAATTCTCTAAGGCAGTAATTGAACTGTTAAAAAAATCAAGAGGGATGATGGGTTCACAGGATAAAGTAGTTACTAAAGATGAACGAATTAAGGATCTCAACAAAGTGGGATCTAGAACATTCAAGGGTTCTTCAGCTTGTCCTTTGGGGGAACATTAATGTTTCTATGTAGAGTCCTACAGACATAGGGTTTTCCTATCAGAGAGGGTGCCAGAACTTCTTTAGGAAAGAATTCCTACCCCCCCAAAGCACAGGTGAGGGACGTGTTACTTCCAAGACTGACCAAGCCACTAATCTATCAGCCTAATTAATGCATCAAAAGTGCATTTTGCGCATCCAGGCCACACCCTAACCCTAACCCTCCACTAAAAGACATGAAGACGTGAATTGTGGAACTGTAAAAAGAGGAAGGACTCTGAGAACCTGGCTGGAGTTCTGCGCACTGGATATACAGGCCTCACACTAAGGTAGGAGTTGTTGAATAGTAGGGAGGAGACAAGGAGTGGTGAGAACAGAAACTTTGTCACTAGTGAAGAAAAAGAGAGAGATGGGAATATATAGGAAGTCAGCTAGGAAGAAGGTGGAGATGTGATCTTTCAACAATAAAAAACAATTAAACAATATCACATCCCAGAAAAGCTGATAGGTGGATTGCTGACTTTAAATACCCTCCAGGTGGGAATGTGTGTACAATGCTTTGTGATGGATTGGCATCCAGGTATTCCCAGCTTGTTCCTAGGGTTCCTGGGATAAGCTCTGGTTCCAGTATGACCTAGACCAGGATATGAGCATCTCAAATGGAGCAACAGAAAAGCATTCACCCTATCTAAAGGGGATCACAACTTCAATTCCTGATGATGCCACAGCCATGGCTGGGAGTGCAAGTGGTTCCTTCCTCACTTTCCTCTGAGTGTGTACAGCTGCCATGTGACATAGAATGAGCAGCAGATTGAAAAGGCTTCATGGGTCTCGGTGGAACCACATCCTGTCCTTCAATTTGATTCAATTCAATTTTATTTGAATAGCACTTTTAACAATATACATTGTCACAAAGCAGCTTTACAGAAATATATAAATTCCAAATTTTAAATTTATATATTTATCCCTAATTAGCAAGACAGAGGCAACAATGGCAAGGAAAAAGTCCCTGAGATAATATGAGGAAGAAACCTTGAGAGGAACCAGAGTCAAAAGGGAACCAGTGCTCATATGGGTGACACAAAGTTGTTCAATTGTAAAAAAAATAAAAAATCCTTCACTTCCCAGCAGGCAGGAGAGTTAGTGGTTGGGAATTGGTAACTGATCACCTTGGGAGAAAATGGGGTAAAAAAAAAAAAAAGAAAAAAAGAAAAAGAAAAGATGAATGAATTAGTGTCTTCTGTGATAATAAGTTTAAATTTACTGCTTTAATAACTTTAGACATCTTTCTCAGGGTAACGATAGATAAGGGTAAGGTTCTTTGGCTTGTCCCTCTGGGAAAAATCCGTAAACATTCTATGTAGAAACCTATAACTGAATTTTTTTTCTATGAGAATGTGTTGCAAGTTGAAGCTCCCCAGGAAGCAAAGAACCATTATCTCCCCAAATAACTCCTAACATCGCAGACCTAGTTGTAATGCTCTCTTTATGCTGCGTCATTAAATATGAACTCATGTAACTGATGAAAATCAGCATTTCTGCTTAACCACATCCTCATTACGTAAAAGTTTGCTTTTAACCTGATCAGATCCTAGGTAAGAACTAGTGTGATCATGAGGGTTTTATAAGTGTGGGTGGCATCACCTCGTAACACCCCCTCAAACCAAGCCCTAGATATTAGTTTTGAGATGTTGATAGTTAAATTAGACCTTTTGTTCCTGTTCTTTCAGTATGTATGCCACGTGGCACAAAGTCATCTTCCACTTATCTCTTAGCAGGGAAGGAAGATGACTAGCATAAACAGCTGGTTTTCCCCTAATACTTACTGTCACACACACACACACACACACACACACACACACACACACACACACACACACACAAATCCTTTTGCACTGACAGATTGTCCACTTCCTTATTAACTCTGAAGTGACACAGCCAGTAATGAATCAGTGGGGAAGTGGTGTGGATTTCACTTTTATTCTCTGACTCACATAAAAACTGAAAGGATAGGGATACTGCTCATGCCTTTCACCAATTAGCCTGCAAATTTCAAACCAAAAAATAAAGAGTAAACTAAGGAGATTCCAAAACATGATGCATGGAGGTGAGAAGCTATGGTCAAGGTGGATCTAGACCTGGAAGTAAAGCTTGTTAGTCAGAATTCTGCCTTCTGCTCTGGTTTGACTCTATAATGAAACACCTTAAAATTTGACAGCGAGGCAAAAACGAGAAAGACAGGGAAATCCAACATTTCATATGTTCTGCTTTGTATGTTATTTTTCTGCTATCACTCTCTGGCAAGTAAACTTTGATGAAGAAATATGGCATAAGCTATCTCAGATTGCAAAACCCTTGCAACAGTGGAAAGACATGAGATTTTTTTTAGGTCATATTTTGGATGTTATGCAACAGTTTGTTCTCAGCATTTATTTGGCTCACACCGCCAGCCACACCATGAATACGGGAATTTCCTTGCAATGTCTTATCTGTCCTGTGTCCCATCTCCTGTTATTTACAAAATGAGAAGATCATTTTGATTAACTGGAATCTGTTTATCGGTGGCTCTCCTGTATCTAATTATGTCCAAAAATACACTATGATAAAATCTTTTACACTTACAAAAATAAAATGCTACCACTATTTATAGACCATAACTATTATGTAATCCACGTGTAATTGGGCAGAGCTGAACGGAGTCATTTTGTACTAATTACAAGTAAATATTCACATATTATACAATTAACTCCCGAAAAATGGCACTCTTCATGAAAACAACCCAAAATGATCGTATAAGAAGAACAACATACAATAAATGATATGCTCAGCTTAAACATATGGAGACACTGCATATTTACCACTGGTTTCGGAATTGGTTTACCATTGGTTTCAAAACTACTGGCACCCCACAATTACTGGAAGTCTCCCTTAGCAGTGCTGAACCTCTTCTTGTAAAGTCTAACAAGGTTAGAGACACATACTGTATAGGATCTTGGATATTTCTCAAGTGACAACATTTCAAGCTGCCTTCTTCAACACAGATTTTCTATTGGGGTCAAATCTGGAGTCTGAGATAACCATTGTAAAAGACTGTAACCATTTTCTGTGTTGATGTGGCTGTTTGTTTGGGGTCATTATCATGTTGAAAGCTCTGTCTTCTAGCAAAACATGACCTCCTGGCAGAGGCAACCAGGATTTGGATTAAATTATCCAGGTACTCAGAAAAATACAGTCTTCATAAGAAACCCTAGACTACCAGCCACAAAAATGCCCCAGATCATCAATTGACCAGATTGTGCAATGAGTATAAGGGTTTCTCTTTGCTTACTTTTACAATCATTAGCAGTGGATCAGGAGCTTATCCCAGGAACAATGGGCACAAGGCAAGAGAATTTACACCAGTCACCAGGGCACCATACACACACATTAACATATTCATTTGCACCTATGGTCAATTTAGTGCAGCCAATCCACCTACCTACAGTGGACAGTGGGAGGAAACTGGAGAACATGGAGGAAAGAGACAAAATGCAAAACTCCGCATAGACAGTAAACAACTCAGGTTCGTACCAGGGACACTGGAGACGATGGGAGCTGGAAGCACTACCTCCTGCACCACCGTGATAGCCCTCTTGAACAATTTACCATATTGTAAATAAGTAAACAATATTGACATTAGCTCAGAGAAAACGATTGTGAGAATCTTGACACCTACTCAAAGCTTCACACAGACCTAAGTATATTCATGCTGACATTGGAATGTACTGTATTTGATTATTACAGAGTGCTATCATTAGGGGTAGACGCACTAAAAGTGCTGGTTATTATCTAATGCTTATTCTATAAAAGTGACTTGTATCCTTAATGCTTACTATCCCAATATGGACTGAGACAGAAGCTTAAGTTATTTTCCCACATCTTCAGCCTGTTGTTGGTAACGGTAGCAAAAATACGAGCCTATAAATGGATCCTAACTGCTTGTTGCTAATATATATGTCTTGCTTCAATGCCATCATGCTCATACATCGCTGCTAGGCATATCCAGTCCATCAGGCAAGTCATATATCAAATCAGACTTCAGTGAACCCTCCAGCCTGGCCTGTGTGATGTACCAGTCTTACTCCAAAAGCTCCCTCTAATACTTTTGGCTCACTTCTCTGTATAATAATACATTCTATTTTTCTGGCCCGGCAAATCAACAAACCAAGCATGCAGTTTTGCACGTCTTATAGCTTCATCTGGTCAATTTTTAATAACCAAAAGCAGAGCTTTCATTTCCTGTCTATAAGCCTGTAGGGTTTGAGAGGCTGAGATGCTCCGAGTGAGAGGGGTTTGGTGTATGGTGATGAGGAGCGTTTGGCTTGAGTCTCGGTTCTGCTCCTGTTTCACATCTGTAGAGAGAAGCTCTTATATACCACACACAGTGTGCAGCGCCAGGAGCAGTCTGCCTCGTATACACTGTACATGTGTCTGCCTGTTTCTCTCTCTCTCTCTTTCATTTGCTGTATCCACTGATTATTAGTTATGCAAGGAAAAAACAAGATGGAATGTGCTGTTATAGGAAAATAATCAACATCAGGGTGGTAACACTAACTCTACTTTTCATCAGGCCACATCACACCAACCTATTGCTGATAAGTTTCCTATAACAGCAAACCATGAGTGTTTTATTCCTTAAATAATAAATACCAAATGGTACTCGTTATAAATAAATCGAACTCAACATCTCATAGTGAGCTTGGTTGATCTCGATGAAGGTCTTACAATAATCTCCATGATGAATTGCATCCTTAATGCAAAATGAGCAAAAAAGGTCACAATTTAAAAATACACTTTGTATACAGTGTTTTACATATTTAAGCACATAAACATCATGCAATGCATTTAGTTATGCACATTTTCATGAAGGGTATAAATAATTCAGGAGTTGCATAAGAAACATGAACTCTTTTCCTTTAGAGGACACCACACAGCTTTGAATTACAACTTTATGCCATAAATCTCACAGGTATCCAAAAGGCTTTTAAAGGTGCCAAACTAATTTTTTTTTCATTCTTTTCCCTCCTGTAACCATGGTCATGTGTTTTTGTTGTAGTACAGCTAGTTCTTTAGGTGTTTATGTGGATTTGGAGGCACAAATGCCTTTCCCAGATGGCTGCTGATCTAAAAGATATTTGGATTGCGCAGAGACAGAGACTGGAAGACAGAGTGTATGGGGTTTGACAGAGACAGAGAGAAAGAGACAGAGAGAAAGATCAGCAGTGGTGATTAAATATAACTATACGGGGCTCTCGAGTGGTACAACAGAAACATTTGCCCTATTGTCTGGAGATCATGAGTTTGAATCCCAGTGATGCCATAGCCGCCTGTGGTCAGGAGTCCAAAAGTTCAAAACTGGCCATGCTTTCTGGGTAGGTGGGAGGGATGGCATACTCTCTCCCTGTCAACCACAAGACGACACTTTCCTCAGAATGTGTTGCATGAGCTGAATGTGTTGCTTGGCTTCACGTGTCTTCAGGAAGCCCAAACCCTCTCTGGGTGGTGAGAGCTGGCTGGGGGATAGGATTTGGTCAAGACCAAATTAGGATGAAAATGAGGGAATACTCCAAAAAGAACCAATAAAATAATAAAATACTTCAGATTTTCTGTGAGAGGAAAATAATCTGTGTCTTCTTGGACCACTTTGATTGAATTGTTGTTGATGATTGTCCTACAACAGCATACCCTGTCTTGTTTTATTCCTTACATAACAGAGACAGAGAGAGAGACAGGCAGGCACATGTACCATGTGTACTAGGCCAAATGTATGAGTATCTGCCTGTATACAAGAGATTCTTTGTGAAAGAGATGTGAAAGATTGACTCGAACTTATCACCAAACACCAAACCCTACTCACTCAGCTACTCACTCACCTACTCACTCAATCTTCTTATACCACAACAACTTGTTTATATTAAATAAAGAATGACACATCATAGTGTTTACTAGTTTGTAGTTCCAGTTTAATGTTTTTGAATTACTAAGAATTCCGTTCTCACTTACATTAAAGCAGATATGAAGTTTTCCCCTCATCAGACTCTCTTTTTTTCACCCTCTTGAAATTAGTAGGTCAAAAAGAAACACATTTTTTCATATTCAAAAGAAACCAGAAAGCATGTCCTCTCTACTGAAGACTTTCCCAAGATGGAAAACTCCCTGGCAAAGTGCTGACACTGGAGGCTCCTTCCATAAATGTTAAATAAACATGTCCATACAGAACACATCACCATATCAATGATTATATGTTTTTCTTTGTTAAAAAACAGTACATTGTTTTAAATCCATGTATTATTAGAACTTTATTTATACGAAGCGTCTACCATACGAGCCTCTGTGAATGAGCTGATACTATAGGAACAATAACATGTTGGAACAAGCACATTAATATAAACCTGAGATTTACTTGCACTACTGTCAGAGCTGCTGTTGTACAAAAATGAATCAACACCTTCTGAACAATCACATTTCAGAATTCAGCAGCACTGCTTGTTTAAACTGTTATGGATATTTAGTGTAAAAATCCAATTAGGACTTATGTAACATTTTGTGTAGATGTTCCAGTTGTGTTAACAGCATTGTAATGTGACAGAGTGTGTGTCAGAGAAATGGTCTGGTTTACATCTCGGGCTTCTAAAGTGTTGCCAATGTCTATAACACACCATGTTCCACAAAATAAAAACTGCATGATTAAGCACTGGTATTCACTCGAGGGTGTTCTCTGTCAGTGTTCTGTGTCATCTCTCTGTGAAGCTTAACAGTGATTTGTTGTAAATTTGTTGTTTGCAAGCTGATCCAGATGGAGCCGGATAGTGCTGATAAGATGTGGACTTGAGTCTGTGTTATTGTGTGCAGAGTCAAAATCAGTCTGTGTGTTTAAAGTAACCCTGAGACATTGTTATGGAGCCAGTTCTAGGAATGGAGCTAGACAAAATGAAACCTGAGTGTGTATATATCTGCATTCATGTGTTTGTGTGTTCATATTTTGGATTCGTGAAATTGTACAGGGCTTAATTTGAGGACGGGTGCAAGGGGAACTCCCTCACCACCCAACCTCCACCTCGTTTAATGGCGCCAAATGGCACAGAAGTTCTTTGAAATGGCACAAAATGTCTACAAATGGTACAGACATCTACAAATGCTGCAAAACACATTTTTATGAAGAAAACACATTCACGGATTCAAATTCTGGTGGTTTCGAGGGTTATATTTTAGATAGGTTTTCAGTGAATACCTACTTTACTATGGTCATAGTTATGTTCAGAAATGTAATATAAGGAAATAGTTGGATTTGTCAAAAATGACAAAATCATCACTTTGATTTATGCCATTTGGGTTAATCTTGTTACGCAATATCACAACTATTGATATCTAAATTCTATTCCGTGTTAGAAATTAAACCACAGCATGACTGAATTCTCAGATCTGATTGGTCAGAAGTTGTGCATTATTTTTGTATAACCGCACGGCTCAGGCAGCAGTTCTGGCTATAATTTGAACGATTGGTTTATATTAATGAGCTCGTTCTCATATGTTATTATTTCTATAGTAACAGCTCATACACAGAGACTTGTATAGTGGATATTCCACATTACTACTAATAAACAGACATTAAAAAATGTGTTGTTTAAAAAGGAAAGACTAATAATTGCTGTGAATGTGGTGAAGTTTTTTTTTTTTTGTTAGGAGACATTTATTTACCATCTATGGAAGGAGTCTCGAGTGTCCACACTTTGTAACATTCAAAGTGCTTTGTAAAGTTTCCCAGCACAGGAAAGTCTTCAGGACAGGGGAGTTTATACTGTCTGGTTTCTCTGTAAAATGACAAGCTGCCCTTTTTTTTTNAGAGAGAGAGAGAGAGAGAGAAGGAACAAATTATTATCATTGCTATAACATAAGAGATAACAGGAAGTAACTCTCAGTAACTCTTGCAGATGTTCCACAACATGAAATCGTACTATAACACATTAAAAAGTGCAACGTCTTGTTCTTTAAAATAATAAACATTGTAATCTCTTGCAAATAGCTATGATTGTGAAAAACACATGACAGACCATGCTGATACATGAAAGACCATGCTGATACCGTCCCTCTTAAGACTCCTAGAATTGTATGCTAGTCTGTGTACTGATGTGTCTGACTGTATTTAAGGCACACGTGTAAGCTACACGTTGCCGTTTGTGTGTGTGTGTGTGTGTGTGTGTGTGTGTGTGTGTGTGTGTGTGTGTGTGGCCGTGTGTTTGAGAACCAGGTTTAGAACGGGGTCTCATAAATAAGACAGAGACGAGCCTCTGATGTACAGCTGCAAGCATTTATACCGTGATCTTTATATACACAGCTCTGTCCTAATGCATTTCTGGCTCATACTTCACACACACCCACACACTCAAGACACACACAGAGGGTTATGCGATCTGATACAGGCCATAAGGTCCACGCTAACATCCATGTAGGCTCCATCACAATCCACACTGTTTAGCAGACCACCCAGTCCCATTCCTGGATATATCCTCCCTTTTGGGGATTTCTAAAAAATCCGCTGTCTAATACACTTTAATTGTCTTAGGTTAATCTCTGGAGGGAATCTGATAAACACTGAGAGCTAGGTCTAAGATGGAGCAATGGTGCACTCGTGATTGCCATTGTGTTAAAAGAAAGATAGGGGGAAAGTCAGTGTCTGGGTGGAGTAGCAGTGTGACCACTGATTGGATGAGGTCCAAAATATACACATGCATCCCTGGTGGTTATTTTCCTGTAAGGGAGTCTCTTCCTTTTCACAGGAACTAAATGTTTATTTCAAAAGTGACACCAAAGCCTGTTCCCCATTGTTATGTCCGTGACCCCAGTGACCAACCTCAGTGTCCATCGACTCCAGTGTGTCTGCTCCTCAAAAGATGCACCTTTGTCCAATGCCAGAGGCTCTTTTGCTATGTATAATGGCCACACATCATCATAATCACACCATAAGATATAGTATGAAGTTATTCCAGTCTTCACTCCCTTCCCTAAATAGACCATATTTTTGGCTCCAGATGTGCTCTCATGCCTTGAAGCTTGGAAGGCAAATGAAGACATTCAGGAGGACGTTTATAGGATTCCTGAGCAGCAGGTTTGGATTTTACAAAGCATTTCTGAGAGCTTTGCATGCCCCGCTGGAGACAGCGAAGAGCTCTGTTCCGTAAAGAAGAGCTGAACCTCTTCCAGCCCAGCCTCCTCATGCAGCGAGCATGAAAGATTGAGCACTCCATCCCAACACTCCAATTATGTGTTCCTGACCTGACTGGGCCACTGAAAGACAAGCCTGAACAGCTCCAAGTCCAACTCAGCAGGTCTTAATCCTCTCTCAGTGTGTCTTCCTTCGTGTCTCTTACAACCTCCAGCATGTAACACTCTCCCGTTCTTTGTCAAAAACATGCTTTGTCAAAAATACAGAAACAAGATCCACCCTGCCCAGAGCTCTCCACACTCCAAACCCGACAGAACTGTAAAAGAGATGACTCCAAAGTGCTTGAGCAGACAGGGGGTCCATGGGGACACTACAGTACAAAAATTGTCTGGGAGAGTTAAAATTGTCCAGGGCAAGGAGCCTAGTACATTAAACAGCTCAAAATCCTGCTGGCGCCAGTGAAACCAAGCTAGGCAGCTAGTGGAGAATGTTCCCACAACATTTAGTAAATTATTTACCAGGCTGTAAGAATGTTGGGCTGTAAATGCTACAAAAATAATGAGAATAATAATGGTTTGGCTGTGTTCTTTTTTTGGTACAACTAAAAATGTTGCAGGTATGTTGTAAGAAGGTTTGCTAAAAACATTCCAACATCACCCAAACCTGAATAAGTTAGTGTTTGCAGAACAAAAAGAGAAACCTAATGTTGAGAAGATGTTATGCTTACCTAAAACTGGTAGCAGTGTAAGGGAACTCATTTCTAAAATTTTTTGATCAGTTTTGGTGCTCAAAAACTAACAAGTTTGAGCAAAACTTTTTCTTTGCTAACTTTGCTAATAAGTGAATATTAGTCATTTGTACTTAATGTATCTAATGCGGATTATGAAAATGTAAGGAAAACACACAAGACAGAGGAAAATACACAAAATAAGTGTAATACACAAAATAATAATATATACACAAAATAATAATAAATACACAAGAGACAGAGGAAGGGAAAGAGTAAGGGGAAAGTCAGTTCTCGAAGTTGATGTGTTAGACGCAGGAACAGTGAGTAAACATAATGATCAGAGTGACTTTGACAAGGACCAAATTGTGTTGGTTAGATGACTGGGTCAGAGCATCTCCAAAATGGCAGATCTTGTGGGGTGTTCCTGGTATGCCGTGGTTAGTCCAAGGAAGGACAACTGGTGAACCAGCAACAGGGTCATGGGCGCTCAAGGCTCACTGATATGCGTGGGGAGTGAAGGCTAGCCTGTCTGTTCTGATCCCACAGATGGGGCTGCGTAGCTGCAGACCTGTCAGAGTACCAATGCTTACCCCTGTCCACTGCCAAAAGAGCCTACAATGGGCATGTGAGCATCAGAACTGGTCCATGAAACAATGTGGATGGCCGGATTCATGTGCGTCGCTTACCTGGGAAAGAGATGGCACCAGGATGTGCTATGGATGTACCAGAAGGCAAGCCAACGGAGGCAGTGTGATGCTCTGGGCAATGGTCGACTGGGAAACCTGCCTCTTTCAGCAGAATAATGTGCCCTTCCTGCAAAATTTGTTCAGGAATGGTTTGAGGAATATGAAAAAAGAGTTCAACGTGTTGACTTGGCCTCCAAATTCCCCAGTTCTCAATCCGATTGAGCATCTGTGGGATGTGCTGCACAAACAAGTCCGATCCATGGAGGCCCCACCTCGCAACTTAAAGGACTTAAAGGATCTGCTGCTAACATCTTGGTGCCAGATACCACAGCACATCTTCAGAGGTCTTGTGGAGTCCATGCCTTAATGGGTCAGAGCTGTTATGGAGGCACAAGGGGGGCCTACACAATATTAGGCAGCAGGTTTTAATGTTATGGCTGATTGGTGTATTTTTGACTAATACTTGTATATATTTATATTTATATACCTACTACAGTTTTCTTATTATAACCTAGTGTAATACCATTCATACTGTTATCTCCTCAATAAGCTACTGTGTACTATCTAGGTGTGTACAGATGTGTTATAAGTCCTATGTAGGAACTTTTGGATGATACTACACACTACACAAATGAAGCCCCAGGTAAAGTTCTGTAGAAACTGCAGCTCCAGAGTTGATTAAAGTTCTGTGTTATTATTTAGAAGGTTGTGAGTTCAAAACTCAGATCTGTCATGCAGCCACTGTTTATCCCTTGAGCAAAGCCATGAACTTTTAACAGCTCAGTTATATATTTTTGGATTGTATACTCTTTCAGTAAAAGAAAAAAAAAAAAACAGAACATGTGGGTAATCCCTGTTTTCTGATAATCTAAAAGTACTGAGACTGTTCTGTTCATGGTGAAATGAACTGAGACTGTGGGCAGAGTGGTGAATAAGGCCATGACTCAAGTCATTACAAGGGTTACTCACACACACCTGGGGATTTGGGGAGCTGTGAAAGTATAGTGCATGTTTCAACAGCCTCAGGCCTCATACATGTGTACATCAGGGCACAGA
>CM074962.1:6736843-6769092 GCA_037577455.1 Pangasius macronema
TGTGAATGATGAACAGAGGTAGTGAAGAGTGTGCATGATGAACAGAGGCAGTGAAGAGTGTGCATGATGAACAGAGGTAGTGAAGAGTGTGAATGATGAACAGTTTGGTGAAGAGTGTGCATGATGAACAGAGGTAGTGAAGAGTGTGAATGATGAACAGAGGCAGTGAAGAGTGTGCATGATGAACAGAGGTAGAGAAGAGTGTGAATGATGAACAGAGGCAGTGAAGAGTGTGAATGATGAACAGAGGCAGTGAAGAGTGTGAATGATGAACAGAGGTAGTGAAGAGTGTGCATGATGAACAGTGTTAGTGAAGAGTGTGCATGATGAACAGAGGCAGTGAAGAGTGTGAATGATGAACAGAGACAGTGAAGAGTGTGCATGATGAACAGTGTTAGTGAAGAGTGTGCATGATGAACAGTGTTAGTGAAGAGTGTGCATGATGAACAGAGGTAATGAAGAGTGTGCATGATGAATAGTGTTAGTGAAGAGTGTGCATGATGAACAGAGGTAGTGAAGAGTGTGCATGATGAACAGAGGTAGTGAAGGGTGTGCATGATGAACAGAGACAGTGAAGAGTGTGCATGATGAACAGCTGTGTGCAGACTTTGCCCAGCTTCACCCTGGCTTTGTAAAGAAGTGGCAGTTTGCTAACACTCTTCAGCACTGCTATATATACTCACTCCTCCATCACTGACTCTGACACAATGTAAACCCAGTTAAACCCAGCAGCTAGAACAGTCGAGTGGAGAAAGCCAGCTGCTGCCAACCCACAAACAAACATGGATGACATAGCATTTATTTCTCCACACAGTTATATTCCACTTCAGCTTCTGAGCTCCAGAGTGTCACAGTGATTAATTAGAGAGTCGGGGAGAAGAGCATCAGAAGAGCCAGGGGATAAGATGTCTTATGCCTGCAAATTTGCATGACTGAAAAATGAAAGGTTATGAAGGCTTTCACATCTATTAGTCCATTTGCTAAATTGAAATCAGAGCAAAGTTGATACTTTTGGTTTGGTTTCATTTTGCACATACTGGCTGAGGGTCATGTAGGGCTCAGAATGTACTCATAAAACTCATTCATGCATTGGTCAGAAATACAGCCAAGCAATTGGATTTTCTGTCCAAATATCCAGAACACACGGCATTTCTGCAGCATTAAAGCTCTACAAACATCTAAACAACCTACTGTATAGCTTCAGCATGACATCTTCAGGAGAAGGAAGGAAGGAAGGAAGGAAAGAAAGAAAGAAAGAAAGAAAGAAAGAAAGAAAGAAAGAAAGAAAGAAAGAAAGAAAAAGACCCCCTATATATCTTTTCATACAAATGAATGTAAGAAAGAGAAAAAGAAAAGAAACATGTAGATGTACAAACAAGAACAAGAAAGAAAGAAAGAAAGAAAGAAAGAAAGAAAGAAAGAAAGAAACCCCCTATATATTCTAAGCACTATGAAAAATAGATGGACTCTTTGCATGTGACAATGTAAGCAAAGAATGTAACAAACTAAGAAAGAAAGAAAGAAAGAAAGAAAGAAAGAAAGAAAGAAATTCTTTGACTTTAGTGAAAGAAATTCTTTGACTTTAGTGAAGTGAATCTAAGAAAGAAAAACAGAAAGCCAAAGACAGAAAAAAAGAAAAAAATGGCCCACTGTATCACATTCTCACAGCGGTATGATTTGATGATGCGGAGCATCTTAGTGATTTTAACTGCATTAGACTCAGTTCGGTTTTATAGTTTAAATACAAGTCTGTCCATTTCCAGTTTTGAACATGTGGAGTAAATGATACACACAGAGAACAAACAGAGAAATGGAGAAATGCACTGCATGACCCTCATCCTGCAGCCTGCAGACTCTGAAAGCTCTAATTCCAGCTTCAGCTCAGATAATTCTATCTACTTATACCATTACCAAGGTTCTGTAGCAGCGTATATATAATACAGGAATGTCCTGTAGGTCTGAGGTCTCAGCCCCTGAGACAACTCCAATCAGCACGGAGAGCTCGGTTTGTCTCGTCTCAGTGCAAACACATTCCTCTACATGATGCAGTGGAGCGTTTATTGAAATAAATAACCTTTTGCCTGAGGAACAATGAGTGTGATGCCATCCAACAGCAGAATCCACCCGCCAAATCAACAGCGCTTTGGGATGATTAAGATATTATCCAGTGGGGTCAGGTATGTCCATAAAACAACAGTTTCTGGTGAATGATTTAATTTCATTAATTACATGAAGTCATGGCCATTAGGTTTTATTATCGTTTCATTTGAAAGAAGGGAGTTGCATAATTTCCTCAAACCTTTCCACTACAGGAAAACCACATAGTCTGCTGGCAATAAGCTAGCATTCTCCTAGCAGTGCTATAAATTATTGTACCATAGCGCTGTTGAATTCTTGAATCTGATTGGTCAGAATGTGTTGATTAATTAGTTATTATTTCTGTAGTAACTCATTCATAGGTACTTCTATGGCAGATGCTCCACATAATCTAAGGCTAATCGTAAACAGTAATAAATGATATATTTCTTTTCTTTTTTTTTTTTTTAAAGTGCTATTATTGAACAAGGAAATTAATTGTAATCATTGTTGATATGGTGAAGCTTTCTGTAAGGAGTCTCCAGTGTCAGTAACAGTCAGGAAGTTTTCCAGCATGGAAAAGTCTTCAGGACAGAGGATTTTGTGCTTTCTGGTTTCTTGGTAACTTGATAAGCTGCCATGTTTGTCTTATTAACTTCAAGAGAGAGTAAAAAAGAGAGGCTGGTGAGGGAGGGACTGTTTATAGCTGCTGTAACATAAGTGATATCAAGAACTAACTTCCACACCATTAAATGTAGCTAGAAAATCAATTTAAAAAAAAGTATTATGTTATGCTGTTCTTTAATTAATAAAAAAAAGTAATCATTATCAACTTGCTATGGTAAAAGAAGAATAAAAAACTTTGGGATGTATAGGAAAATAATCATCCGGTCATACCCTCATACCTCATTACATCACTCTATGCTTCTCGTTATCCTAGAACAGCACACCATCGTATTTTATTCTGTGTTTATCAGAAATGGATATCCATATCCATATCTCTACGAGGAAAGTAGACTTGTTGCTATAGTTATACACACATTTTCTTACCCACAAATAGAGTTCTGACTCAAGCGGGCAAAGTTAATGTTTGTAGAACATTAGCGCAAACACTGAGAGTAGTAGAATGACATATTAATCACATACAGGTATCAGCTTATCAGTGGAACATTCACATGCCAACAGTCAGCCAAAGTGAAGCCCAGTTAATGAATTCATAACTTTGGAATTTGCAGTGAGATTAAAACATGATTTGAATAATGCACAGTTTATCAGTGCTGCTTCCTGCTGCTGCTTTATGACACCTAGAAGTAATGTTGAATAAACTGCACATTCATTGGCTAAGACAGCAGATGTTGTGGCTAGATTAGATGGACTGAATATTATAGATTCATAGCATAGTGCATAAAAACGTATTTTGATCCTGGCTGTCGACTTCACTGCACATGCGATTGCACAAAATGTAGGACATAATTTTCAGATCACGTCTACACGTCTATACGTCTACACTAAGGACACTAACCACATTAATTAGGTCAGATGTTTCAGAGATGTTTGTGTTAGAATCAATTGCTCAATCTAAAATATGATGAAGTACAATATTGTGGTTTAATAACCTGAAGAAATAGTCAGTGCTAAACAGCTTGAATACAAGTTTGCTAATATCTTAAGGAGATAAAGAGATACTTATTTCTCTAAATGGGAATATTTAGAGGTAGGCTTAATAGTTTAATGTTTAGACACAAGTTTGCTGGAAGAGTTCTGTTTTTCCTTTCATTGTCTCCTAATAAAAAAGGAGGATCCAGAGCAGATCCTGGGAATACTGCACGTGAGGCGTATATACAGTATTGTACAGTATTATTACACTTCTTTGTCACCAAGCCTTTATTTTTGTAATGTTTCGTCACTTTCTCTCAGGGTGTTCACTTCGATTACGTTTCTATGGCAGCGCAGTGTTTGTTGAGTATCACTGAGCAAACTGTCGCACCCATCAAGGCCGAGAGAAGGCACAGTATGGTATTGTTTCCCCCTGAACTCAGCTACGCTCTGATAACTCCGAAGACACACAGACTACTGTTCAGTGTCTGTGTTCGTAGGTGTGATATGACCAGGAAAACACTATCGCATTGGTTTCATCTCATTTTCAGTGACATGTCTCCAACCCGTCCCTTTATCTCTCGCTCTATCTGCTTTCTGAAGTGTTAGTCAGTGTTTTGAACTTTGAATAAACATTCTGAACATCAGGAAATCACTTCGTAAATCAGTCGTAAAGACAGTTCAGAACAATCTCTAAATGTGTGATCGTTGTTAAACAAAACATTACTAAGAGGCTAGACCTGTTTTATTTTGGGCCAGTTTTTTTTCTTTTTTTCTGAGATTCAGCTGTATGAACTTCCCATGAACCATGAACTATCCAAATGCTGGTCACATAGAAGATTTCCTTTTTAATCCATTTGTATATACAGTTCTCTCCAAAAGTATTGGAATGGTAAGGCTAATTTTTTTATTTTTATTTTTTTTGCCATACACTGAAACCATTTGGGTTTGGGATCAAATGCTGAATATGAGATGATAGATCAGGATTTCCGCTTTCATCTAGATGTGTTAAACAACTTAGAACATGGCCATTTCACAAGTGCTCAAAAATATTGGAACATGTGACTGACAGGAGTTTCCTGTTGTCCAGGTGTGCTCTTTTAGATTGACTGTTTAAACAATCAATAGCTCTGAGCTAGACGCTAGTCAATCTCTTTGTTTAAGCCCTGGGTTTCACCTGTGAAGACTGCATTTGCTGTTGAAAAGGATAAACCGAGACCAGAGAGCTGTCTATGGCAGAAAGCAAGCCATTTTAAAACTGAGAAAAGAGGGAAAATCAATCAGAGCCATTGCACAAGCACTGGGAATAGCCAGTACAACAGTTTGTAATGTCCTGAAAAACCAGACATCAAACAGGTCGGTCATGAAAAACAACAGCTCTGACAATAGTGCCAACTGCAAAACACAGGTTTATATTAATGTGCTCGTTCTAAACTTAATAAGCTTACACATTGATTTGTATGGTAGATGCTCCATATAAACATGTAATTGATGATATGGGAAAGTTTTCTGTAAGGAGACATTTATTTAACATTTTTGGAAGGGGTTTCCAGTGTCACTGCTTTGTAACACTGATGAAGCCTTAACTGTAAGTTTTCTGCCATGGGAAAGTCAAACAAGCTGCTTTTTCTTTTGTCTTATTTTCTTTTTCTGCATTTTCTTTTGTCTTGAAGTTTTGTCTAACTTCAAGAGAGAGAAGAGAAAAAGAGAGGCTGGTGAGGGATATGTGAGAACAGGAACTTACTTGTTTTTTTTTGTGGCTGTTCCACAGCATTACATGTAACTAAACTGAAAAAAAAGGTTTTTTTTTTTAATGTATTAAAATACTCTTTAATACATTAAAAAATTGTTAGCTTGGCAAATTGCTGTGATATAAGAGGAATAAAATACTTCAAGATGCACTGTTATAGCCTGCCATGTGTACCCGAGTGCATAGCATACACGTTTATTTACTTTTTATCATTATCAATTATCATTTGTTGAGGAAAATATCACTACATTTTTAGTATATAAACTCATTTTCTCACTTAATAATAAAGTAAATGTTGTGCTTTTTTGTAGAATTTACCTGTAAAAAAACTCTTAGATATTGAACATTACTCGAGGGCCATAAAAGTCACTTATCACTGAGGCCATCTTGAGTGCAGACATAACAGTGGTCTGTAGGAAGCACTTGAGAGAAATATCTACTCTAGCAATCTACTGTAATGTTTTTAAAGCACACACGTACACGCATATACACGCAGATCCAGCTGTGGTGGTAACAGCTGGTGAGTGTGTTAGTGCACTCAGACAAAACAAGGCTTTCAGACTTAGCCTGACAGGAAGATCATGATTAAAGCACTTCCTGTCTGGCTGAGCAGCATGACCACTGGTGCTGGCGTTCTCCTGTCAATCTGTATACATTTTTTTAACCTCAACACTGCGTGTGCTTTATTACCCTACTCTAAGCTGTGACCAGAAAATACTGTAAAAACACAAATGGTCAAATTGTTAGTGTACTGTTTTGGGTGTTTCCATGATTGGGGTGACATTATTGCCCCACTAATATTACACCATGTGCATGTTTCAGATAAATAAGATTGCTAAAACATAATAAAACCTCTACAGCTCTTAGAAATACACACTAATTTTCACCTTCTCACCAAGGAGGACAAAACCGTGACCTATCTCACCTATCTCATATAGTCAATGTTCGGTGCTCCTGTTTTTTTTTTTTTGCCACATCGTTCAGCCTTGTGTGTACAAAAGACTGTTTGTGAGACTTTGATGCAAATGTCAATGACACGTTAAGTTAAATTTTAACAAACATTTTTACAAGCAAAAAACTAATTTCATTAAAACCACTAATGCATTAGCATTTTATTGTAACCTCACCAGTAAAAAGTGATAGCACCTGACTAAATAACTCATGTTTCATTCTTGGCATGTGAGAATTAAACGTAAATTATGGTGTTAGCTAACTAAATCATATTTAATATTTGGACTTATGTGCATGGACTGTGACAAGGCCAACCCTTTTCCCAAGTGTGTGATATGTTCGAAGCAACTAAGCTTACTTTCATACTTCGGTCGAAGAAGTCTTCTACAAACCTTCGTTTTACACTTTTGGACCGGTATTTAGGTTTCAAGTTGCATAGATTAAAAAAAAAGAGCAAAAGCTGTAAATGAGTAAAACAAAACTTTTTCAACAAGCAAACGATTCACTTAACATTAACTTGCTTAACATCTCTGGGCATGCTTGAGGCAAATAATTTAGGTTGAAGGCGTTCAACTGACAAAAAAGGTTGGGAACTCCTGCGTTAGACAAAAAAAACCCATCCTTTTGTCTCTGCGTCTGCTTTTGATAGCTGTCTGCATTTGCTCTTCTGCATGGGGTCATGTTAAAATTAAGGACAGATGCGCTGAAACAGACGATGAGGAAATGTCTCATGTTTGTCACTCCAGAACCTTCAGTCTGTCAACGTAATCCCAACAGCAACAGGAAACAAGAACAAGAGCCTGCTGTCAGCACCACCACCTATTCATGACCTCCTCCATACCTACTGCGCAGGGGAAAGAAACGCATTGCGAATGTAAGACTGACTGAAAAGGAGCCGGTTTGGTGTACTGTCACACTAATGTGGTTTGGAACACAGCCTAAGTATTAATGGCTTTCAGGATGTAATTATCTGCTTCCGTTATTATTGTCTGTTCAATAAAAACAAGAATAATGAGAATAAAAACTTTATTGTGCACATCAATGTCATTTTCACAGTTGTGGAGTACCAGGTAAAAGAACGAAACCTCTCAACCCTAACAAGAGTGTGGCTTGTAAGCGAGGCTAGCAAGAAGCAGCTGTATGAGTTCTGCCCCTGTTCATGCCTTGTCAACCTGATTGCTAATGCTGATGTGGCAAGAACATAAAGAGTTAGCCATCTAATATGAGCTGGCTAGTTAAAACACAAGCTCCATTTGAATGGGAAACGGTTGTGCTTCTGTTTCCTAACAAGTGTGTTGCTTGTGCAGACCTGATTTGCGTTCTCAAGCCTGTCTTTCAATTAATTAGCTGATATTCACTTGTGACCAGCTTGTGCCATTTTTTTTTTGGCTGCAGCATGTTGATGCATGACATACCCAAGATAGTGTGTGGCATACCACCTGCCGTATTTGACTGTTAATTACTCCTACAAGTGTTAGGGAGGCCAACAGCAGCTCAGAATACCAAGTATTTTTACTTCTTTGGCTCAATATTTATGCCATTCTTTTATCTATAGTAAGCACTTTATCCTGCTCAGGATTGTGGTGGATCCAGAGCCTATTCCGGGAACACGGGGCATGATGTGGGATTACACCCTGGATCCAATGCAGGGCACCATGTACACACATTCACACACTCACCCTTTTATTATTATTATTATTATTATTATTATTAGTAGTAGTAGTAGTAGTAGTAGTACTCAAAAGGGAACCCACCCTCATCTGGGTGACACGTGATAGTGCGATTATAAATAATTCCCTTCTATAACTGTGTACTACATGGTCAACAAGTCAAAAATAATGACTGCAGCTTTACAAGTTGGCTTTTATGAATTCTTACAAATGTACAATTTTTCAGGTCAGGGCTAGATATCTTGGTCTTCATTACATGACAGTATCAGGTATTACAGACGTTTGTTATATGTTAGAGCTCTTCCTGGTTTAAGAGGAGTCATGTCTGCTATAAATGTACTCATATTGTTGTGAGAGTGGAAAAATCAGACTGCCCCGTGACCACGGTCACAATTTAGGACACTAAGAAGCCACATTTAGCCTGTATCTGGCCAGGAAGGCCTCTAATAAAGTTGGTTAGGTCACGTACTTCTTTCTTTTAACTCGCCCAGAGAACAATGGGCCACAGTGGGATTTCAGAGCGAGCTCGTATCAGTGACGCCATGACATCACAGCCTGAAAATGCGTTCTCTAGTCACCTGACATTTTATCTAAATGGACTGCCCCCGCATCGCTCTCTCTCTCTCTCTCTCTCTCTCACTCACCCCCAACATACACACTTTTATGTTATCATCACTTCATCTCTCCTCTCTCTGCCTTTCAACAATCAGCTCTTTCTGTTTTTGTCTATATTATACACGTACCTACATTGAGAGTTAAAAGTAATAAGTACGTCATCAAAAACAAGACCTTGTTAGAACAGAACCGGTTTTCTGAAACAACGAACAGGTCTGGTGTTTTTGTCAGCTCTGATCATCAGACATAACATTCCCCTACAGACAAGCCTTTATTATTAAACGCAGGAGACTCAAATCTGCCCGCATGTCTTTGCGAAGGTTTCAGTTTATTTTACTGTTTAGCTCTTTGTTCATAAAGATTAGATAATCAGAACAGCTTGAATCATCTTTCTTTAATCTTAATCATCAGGTGGGGTCAGAACTGGTACTTATTTATTCATTTGAAATATATTATTCATTAACTACTATGAATTATTCTGTATTTACAGTGAAGCCAAGAGGCAAAGGTGAGCAGTTGTGAGTGGGCTTCATAGGCATGGCCCTTGGTTTTGGCTCTATATTCTTAACTGTAAATGATTGTGTTTATCCAGAAAAACCACAGGAGTAGTGTACCTTAACACTGGTAAAACAGAATGATATGGGAAATCATCATTCCCATATGGAAAATGGAAAGTATTAAAAGAATTTTATTTCTAATTGCTCTCTTTTTATATGTCTAATTTCGTGTTAATTCCCACTACACTATAATTCAATTCAATTCCATTTTATTTGTATAACACTTTTAACAACGGACATTGTTAACATTCAGCTTTACAGATGGACATTCAGCTTTACAGAAAATATATAAATTCAGGATATAAATTTTAAATTTAGAAATTTATCCCTAAAGAGCAAGCCAGAGGTGACAGTGGCAATGAAAAACTCCCTGAGACAACATGAGGAAAAAACTTTGAGATGAACCAAACTCAAAAGGGAAGCCATCCGCATCTGGGTGACACCTGATACCTGACATCTGCGATTATAAATAATTCCTTTCTAAACTGTAAACTATATATAACTATAACTGTATACTATATTATAAGGCTGTAGTTTTCTCAATTCTGATTGGCCAGAATGATTAATTCTCTATAACAGCAGCTCTGACAATATTATCGGCTGTAATTCAACTCACAGCTTCACAGGGACTTGTCTGATGGACACACCATGTGATCCAAGACTAATAATAAACAAATAAAAAATATATAATCATTGATATGTTCATACTTTCTGTAGGAAGATGTATATTTAAATTTATTTTTAGAAGGAGTCTTCAGTGTCAGAGTTACGGGAACGTTCACAAGACAGAGATCTTTGTGTTTTCAGTTTTCTCAGTAACATGACAAGCTGCGTTTCTTTGTATTTTTAACAAGAAAGAGAGAAAAGAGAGGTTTGTGAGGGAACAACTGTAATGTAAGTGACAACAGGAATTCATGGATGTTCCATAACATCAAAAGCAATTATAAGCAGTTAAAAAGCATAACATGGTGTTTGTTAATAAATCAAATGTATGTAGTAGTGTAATTAAGTTAAAATGTAATTGTCTGCGAATCACTGTGGTATAAGTAGAATAAACCACTTGGGACTTGGGAAAATAATCAACTTCAGGGTGTTTGCAGTGACTGTGCTTCATGATTGGCTGGATCACAGCACCCTGTCACTGATCATTTTCTACCATGGGGCAGTGGTTAAGATATTATAAGCTCAAATCCCAGCACTACCAAGCCATCACTGATGAGCCCTTAACCCTCAACTGCTCAGTTTTATAAATTATGTTTAAAAAAAAAAAGTAAGTTGCCATGGATAAGGGCGTCTGCCAAATGCCATAAATGTAATCATTTTCCAATAGCAACACTCCCCAAAGTGTTTTATGGCAACCAAAAAAAACCCCACAGTGAATCACACATAGCCACTTGAATGAACACAGTTTGATTTCTGGACATTCACAAACCCACCCAGTCTATGAGAATTCATAAGCAAGAATGTGTGACTGGTTTCAAGCTAAGCTTCCGTGGGAGTAGGTGTGAGAAAGAGCAGTTCATACAGAGCAGTTCATGTTTTACTCAGCATTCACACCTACATGACAGACAGACAATGAGAGAGTGAATGGAAGAAGCCTGTCATGTGCAGACAGTGTGATATTGTACCAAAACATGTCACTTTCTCACATACAGCACAGACTCGTGTAAGACAAACATTTACATTTACTCAAGGCTTCTGTGCAGGGGAAATTCAGCTCTACTTGTACACGTGTCTTAATGCCACATGATCATCAAGAACACAACGACTGCACATCCCGACTTTGTCATCTGTGAAAAGTGGCCCTCTCAAATAGTGTGTGGGTTTTTTTTTTTTTTTTTTTGTACTGTATAATCAAAAACAAGAACAGGCCCGAACAGGCAGCAATGCATGAGGTGCTTGGATTAATGTGGTTCCTTTGTCTGACTGTTTAAACAGATCGATGGCAATGCAGTTACTCACGAAAAGGCTGGTTGACAAAAAGGTTTTAAATTTCATCAACAATAACAAGATGAAAATGAAAATGATCATTTCAACTGACTGTTGGTTTAAATACACTGAGATGAATCAGTGAAAACAACACGCTAAAATCTTCAACACGCTAAAGTCACAGTCGATTAGTGCATTTCTTTTCATTTGTGCTGCATTTATGCAATAAAAAACCATTGGGTTTGTATGTTTTTGTGAGACATTAAACAAAGAAAGCTAAAACAGAGCTGTACAAACAAAAGTACCAATATACCAGACTATTCATAGCACAAACTACGCCGCAACATTGTTTAACCAATCAGACTTGAACAATGCTACTAGCCCCACCCCTGCATAACTTTAGTACTGTTACAGCCACTTTTGAGCAGATATGAAGAATCACAGAACTGGAAACTATGGACCAATAGCCAATAAAAAAAGTCCCACAATTCCAATTTTTTAAGACCAAATGTTCTAGTGTATTGTGTGTAAGGTTTTATGCGTCATTTATGTATGTAGTAAGGCATAAAACATACTGTTATAGGAAAATAATCAATGATTAATACCATGGCAATTTTCCAACAATTTATTAATCAACACCTTCTTACCAATCAGATTCAGGAATTCAGTAGCATGTGTTATAATTCATATTTATCATAAGTTCAGTGTAAAGGTAATATTTACTAGATGTGTTTAAATATATACTTGAGTATATAGACATGAGATATGAGTTACTGGTTGGACATGTGTCACTTATTCCCCTGCTTTTTGTGCACTTCTCTGAGTTTGTGTTTCAGTGCAAGTAGGTATGTTGGTGTGTCCTGTTGTGCTCCATGTGTGTGATTGTAGACATTGTGGGAAAAAACTTGGGATAAATATGGCACTATAGCGTGATGAGGTGGAATTTTCCTCTTTCCTGAGGGAGCAACTGATACGCACTGAGGTATGGCTCCAATCAGTGAGGTCACACACAGGCGCACACACACCGACAAGGCGCTTAATCCTCATTCGCGGTAGTCGCACTGAGAACGATGACATCATTCACCTGTGGTGAGTGCGTACTCGCACAAAATGCCTTTGTGTTTCTGTAAACACACACACTTTCTAAACACGCTGATTAGAGCCGCGTTTGAACCCAAACGTCTCCTTTTAAAGGCTCTTTAGAGTATTTTACACTGATAGGTGTTAGTTATAAAGTAACTACACATTAATACAGTTTCAACAGAAGGGCAGATTAATTAATAGTTTTTATTATGAACGTCTTTCTTTCATTATTATTAATTTAATTATTATTATTATTATTATTATTATTAATTTCACAAGACCTGCGATATATTTTCCCAGGTAGCCTAATCCATATTCCTCTCTGTTTCCTTTCTTTACATTCTCCAGCAAAGACATTCATATCTTAACCTCTATCTTTTAATCTTTTTGCTGTTGCTTTACCCTTGTCTTTATGGGTATATCTGGTCGTGATCAGCTTGAGTCATACATCCGCTATGCTCCATAAAGCACATTCACAGAGAGCTTTGCCCCAGTTCACAGCCTCCTGAGCTATACTCTAGATGTGTCTATAAAACCTTTGCTTAATCATGCTTTATCACATTTATGTATCTTTGAATAGCCTAATTAGTACCTAATGTATATTTGATTTCTCTGTATTACGTGACCAAAATCACACTCTAGGATGTAATTCATTTCTCTTTGATTGTTTGTCACTATACTTTTGCAAGTCATGCTTTGTATGGAATTTTTAGGAATCGGAGGACACAGTGGACACAGGCTCACTGAAACTGGATAGCTGTAGATTGGAAAAGCAACAGCTGGTGTTTTTCCAATCTTCAACTGCCCAGTTTCGGTGAGCTTGTGCCTGTTTTTTGCTGACGGGAGTGGAACCTTATGTATGGTTGCAGCCCATCCACCTCAAGGTTTTTACGTGTCATGTGTCCTGAGATACTTTTCTGCTCATCATGGTTGTAAAAAGTGGTTATTTGGGTTAGCATAGCTTTACTTTCAGCTCAAACCAGTCTGGCCATTCTCCTCTGACGTCTCACATCAACAAGGTGTTTCCTCCAGCAGAACTGCTGCTCACTGGATGTTTTTGTTTTTTGCTACATTCAGTGTAAACTTTAGAGACTATTGGGTGTGAAAATCCCAGGAGATCAGCAGTTTTTACCCATCCGGTACCAACACCCATGCCACAAAGTCACTTAGATCACATTTTTTCCCCAATTCTGATTTTGTAATGTAAACTGCAGCTCTTGACCTGATTCTGCATAAATGTATACATAGCACTGCTGCCACATGATTGACTGGTTAACTGCATGAATTTGCAGGTGTACAAGAATTCCTAATAAAGTTGATGGCTAGTGTGTGTGTGTGTGCTAATGGTGCAATCCTATTAAAATTATTCTGTTGCACCATTCAGTCTAATCTCTATTGCATGTTTAGAACACCACGCCAATGTGATTACCACAGACAGGAATTTCGACATGTTACCCTGTGCTGAGAAAAGAAGAGAAAAGCTGCTTACTGTATAATGGAAGTCCATGCGACAGTAATTACCAGTCATTGCACATTTATGCGGAACACATTTTTGTTTAATAGTTTCATGGATTCCTCATAGTTGGTTGTAAAATAACCCCTAAATAATCTGTATCATTTGTCCTGAGATTTACTTTTTCAGAGTGAAGAGCTTCAAATAGCTTATAAAAAATACAAAAGTGTCTCAGTTTCCATCTTTTTTTACTGTATTGCTCATAAGTACAGTTTTCACAATACTCTCTCATGTTCATCATGTCATCCTAAGCCCATTAACATAAAGACTAATGGCTGTAGTTCTGCAGTTTTTTTTAAATTTTTTTTTATATATAAAGCTAATCTGGACATCATGACCTGATCATAAAGTTTTAATACAGAGTATAAGCATAGTAGTTTACAGAACTGATGGCGGATCCAGTGTGTTAGTGCCTCTCTACAATAATCCAAGAGCTTTGACCAAGGTAAGACTTTGTGAGTTGCTTATGGATGGATATGTAAGTCCACTGATGTCAAAACACTGACTACATTTACATGCACATCAAATTCCGTTTCAGACTACAGCCATACTCTGGATACAATGTTTATATGCATACAGGCATCAGAATATTTCTGTATATATGGTAGTTGTAAGTATAGTAATCTACACGTGTACTTTTTCTTTCCGACTGTCATTTCCTGGGAGCTTCAAGATGCTGCCATTGGTTATAGAGTATTCTCGGTTATTAGTTTTATTACTGCTTTTTCCACACCAATTTCATTAGGACTCTAATACGTCTCACCATCAAAAGTTTCTGACAACACTGCCTCGAAATGGAAAGGGTCAGGTAAGCATCAGTTAAGCTTAGCACCCACAATTCCTTGCGGACTGAGCATGCGCATATATCTCCTTTCAGTGGATATTTCTGAATAAGGTGTTTACATGCAACAAATTTCTGGTTAAAACAGGCATATTCCAGGGGTGGGAATCAGAATTTGCAGAATCAGAATATTGTCTTAATCTGAATTGAAAGTTTGAGTGAGGAACTGAAGAAACACTGGCTGACACATGCCATCACAGGAAGGTGAGGAATCATTTGAGCCAATCGATTGGATTTGTCCCTTACTTGCTGAAATCACACAGAAAGAAAATAGTCACCTGCTTCTTGCTAGCATGAACACAAGGTAGTTGTGTCTTTGCTAAATACATATCAATAAGTCAGAAAGAAGATTCATCATGATGTTCTGTGCTGTATGTGTTTACACACTGTGTGTGTATCTTATCTCTCAGGGTCAGAGGCTAATCACTCAGGAGAAGGGAGGCCAGTGACTGATCACTGCAGGAACAACGCTGAATCAAAGTCTTCTGCTTCTTTATTTTAGACCTGTGAGTGAAGGGCTGTCACATTTTCCTTTGCTTTTGACTTTCTCTCTGGGTGAAAGAGTGTAGTAAGGGGGCACAAAGTGCATCTCACTCTTCTTCCTCATGTGATGCGATGATTCATGGTGTTAAATTAAGGGTTTTAAATCCGTGCGTGAGTAAATATAGTAGCTTCAGTGCATGTCAGTACTATGTCAGCTCTCTGGATTTTATTTCTATATATATAGCAAGAATATTTTAGTAGAGATTTTTGGCTTGAGATATAACACAGCATCTCATTCCTCACTCTTTCTTCATCCCGCTCTTTCTTTGACTCTCTTTGGGCACAACAATAATAATACTCCTTGGTGTTGGGCAAGATTCGAAGCACAACTAATTATAGAGGGACCTTGCTGAACTTTGACCATAGCACACCATTTGAAATAGACCCCGTATATCCATTGTTGATAAGTGACAGAAAGGATAATGACCTGTCTGCCTGTGCTCTCTTTCCAGCCTGTGCAATAGGCTTTGCACAATTTGAAAAGGTGTGGATCAGTTTTCAGTTGCTATTTCAAGCATGGCTTCTCCTGCACCATTTTTTTGACATCTACTATTGTTGCCTGCATTCAAACCCCCCTCCCCAAAAAAATACCTCAGTCTCTCCCTCACTGTTTACCCAACATGGCTAAACCGGTCACTCACAATTTATTTACCCTAAACAGGCCAGCCAGTGACTCAGACTCAATGATGTGCCAAATGGATGCACAAGTATTACCATGCTGGGAATCATCTGTCCTGATCCCATCTAGGCCAGGGGTCTCAGCTTCAATCTTAGGGACCCAAGTTTTCTTAAGTCTGCAAAAGATTTATATTAACATGCTTGTTTCAATACATTATTGTATCTATATTAACAGTTAAATAACAGGAACTTGCATGGCAGACAGTCCACAATGATCTAAGTCTAATAATACGTGGATTAAAAGAATGTGTGATTTAACAAAGAGAAATGTATAATCACTGTTATAGTGAAACTTTCTGTAAGGAGAAGGAGTTTTCAACATCCAGCGTCTCTTGACAACAAGCTCAAGCTTTTTCGCATTAACTTCAAGAGAAAGCAAAGGAATAAGAGATAACAGGAAGAGGTTGATTAAAATATAAATATTAAATGAAATATTGAATGTAACTATAAAAAACATGACGTAGCAATCTTTAATAAATAAAAAAAAATTGCTGTCAAATTTCTGTGGTATAAGTGAAGTAAAACACACTGGGACATGCAGTTACAATACCTCTGCATTATATCGGGTTACACTGCATGTTATATTCCTTATATACTTAAACACTGGAGTTGACTACAATTTCAGAAACCAAAGATGTACATTATAATGCATTATAACATGCAGGGCCTAGAATGTTCTTATGAACAGATATTACAATGTGCCATACAACCGGACATTATGAAGTCATACACTCAACACTCACAACTCTTTATAAAGTGCTATAAATGGAATCATAACTATTGTATCATATTGTATGTATTGTTCCAGACATTATATAAAATTATATATACAATAAAGTTTATACAACACATCATATATACTGTGTACTGTGTGCTAGTCAGCGCTGCGCTGTAACTCACTGTGCCCATTGTCATGTTTTGGTAGTTTTGTACTGTCTTGTGCCGACATGTTTGCACTGTGCACTTCAGGTAAATATGTGTAGTCTCCTGTAGTTCTGTTTGTTTTATGTAGCACCTTGGTCCTGGAGGAATGTTATTTTATTTCACTGTATATGGTTGAAATGACAATAAAAGCCACTTGACTTAACTTGACATATGCATTTATGATGCATTATGAATACTGGATTAATAGGACATTATTAGATCACCTATGCATGCTCAAGGATAAAGTGTTATACATGTACTTATAACTGCTATACAATCCTATGCCACAGATTGTAAGTTATTATGTATGCTATATAAAATGTTATACATGCATTATGATTGCTGGATTCATGGAAAGTGTTAGCATCTTGGCTGTAATGCTGATGTGGGGCTTTAACAGAGACATGGTATTTCAAAGAGCCACCCATGTAGCTGGGTTTATTTTAGGATACAGATTCAGTCAAGCAGAGTGAGATGTTGTTTTTTTTTGCTGGTCCTTGAACAGAAACCAGAGCCTGTCAGGAGAGCAGTTCTCAGACTTCAAAAGTTTTCCTTCCTTTCTATCAAACTGGAGACAGTATTAAAATAATTTTTTAGTTTTTAAGCCTGTTATGGCCTCAAGTAACTCAAGCAATCTGGATTTGGCAAAGAGCATGGGCAAGGGAAAAAAGTTTTCTCTCAAGCCAAACCTATTTTTGAGATGAGCGCAACTCCAAACCCTCAGCATTCTGTCTCTCTGCCTCTATCTAACTCTCTCCTTCTATGTCCTTGAAAAACCCACTGCACGAGCACTTATTCTTGGAGGTTCATTAGCCTTGAAAGCACAGGTCTGAACCTCTGGGCTGCTGTTCAAAAGAGCCTTTTGTGCTGCAAATCTGAAAGAGCGTCTGTGCTCAGGAAAGCTTTCAAGGGGCTTCCCAAGGCAAAGCAGCGCCTTCTGCCACCCATCTGTCATAGGCACTATTAACACTTCATCTTTGTCCTCTAAATTTGTTTTCTCACTCCCCTGTTCCCCTCTGCCCTCATCTGAGCTGTTTCCTGAGGAAGGGAGGGGTTGGTTGGAGGTTCATTTTCTATGTGCTGGCACGTGTTAATGAGGCTTTGCAGGTTCTAAGCTCCTCTCAGATTACACTGTTTCAGGCTCATTTAAGTGACATCAAAAGATCCAAGATCTCCTTCTTTTGCAAACACACCCCAAATACAAATACATACATTCTTTTCTATAGCTTATACCCTGTTTCTAACATGCCTACCAACCACATCTTATGCTTGGTTTCTCCTTTCTAATCCAACCTGTAATTTAGCAAACATTTGTCTTTTCAGAGCTCCAAACTGACTGCAATTTCCTGACCAAGCAGCAGACTGAGGCCTCGTCCACAAGTACATGGATATTTTTGAAAATGTAGTTTTTACTTCTCCAGTTTAATTCCCATCCGCACAAAGAGCAAAAACGATACGAAAATGCCTGTGTGATCAGGACAGACCAGTGATATTACTGAATATCATAATTTGTTAGGTCAAAAATCTCAAGAATAATGTTAAGAGCATGCGTATTGAGTGTTAGAGAAGGTAAAATGCAGAAAAACGGCATCATGGCCAAAAGTTATAAAATGAAAAATGACAAACATGAGGATTCATTTGAGTGGACTGATGATGAGCTGGAACTACAGCTTAAGGGTGATCGTGATTATAAAGTCAGTAATACTAAAGAGTTATCCAAAATATCAGTTTACATTATGGTTTGTACTGCAAGAGCACAGGATTCAGGAGCAGCACAGCACGTACTACATACTGGCGCATTCACACTATAATAAAACGAGGAATGCAATGATACCAGTATCCAGTATCTTTCTGACACTGTGCTCATTTATTCATACTCGCACTTGCAAAAAAAACAAAAAACTACCGATACCAACATCACATATCATGTGATACTATGTGATGTGATACTATGTGACATAAGTCATGTGATATGACTATATCCTGCTAGACTTCTCTGTGAAAATATCAAGAGGAGGAACAGCATCTTCCTACAATACAAATAACCTGACAAAACGAGTTATGGTTTTTGAAACAGTATGCAGAGCATAATATCGCAGAGCAGTATTAGTGAGCATGGTCATTAAAATGCATGAAAGGTGCCGTGCATTGTGCAGACACAAATGTATTCATAAGCATGTGAAGCGAGACACTCTGTGAGTGAGAGCACTTCATTTCTGTGAGCACTGAGACATGTGCGCTTCCTTTTCCCTGACTCTACATGTTGCTGGTGAGACAACTGTGTAATTAACACCATCTTGAGCTCATTTTTAATGTCCACATCATTGCAAATATGTTATCAAATAAGAAATTACAGACCACAAAGTAGCAACTTGGGCAGCAGCCATGATAAACAAAGTCCTGGTACATTCATAGCACACACACAAAACCACAATGGGCATGCGCAGGTTGATGCTGTGACGTCAGCATTTTCAAAAGAATACACTTTTCAGAGTTTGCACGTAAACATTGAAAATGGAGATTTCCAAATTTCCAAATTTCTCCACTTTTAAAGGTTCATTCTTAGAGTACAGGTTTATATGTGGGCAGGGGCTGAACCTTCAAGCATATATATTATTCCCTCATTGCAGACACACAACAAGTAGTTGATATTGTTTTGTTTCCATAGTGAAATAGGTTGTGACCTTTTCTGAGATTTTTCTGTCATTCAAATGCACTGAATCATCACCGATGAAGTAATAAGAGCATTTAATAAGAGCCATTAAAGGTGAATAGAGATGTTACACGTGAGGTCGTTCTGAGAAGCAGGACTAATCAGACCAGAACTACAGGAAAGCTGATAATAAAGGCTGAGCAGACGTAATGACGTGATGATCGCATTTGTGCTCCTTTGAGCTAAAATGTAATTACCTGTTATCATACACCCAGTTTTTATTTCCACTCATGAATGCTTTTTTTTGGAGAGGACATGCCAACCTACAAGATCCTAAAAGATCCTACTAACAGAATTTCACTAAGTCGCAACAGCACTGTTGGAGTTCAAACCAAAAGATTTTCTGAATGGTCACTTCCGTTTCAACAACAGTTCACAACAATCCATGAGGAGAGTGACTCATGTCCTTCACATTACCATGTTATACCAGCTTCCATCACAATTACAGCAGATTCTTAAATTTAAAAAAACTCCACTCAATGAATATTAATTAGTAGTTATTATATAAGTTTGTCTAAATGCAGCTTTTGTCCCTCACACAAACAAATGTTGCCTTCATGGCGCCCTTCAGAAGCTCCACAGAAATCCATTTATCACACAATCCATGTGTGTGTGTGTGTGTGTGTGTGTGTGTGCGCGTATATAAGTATATATATATTTCAGTTTTGCTCATTATAATGAAGGGTGCCAATAATTCTGGAGACCATATGATACCGGGGTATGGCTTGTGTCTTTTGTGTGTGCTTGTTTAGCTTTGTTGCTGTTAAATCATTTGCACAGATAACACAGAGATTCATTATTCCTGTTATTCTGTTATTACTATCTTTCTATCATCCACTCTCTTTTCAGTGCTCAGCAGGGGTAAACTGGCCTAAATCTTATCTTTGGCCTCTACATATTTCTATTGTCTAAGGTGAAGGAGTGTTATCTCAGGAAAAAGGACAGAGAGACATAAAGAGGGATTATGATATGCAATAGAAAGCATAGATGTCTCCTCGGTGCCTTTGCAGCTATGCACTCCATCATTAAAAGCTTTCCATCAGTAAAAGCTCAGCTGAGCTTGGCTGTACGCCTACTGCCCTGTGCGGCGTGTGGAAAAATCAACACGCTGACGTTGCTCTTGTTCCATTTCTATTCCTCTCTCTGTCTCTACTCCTCTCTCGCTCTGGACGTCTGCTGGAACTCAGCGCTACTGTAGCATTGTACTGTCGTAAAATGAGGCTCTGGAAGCTTCCTGCTGACAGTCTGCCAGAGAGAGAGAGAGAGAAATGAGGGCCATAACCTCCTGCAGAGTCATGATTAAAACTAATGACTTTGCTAATTATGACCATGCTGGCAAGGAATTCATTCTGTGTTTGGACTGGACCATCGCTCAAGTGTGTATTGTGTGTTAAAATTTACTGCAAATTCTAAGCTGTCCCAAATTAACACAAACTCAGTCATAAATGCTACATGAGTATATAAAGTGAAGCACATGCCAATACACACACACACACACACACACACACACACACACACACACACACACACACACACACACACACACACACACACACAAGGTTGTGGGACTGGCAGGCTGCCTGCTTGATGATGTGCTTGATGAAGGGCTGATGACTACGTTTTTTTTCCTGCCTTTAGTTAGTCCTCCATCACTGGCTGTACAGACACCACATCCTTAATTATTCCATGTTTTCCCTGCAGCACAAACAGAAATGATGATTACACACACACACACACACACACACACACACACACACACACACACACACAGGCTTGCTAACACATTCTGTCCTCAAGCGATGCAGCACTGCAGTGGTACTGGGATAAACTTTTGCCAAAGCTTAATGCTTCTAGCAGCTGTGTTTGAATTGCATGAGCGGCTGCACATGATTAAGGCTTACGGGCAGACATGAAAAGACGTATTTTTCTTTCTTCTCCATTTGCCTGTTTGGTTTCCGTCTGCTGGAGCGCCACGTTAACGCAAATAGGCCCCAGAGTACTGGCACAGTGACCGAGTACAGCTCCTGACACCGGTCATTACGTGCTCCCTCTGTGCCACTCCCTCACTTCCCAGAAGTTTTCAAGGCCAGTTTGCTTGGCCTCAAGTCTCGCTTTGTTTTACAGCTGCACAGATGTGGATCTGCGAGGATTCATGTAGACACCAGCAGCAGTTTTGGTCCCAATATACAAAAAGTGAATCTCTGATCTCCAAGGATCTTAGAAATCGAATGTGTTTGTACAAGATGATTCCATAATGGGGTGCCATTATATTCATTAACTCATCTCAGGCACCAATATCTCATTTTATTTTACAATGTTTCATTGATTCAATGAGGAACAGGACTAAAAGTAACAGGGTTGAGCTTTTAGCATATTGTGTAGCAAATACACAAAATGTGGTTAATGCTAATGGCATGAGAATATTTTATATTTTTTTAATTAATAATTTACTTTCAATGTATAATTTGGGTAACAGTGTTGGACTAAGTGATCTCATTAGTCAACATCATTGAAACAAGAAAACAGAATCAGAAAATTGGGACAGGCGTACAAGTACTGTAGATAGTTTGACATTTACTATAGTTTACTACAGGTTTATTACAATTCACTAAAGTTTCACTATGTTATTTCATAGTAATTATATATATAAAACTCTAATCTATGCAATGTACATGACACATTTAATAAAATGTATAATGTAAAGCAACATAGTGAAAACATAGTGCATGTTAATAAACTCACAGTAAACTAGTGGCTTTTCATAGTGGTCTGATTTTCCCTGTATGAAGCTAGACTTACATCCTGCCTCAGTATTGCATTACAGGGTTTCAGGGGCAGCTGTGAGAACCTTCACACTCTGGACACGTCCCAAAAAGCATGCCGGAGCCCCTGAATGCCCTGTTGACTTCAGTTTATGGTGCAAATGATCGTCTGGTTTGCAGAGGTGGCAGAGCCGAGAGTCCACGTCACAGTGAAAGCCTTCTTTGTCTGAAAAGCTGCAAACTCCAACATACGGTTCTAATAGTTTTGTGTTCATGTGTCATCTGATGTAACAGACGTAATTGTATGTCTGGCCAAAACAGATGAGAGTAAGGGAAAACAGGGCAGACTAAACATAAATCAAACAAACAAGCATGAGCCAGCTCGGTCTCTCTGAAGTCTGCCCTCTCACTGCGGGCACTGAGGTTCACATCAGTTTCTCTAATTTACCCAGCACTGGTCTGTAAACTCCTCGAAACAATAAGCGACTGTGTGTGAGGATGTGTGTAATGTTTTGACCGAGAGCACCATTACTGAACATGGCTGCTTGGACATTCTCTAACACTTAATCACTTTCCTGAGTATTGTTAGTCCCTATGAGCATTTTATTATATATATATATATATTTAAAATATTTATCCATATTTCTGATATTAACCTCTTAAACTCTGAAGACCCGTCATTAAGTCCAGATTTATGGTCCACACTCTCTTAAACACATGCTTTTCCTATTAGTTTTACTCTAGTTTCTGAGAAATTACTGAACAATATTTTTCAAAATAAACAGCTGCATAAAAAGTAAAGAGTTTTTGACATATTTCGACAGGCTGAAAGAGATATTTTATTAGTTAACGTCCCACATTACATTTTAAACCACATAGAAAATCTACCAGCACCACACAGGCATCAAAGGCATCACATACATCAAGATCTTATAATATAATCTATCCCAGTTATTAATGTTATTCTTTTACCAAATTGCTGTGGTATAAGAGGAATAAAACTCTTTGGGGCGTGAAGTTGTTGGAAAATATTCCACATCCCATCATCCCATCACTGAATATTTTCCTATGACAGAATGCCCTATCATGTTTTATTCCTTACCTAACCTAATTGGGCTTTATTTATGTGACTTAATAAAGTCAGCTTGTAAAACATAAAGCTAAAATGAACATGCAGGCTTAATTAATTATGGAAGGTTTTGTTTTTTGCTTTATAGTGAAAAAAGCATACTGTGACTTCCACAGTGGAAGAACAGAATTTTCATTTTAATACAGATTGTGTTGATTTGGTTTATGTTCAAAAGTTTCTCATTTCCTTGCGATTATGTTCGAGGGACCAGCTAAGGAATTATAACTGAATGACATTGGACAATTATAGGTAATGTCTTTAGGACCAGGTTCTTTACATCTAAACTCAATATTAGTGAATTTATGAGAAAAAGGAAACTAACTGCATGTAGAATCCCTTATAAAAGTGGAACTGGAAAACTTTCCAAAGAAACCCTGTTATAGTCTAGCCTATAATCTCAGTGGTCTGATCATTTTACTTCTCTGTCTGTGTGGAAAGTGAAGTTATATAATCAGGGGAGTTAAACGGAACTGATGGATTGGAGGGGAAACTATGTGCCATTTGATCAGCGGGACAATCCAATAACAGCACTTTTAAAACCCATTACTTCTCTTACTGAGCAAAAACCACAGTATTTGATAGTTAAAACATATGACGTGGCTTTATTCATTTCAGTTTTGCCATTATGGCCAGAAAATGTATGTCTTTTGTGAATGTTTCATCAAAGATGAAGACTTTCAGGCTCTGAAAAGGTTTAAAAAAACCTTTGATAACTTGGTAGTACTTGCAAAAATGTGCAAGCTATTTATACAAAAATACAGGATGATGTCAATGTACACAGATTAGTTTAACCAGAGTCTGGTTTACAGACTGACATCAGCTTCAGTAACTGTGATTTTGTGCACAAATGAAAATGACAGAAGGATACTATTTTTGTTCCAAATATCTTGAAATTATCACTTAATATTACAGAAGTAAGGCTGGATTTATTTGAGGTGTATTTTACACAGTTTTTTCTATTTGTCTCACTGCATTTTATCGGGAATATATTTAATATCAAGAATATCCTAGCAGGCAGAAAGAAAAATGAATTTTACCATAAAGACCCTAGCTTGTATCAGATGGCTTTTTTCCCAGATGTGCACCAACAGTAAGAAAACAGCAAGTCCAGTGTGACCACTACATTAATAGCCATCCTGCCTTCTTGGTTTTTATCAGTTCACAACACTGAAGCTCATAAATTCACAGCCTAAAGTACATCTAGATAAACAACATGGCACCACACTGGGGGTAACACAACAAAAACTTCGGAACCAACTTAACTTTCAGCGGTAGAACTGACTCAGCTTTTGTTAATCGTTGTGCAAAAACCCAATTTACATACGGTTTCCTTCCCCTATTTTACATGCGACATTATTTACACAGTTCTTCTTTGAAAAATACCCACAACATGCCCACTAACCACAAATGAGCCTCATTGGTTCATTTAATTCACAATAAGGTTGAAACCACAGGGTGTCCCAAAAGTCTCCATACATAGGGGAAATTATGACTTTTTAGCAAAATGTCTTCCAAAATTTTTCATACTTAGTTTATATTCTATATTTTATCAGATAGCCTTTAAGAACGCCTTTAACAAAAGAAGAATGTACTGAAATAATTCTCATGGCTGCAATTACATGCATAACACCAGATGTGCTAACACGAGTTCATCATGAGTGTGAGAGATGACTCCATGTGCATTTATAAAGAAATCATGTAGAGGATGTTTTGATAAGTAAAGTTACAAGGAAACTTATAAGGACACCCTATAGAACTCTCAAGTTTCTTCAGTTTTCTCTCTAGGTGAACTCTTAAAGCTTCTCTGCTGAATTCTACAAGTGAGTGTTTTTCGATTCAGAAAAAGTGCTAAAAAGAACCCCATTAGGAAACTAAGAACCCTTAACTGTCCAAAGAATGAATCTTCCAAGGATTTTTTTAAAAAATATATTTTCTAAGAGTGCACTACACAGACAGTTAAAGAAAACTAAAACCAATGGAGTCAAATACAAAAAGTTGTCTGGGAGTCTAAATAAACGTCCAGAATCACGATTGAGTAGGCAGTCCCTAGCTGACCTCCACATTCAAAACACAAACTTTGCCCTGTCACTCATTATTTTGTCAAAAGTATGAAGAGTCCACCTGGTTCTCTATTTCAGTGACACTGACCTTGTCTGAACCATCACTGTCATCATTATCATTGTGTGTGTGTGTGTTTGTGCCACACATTCATACCCAGACACAAAGACATAGTAAACAATACAGCTGCCCACATGCACAAGAACTGTTGATGATTAGCGACGGCCTGTCACAAGCATTTCAACAGCCTTTTTAAATATGCACACTGGGCCTCTATCCTAGAAAACAGGATCTACTCATAAAAACTCATAAAAACTCACATTTAAGGCTGCCAGCTGGCTGTACTAAGACACTAAATGGCAGAATGATGGCAGAAATCATCGCATATCCATTTTTTCTCTTACACTTGTCTGGTTTAAATGGTTTATGGACATCTTTAGTAGACACCAGACCCTGAGTCTGCACAGAAAATATAGGATCTCATATCATTCCTTCATACAGCCGAAGTTTCTCTCACCATCATGACACATTACCTGTGAATGAATATGTATTAATGTATATAGACTTCCTTTCTTAACCACAAAGCAAAGACCCCAGACGTTACGCAAGCTTCTGCAAAGTGTCCAAAAAAAGTCATATGGTAAATCAGACCTAGTCTCCCATCTCCAACCAGAGGTTCAAAACACCAGCCTGGAGTGTGTGGATGTAGTTATTAACAGCAGTTTGAAGTTTATTGATTTTGGAGTATGTGACTAACGTAGTGAGGAATTTGTCAATACCTGGCTGTGACTAACACCTTTTTGTTTTCCAACTTTCCAGTACCATGTGCTATAAGATTCTTTTAAAGTGGAGTAACGACTTAAACACTCAAGACCTAAACACATATCATCCCTTTCCTTTCTAGTTTCAGATAATAATTACTGAATAATATGCTTCAAGATGAACAAATGAATAATAAACTGGGTTAAACAGAAATGACAAGAGTTTAGAGAGCTCAGGAGAGTGCTATTAAATCTGGTGTATCTGGAAAGGCAATGCTGCTACCTAATTAGCTTTTGCATATTTTTCATTTAGCTGATTTATTCCAATATCTAGATTTGTGTTATTCTTTTTATTATTTGTTGTAAAGTTCTCGTTCTTTCAGTATTGATTGACTACATTGCTGTGCCGCCACGCAAGGAAATTTAAAAGGGAAATTGAAAACACTGAGTGTTATGAACCCCAGACTGGTGTTAGCAAGTGGTTGAAAGGTTAGTACAGGACAAAACAAAGTAAAGAAGAAGAAGAATAAAACACTTGGGGATGTGTTGTTGTAGAGAAAAAAAAAAAACGGTGTGTGGTATGGCCAGACTTATAGTTACCACCCCAAAATTGATTATTTCTCAAGAAGTTTTATTCCTTTTATACAAAAAAAATTCTCTGTACTGGTTATCCTACACAGGGTTGCGTGGAGCCTGTCCCAGGGGACTTGGGGCGCAAGGCGGGAGATACCCGGGACGGGGTGCCAATCCATCACAGGGCACAATCTCACACACAACAGACAATTTGGAAATGCCAATCAGCCTACAACATCTTTGGATTGGGGGAGGAAACTAGAGTACCAAGAGGAAACCCCCAAAGCATGGGGAGAACATGCAAACACCATACACACAGGGTAGAGGTGGGATTCGAACCCCTAACCCGGGAAGTGTGAGGCAAATGTGCTAACCACTAAACAATTTTTATTTATTACAGAAAATCATACTTTTTATCCATTTATAACTACAAAGGATGTTGTAATAAGACAAAAAACAGGTTATCTTGTTACCAAGAAACTGGAAAGCCCTCTCTCCTGAAGACTCTTCTGTGAAGGAAAACTTCAAAGAACATCTTTATCTAGTGCTGACACTGGAGTCTCCTTTCAAAAACTACTCAGTAAACATCTCCATACAAAACACCTCACCATATGACCAATTATACAGCATTGTGGTTTTTGAGGATATGTTTTCTTTAAAATAACCTCTTCTGCATGCATTATTAACCCTATTTATCTCTAATGTTAGCTTGCAATGTATTTAACTGGTCTGTGTGTGGTATCTGTAGGTGCTTCCCAGCTGCCTGGTCCATCATCAGCAATGACTTGGAGTGCAGCGGGGCATTTGCCCACATTACTTACATTCCAATTGCTTCTCACACTTGTGCGCTCTCATGAACAGACGTCCATGATACCACCAAACACACATTATATGAATGCCAAGAAACAAAGATCTCTGCATAGTCACATTTTTAGCAGTGTAAATATCCGTAAAATTGAGGAGTTAGAGCTTTGAAGAGGATTGCAGAAGGATAAAAGAATCGACTTGCTGATCAAAACAAACCCACTCCATCTGGTTCTTTTAACTTTCCTGGTTATTTAACTTCACTTTCTGCATGAAGAAAGACACAAACTGATGGCAAACTTAAATCTCAGACCACTGAGATTATAGTCTAGACTATAACAGTGTTTCTTTGGAAAGTTTACCAGCTCTATGGTTCTATTCTGTCTGCATCATAACAATTGCTGAGTTTAAATATGCAAACCTGATGGCACTGATAGATTTTCCAGCATGCGAGTTATACCTGTAACTTCAAAGACAGTAAACAAGTCAAAGTGTGTAGATTTTAATCTCTCATAAATACAGTACTTCTAAATACACTATATGGTTAAAGGTTTGTGGACACCTGACCATCATTCCCATAGCGGTCTTCATCAGTCTGCTGCCATAAAGCAGCAAGCACACAATTGTACAGAATGAGAAACATACGACATCGAAATTCTAAAGGGAAGTGACCTTGATTCTCCGGGTTTGGAAAAGGTCGTACTGTTGCACTCGATTGCCAAAGTTGGAGTGGATGAACTCGAGTGTCCTGCACAGAGTCTTAACCTCAACTCCACTGATCACCTTTAGGATGAACTGGAACACTGACTGAAACCCAACATCAGTGCCTGACCTCACTAATGCTCTTGTGGCTGAATGAACACAAATCCCCACAGCCACACTCCACAATCTAATGGAAAGCCTTCCCAGAAGAGTGGAGGTTAGTATAACAGCGAAGGGGGAATAAATCTGGAATGGTATGTTCAACAAGCACATTTGGGCATGATGGTCAGATGTCCACAAACTTTTTTTGGCCATGTAGTGTACCTCTAACTGTCAGAGCTGCTGTTAGAAAATGTGCTGGGTACTCTCTGTGTTCAAAACTCTCTATGTTCAAAATCTTTTGACTTGCAGTGTCTATTTTAAACTTAATCACAAGGAACTGATCATAACATTAATTGCAGATAAATGTATTTCATATTAAAATCAAAAGTTTACTCAACAAATACATGGAACATTTTGCTAACTGAGTTTGAAATGAATACAGTGTGCTCCATTACAGTAAATCTGTTTTGTTTCTAATGGTTAAGGAGAGTTTAAGTCCCAGGACAGCAGTGAGCCACTGTTGAGCCCTTGAGCAAAAACTTAACCTTTAAAACAACTGACCCTGTGCTTTAACCCCAGCCTCCTTCTATATTAGAATATACAGTTTCCCCTGTGGGAATACTGGAGTATATAAAACCATTCATTGTTACGATAATTACAGACCTTACAGATTCCTGAGTAATATTAAAATGTCACTTTTATGTGCACACATATAGCATCATGTGTGCCAATGTTCGTGCCAAAGTGTCTTAAGCCTAAAACCCTGGATTGTTATAATTTTTTTCCATTTTAGAGCTTGGAATTCAGTGACTTTTATGAATTATTCAGTAATTACACTGAAAGGGTATGTAGTTGCAAGAATGATGAAACTGAACCCAGTGACAGGTCCAGGGAGTTTAAGGGGTTAATATAATTTAAGAATGCATATTCTAGGACAGAGTACTCCTTCGACCTTTTGTATTTTCACAAGGACTGAGACTCCATGACTACTTGAAAAGTAATGTGATCAGTGGAAAAGGTAATAGGTGGAGTAGGTGACGAATGGACCCGCTGATGGAGCCTGGAGGTTTACAGAACCAATAAAGAAAATTCCTGTTTCATTACACCAATTATGTGACTGTTTCAAATAGTGCGAGGCTAGCACGATAACTATAATCTATTCCACCAGGTAGATGGTGCATGAGTAATTCAACCATATTAATGTTCAAATGAATAACGCTGCTTTCATTCCAACATTCATCCATTAAAACATTGACAAAACTTTTCAAAGATCTACTGACAAGTGCAAAAGATATTGGCTCACTAGGTCACAAACTAGGAATACCATCAGTCCAAAACTCNAAGAGGTAAGTCTTTAGACGTCGTTTGAAGACTGCCAGTGACTCAGCTGTTCAGACATCTAAGGGAAGTTCATTCCATCACCTTGGTGCCAGAACCGAGAAGAGTCTCGACGCATGTCTTCCTGGTGGGACCATTCATGTTGAAACAATTTTCTGTGTAAGTTATGAATATAGAAACGATCACATATTAGAATGAGTGCATTAATATAAGGCTGCGATTTGTCTGGCAGCTGGCACTACTGCCAGGGCTGCTGCTATAGAAAATTAATCAACCCCTTCTGACAAAACAGAATTCAATAGCACTATGGTATTAAGTAAAATAAACACATTTTTTTTTGCATTAATTGAAATAGTCACAGGGAATAGATTTAGTGTGTGTACTTACGTTTCTTGTACTCATACATAATCTGTGTAATCACGTCTGACAGGTCTCTCTTACACAAAATTAAATCATGTCTACTATTATGAAATGAGGCCTGAGTGAGTGATGGAGCCAAAGAAACAGTGAGCTGAGAAGAGAGGAATGTATTCAATAAGAGCTGGAATTTCCATTGCAGGATGCTTTGGCAAAACCTCAACTTGACAAAATCTGTTCAAAATAAACACACATGCATACACACACACGAACACAGCACACAGGCCAGTTAGCTGCTCATGGCTACTCTGACTGCATGATCAATAACACATGGACATCAAGATGTCATGTTCTTACACAATCAGAACTTTTATGTGATGAACCAAAGCAGAACTGAAATTTTAAAAATCTCTCTTTTACTTAACTGGGAAAATACCTGTAAGCAATTCCAACGGGACAAGTGTTATTTTAATTTATTTATAAATGACGTTTTGTGTTCCGGTTGTGAAATTCCACTTTAGTCAAACATATATTTACTCTACTGAATAACATGAGCCGGTTTTGAAAGTTCTGGTCTGTTTATATTGCTTTAGATGGCCTACACAGGAAGAAGCTGTTGAGCCACGCATTTACTGATTCATTCCCTTAAACAAAGTCTTAATGTCTGTCCACTCAGCAGCTATTTTAGCAGAACCCCCATGCGGTTAACACCAGTCCTACAAGACCAAACTCATGTCTGCATGAATGGGGAGAATCTTATAAACCAGTAACTGATAGCCAGGTTAACATTCCAAACATGGATTTAAACTACAGTTAGAAATGTGACAGAATGGCATAAATAATTTCTAGTCTTTTGCTCAATAATACCTAAGAAAATGTTTTCAGATTGTTCTAGCTATGAAACATGAGCACCTTTTTCTTAACAAAGGGTACATCTGTGTCTAAAATAATATTAATCAATCATCAGACCATAGGGTGGGCCGAACACCAAATACCTTCCTATTTGATACACATAGTGTATACGGCAATATCTTCTACGCTCAATGTAGTGTATTACATAGCAAATTGGTGACCAGTAGCCTACCAAGCATATGTGGAAAATATGAGGAAAAAAAAAAACCACACTAATAGTCCAGACGCATAATCGTCTTGTTCTGGGAACCCAGGCTACTGATTTGTCCATCTTTACAAATACTTTTTTTTTAAAGGGTTTGTTTCAAGTGCTATTCATGAATATTCTCTTAGACAGGGCTCCAAAGCTAAAGCGGTATTAGGTAACATATTAGCAAGCGCTTTTAAACTATTTTTTATGTGCAGCCTGCTCTGTCTTTACAAATACCTTCATGTTGCTAATCCACAATAAACCATATCTCTCCTGTATTAGCTTCATCATATTTACTTGCTAGGTTAAGAGTAACGGCTGCTGCTTTTGGCATGAAAAGAAAATTAGAAAAGGATAACGTCTCTGGTATGAGAACATTTGTAACATTAGTCAAAAATCGGACAGGGATGTCACAAATACAGCAAAGTTCCTGAAATCTGTTTTTTCCACTTTACGCCTTTAATAGCAAGGCAACTGATTACTTTTATAGAAGAATGGGACTCCCATTCTTATTATATATATATATATATATATATATATATACACACACACACACACACACATTAATGGGCATTAATATAGAGTTTATCTCCCTTTTGCTTAGAGTTTATCTAACCTCCACTCTTCTGGGAAGGCTTTCCATTAGATTTTGGAGTGTGCATTTGCCCAATCAGCCACAAGCGCATTAATGAGTTCAGGCACTGATGTCAAGTGAGGAGGCCTGGGATGCAGTCAGAGTTCCAGTTCACCCCAAAGGTGTTCTGTGGGGTTGAGGTCAAGGCTCTGTGCAGGCCCCTCAAGTTCTTCCACTCCAACTTTGGCAAACCATGTCTTTATGGATCTTGTTTTGTGCACAGGGGCACTGTCTTGATGAAAAAGGTTTGGGCCCCTTAGTTCTAGTGAAGTGAAATCGTAATGCTACAGCATTAACATTCTGTACAATTGTGATTCCAACTTTGTGACAACATTTTGGGGAAGGCTCACATATGGGGTGATGGTCAGGTGTCCACATACTTTTGGCCATATAGTGTGTGTGTGTATGTGTGTGTGTGTGTGTGTGTGTGTGTATACAGTTGTGCTCATAAGTTTACACACTCTGGCAGAATTTATGGTTTCTTGGCC
>CM074962.1:6788271-6817730 GCA_037577455.1 Pangasius macronema
TATTTGAATTTATCACTCTGAATTTATCCCTAATGAGCAAGCCAGTGGCGACGGTGGCAAGGAAAAACTCCCTGAGATGATATGAGGATGAAACCTTGAGAGGAACCAGGCTCAAAAGGGAACCCATCCTCATAGGGGACTCGGGGCATAAGGTCAGGGACACCCTGATTGGGGTGCCAAATCAACACAGAGCAATTTAGAGATGCAAATCAGCCCACAACACATGTCTTTGGACTGGGAGAGGAAACCAGAATACTCGGAGGAAACCCCCAAAGCACAGAGAGAACATGTAAACTCCACACACCGTGCAGAGGCAGGATTCAAGCCCCAGCCCAAGCGTGCTAACCATTAAGCCACAATTCCCCTGGGAATCTTTTAATTGCAGGTGAAATGGCACCACAATGGAATCATTTGATTGATGAAAAAAATAAATCATTATTTTACAGTTTATCTACAAACAGAATTGTTAATTTAATAGTTTTCCTGTTGAAACCCCCTAAACCCCTCTTAATAATAAATGAATCTCTAGTTCATTTATTTGAATATGCCTCATTAACGTGTCAAATTACTTAACAGTTTAATAGACAACAAAGAGGGCAAGCTAAATAACCTGCGAGCTGAAGTCCACATTTATATGACATCTGGAAACTGGAAACAGATTTTTTTTCACTCTAAATATTCTAACATACTGTCTTTAAAAGTAAAGAGAGAGGTAAAGACAAAGCAAAGGGTGTGAGTGACGGTTCCACATTTTGGGGGGAAACAAATCCAAAAAGTCTACAACTTTCTGAATCCAGCACTTAGTTTTTATAACATCACTCAATTTAAATATTAACCACAGAGTTTATATGCTAATTATTTATCCATTACAGCAGACACAGGACTTATTTCTGGCTTATTTCTGAAGAAACAAACGTAAAGCCGAACTTGCATTAAATGCCTTCTGCACATTAAATCAAATCAAATCAAATCTTTGCACATTATATCAAACAGTTTGATTAATGCACCATAAGATCATGGAAAAGATTTCTTCCAGCATATTTTAGAACAACCAGCAGCTGGTGACAGCATTAAAATCTTTAGTCGAGCATTTTTCCCCTGAATCTTCTAACTGAGTTCATCCTCATTATTATCATTCTCACAGTAACACAATAAACTTGAATAAAGTTGTTTCGTTGTGTTATTTGTAACAGAGGTAACTGATGATGCGCTGAGAGATGTCTAGTTTGGTGATGACCTGCAGCGCTCTGGTGCCCAGGACACGCCTCAGTGTGATACGACTCAGCTGCTGTAGAGACAGAGGACAACCTGCAGGAACACACACACACATACACACACACACAACAAAAGCAAAACTCATACTCATCACTTAATGGAACAGACCAGTGTTTTTTAAATGAATCCACAGCATCTGTACCTGATCTCCTATGTTTGATTACCATGGACAATAATTTCAACAGTACTTTACTGAGAAAAGAATAGACTATGTATGTATGTATGTATGTATTTATAATGGATGATTAAGGGCAGTTGTTGAATTCCAGATTTAAACATCCCCATTTTTATTCATGTTTACACTATAACTATAAAGATCTTAGGATTCAGAACTTAATTCAAAACTCTCTTACTGGAAGAATTAATGAGTTTTCTACAAAAATATACGTTTTGCACAAACAATTATTGACCATGCCAACAACTGCCCCTAGACTTTGCGTAGACAGGTTTTCTGTTTTTTTTTTTTCAGTATAAAGAAACATACAAAATTTTTATTTGTGGTAAACATACATATGCTACACATGCAGAACACAGAAATCAAGTAAAAAAAAAAAACAATAAATAACACTTTCTTTAACAGCCTGCATTTTTGACATAAACCATATTATATATATATATATATATATATACACACACACAAAATGTCAAAATGTAACTGTATTCTCACTCTCATAGCGCTGTAGACAGATGTGAGATAGGGATCCAGGGGTCGTGTAATCTATTGGTTTGCGTCCCATGTTGTCCTTGACATTAATGTCTCCACCGAAGTCCACCAGCAGATCAATCAGGTCCGTCCGACCCACTCTCGCTGCGTGGTGCAGAGCTGTCTCGTGGAACTTTGTAGCATTCACACGGGCACCTTTAATATTTAAAAATATTCCATTTCCAAATTTTCTATTAAAAAGGAATACAAAGCAGCTTGACATTTATTTATTTAGTCTAATATTACTGTCAATCTCTTTAGAAAATAGTATAATAAGCTGATCATGTCATTACTGTTACACCTGAATTAAACATGACAAGGTGTGCTGTTATAGGAAAATAATCACTGATGAGGTGGTGTTCCCATTACTACTCTGAAAATGAGCTTAAAATAGCATGCCCTGAAGTGTTTTATTCCAATTGCACCACAGCAATTTGTTAACAGTAACATTTTTATTAAAGAATAACACAATGTACTTTTTATCAGTTTATAGTTACGTATAATGTTGTGGAACATCCGTGAACCAAGTTAGTTCCTGTTATCACTTACGTTATGTAACAGAAAACTATTACAAAAGCACTGACACTGGAGACTCCTTCCATAAACACAGTCTCCTTACAGAAAACTAATATCTACAATTAAATAACAATTCATTAAACTGTTTCTAATTATTATTAGGCTTATATTATGTGGCACGTCCCTGCTGTTACTATAGAAACAACAAAATATGAAAATGAGTGCATTAATATAAATCTGTGATTTGCCGTACAGCCTGAACTGCTTTCAGAGCTGCAATTATAGAAAATAAATTAACACCTTTTGACCAATCAGAATCGAGAATTCAACACTGGTGTGGTATAACAGGTAATAAAACATTCAGTGAAGAGTCAGTAGCTGTCCTCGTCTTTGTCTTTCTCACCTGCATTGAGCAGCTGTAAGGCGCACTCCAGATGTGCTTTAGCGCATGCACTGTGCAGCGGGGTCCCAAAGTAAATGTCAAAAGCCTCCAGCAAGGCGCCTTTTGATATAATCAACTTCACACATTCTGGATTACCTGCACCCAAAATGTGCAATTATCCCAATGAATCAAACATCTCTACACTCCTGGGCTAAAAGAATGGGCCAAGCCCAAAATGGCAAAATATTTAGCTTTTAATGATCTTAACGACAAATCATTGGTCAGAAAATTAGCAAGAATTAAACAAATGCACTCCTGACAGCTCCTGTGCCACCATTTGCTCGTTTACTTTTCCTGCAGTGAACTGTTTGTTTGGGGAAAAGCTAGAAACAGAGAAATGCACATATGCAGTCTTCTTGTACACAAAGAAAAAATCATGATAATGATTAAAATGTTTGGTGTAAAATTCAAACTAGCCCATGTCTGGGTGTACAAAATGTTCCAAAAATATCTTCTGATATGTTTTTTTCCCCCTAATAATAGTAGTCATTATTTGGTTATCTGCCTTACCTGATGCAGCATATCAAGAGCCTGATAACAAGCTCATGAATGGAACCAGGATTGATAGAGCAGGGAGAGTTCCACAGTATATGTTTAATCCTTGCTAATTTCCTGGCCAATGATTCGTTGTTAAGATCATTACAAGCTTAATATTTTGCCATTTTGGGCTGGGCTTATTCTTTTTGCCCAGGAGTGTTCATACTATTCGTGGTTTATAACTGCATGTGCAGATCTCACCAATACACACTGCTCACCTTGTATGCAGGCCTCATGCAGTGGGGAAGCAGTGAGGGCCGTGAGGGAAGGATTCACTGAAGCTCCATGCTCCAGGAGCAGTCTCACACTCTCCACACTGCCTGCTGCACACGCATGGCACAGAGGGGTGCTACCATGAATGGTCCGTACATCCACCTTAAACACATCACACACAGGGACAGGGTTTCTCGGACAATAAATCTGTCAAATAAGAATATTTTAGTGCTGCTAAACTGTTAGTCTTCTATGTTCTGTTCTTCTATGAGTAAAGTTTAGCAAGACAAAAAACAACAAATCATGACATGCTGACTTAAGTTGTCCATCTCTGTTTTTAGATTTTTACACCATGATACAAAGTAAAGACCAGAGAGAAGACCACACTTCACCTGTGCGCCAGCGTTCAGAAGCACTTGAACGCACTCTGGATGATCGTGTATGCAGGCATCATGGAGCGGGGTCATGTTGTCTACCGCCACTGCATTAACCGAAGCACCACTTTCAACCAGAAGCCCGAGCTTCTCAGCTTGTCCTAAAGACGCTGCCTCATGCACTGGCGTCCGCTCAGACCAGAAGCCTATAGGACATGTGTAGGAGACCTCATGCTACATTACTTCTCTGCATAATTCAGAAATTTGGGTATTGACAAATACGGTGGTTAGACAGCAGATGATTTGGTTGAGTTTAGATACATAAGGTTAAGTTATAGCAATGTCAATAAATAAATAAACTATCCTGGACTATCACATTTAAGATTTGTATGGCATTTGGAATCTGGACTTATTAGTCTTGTTAAGGTGGAGCTGTTGTTCAATAATTAGCTAAACAAGTAAAAAACAGTGTAGATGTGTATAACTTCTCAGCCAAGCAATAAGGATGTGCTAGCTCTATTCAGATATGAAATATTAATGACTGCCATCCTTGATGTCAATCTGCAAAAACTATTATATAAACAGTACACAATAGTGGAGACACTATTCACCTGAATAGTGTCACAGAGTATATTACACAGTGTATAGTCTCCATTTATCTGTCAGAGGCAGTATGTATGGATCTGGCTGGATTGACTTTTTTGTACTTTATTTATTAAATATTTTTCGTTCTATGCAGTAAATAATCTGCAGTGAATGTTTCCTGGAAACCCGGAAATGAATCGTGTCGACTTTTCACACCTTGAGAAAAGCCTGACTCACTGACTTCCCCAAAACACATCCTACCTGCAGGTGAATCCATGTTTATTTCGGCGTATTATAAGGGGCAACACTGTCATTTACCATGGTACAGTCCATCTCCCCCGCTGAATGGTTTAGTCCCATCGTGTCCCAGCTTCAGCTAGCATGAACACTCAAAACCCTTCCTTCACTTTACTCCACACACAGCTGTGTTTATGACTAAACATTTATTTTTAGACAAAGAAATAATGTGAAACTGGAGATTACGATTCAGGTCAGACTTGCTAAGAATCATGGGAGTTGTGGTTTCTTTATTTGAGATGTCACTTAAACTTTTTTCTTACTTCATAATAAAAGTCTGCTACAACTCAGAGTATAAATATTAAATACACAAACCTTTTAGCTTGAAAGATACTATTTGTTATTACTCTGACTCTGCCAACAAATCTAAAGGATATATTTTCAACTTTTTTATTTTGTTTGGCAAAATTTTTCATCCATAAACAAAAATTTATGGGCTCAGTTCCTACTCTTTCACATTTTCTGATTGAGGTTAACTCACTGCTCACTCTTTTTGTTTGACTAGCAATAAAAATGTCAGGTTTTTGGAACTATATGGAAAATGTATTTCTATTGACTCTAAGTTTAGATAGCTTCCCTTCATTGCTCTTTTATTATTATTATTATTTTCCCCTTTATTGTAACCTACATACCCCCTTTGTGTTTTATTTCTCCTCTTTTCTAACTTCTATTTTTTTTCTTTGTTAATGTTTTCCTGAAGGTGATTGTAATATTTTCATCCGATTTCTTGAATAAAAAAAATTAAATACACAGTTTCCTGTATTTGCTTTAGAGTTTAAAATGAAGACACTTACAGGAAGAAAGCTCTTAAGAGCTCTGTGGATGGTTGAGAGTTCCAGCGTCCTAACCACTGAGATACCAGTGCTCAACTGCTGAAACATGCTTTTCCAGGAGTCATCCATTATAGACTAATGTACATTTTAGTTCATATTCACTCAGCACTGTTACCTGAACAAACAAAGTGAGGTTCATGAAGACATGGTGTGCTAAGTTTGGAGTGGAAGAACTCGAGTGTCCTGCACAGAGCCCTGACCTCAGCCTCACTGAACACCTTCAGGATGAACTGAACCCCAGGCCTCCTCGCCTGACATCAGTGCCTGACCTCACTAACGCTCTTGTGGCTGAATGAGCACAAATCCCCACAGCCACAGCCAAAATCTAGTGGAAAGCCTTTTCAGAAGAGTGGAGGTTACTTTAGAAGCAAAGGGAGACTAACTCTGGAAGATGTTCAACAAGCACATGTGGGTGTAATGGTCCAGTGATTGGCCATATAGAATATCGGGTTATTCTCTGTTTTGTGCATAAGAAAGCTTGTAAAAGTGACCGTACCCCTAGATGGGTTAACTCATTCATGAATGGTTAAATGCATTTTTTTATTCATTGTTGAAAAGAGAAATGTTTAATTTAACACTTACTAGAGGTTTCATAGCAGCACACTGATTCCGTCAGACAGTGCAAGACTGAAGTGTAATGCTGATCTTTAGATTTGCGGTGATTAGTGTAATGCACTATATCTCCCTTTCTGAAGAAAAACACAAACCACGATTTCGCACGTTTTTACTTAATGTTTTTACTTTAGCAGTACAGAAATTATATGAGCCCCATCTGCTCAACACAGTTCTTCCGTTCATTAAAACACTGGTGACATTTTGCACAGGGCCCCTGCCATGTCAATACTGCAGTAGACATTTGGTCCTTTCTAAAGCAAAAGAGAAATAAAGGAGAACTAGGCCACTTTTCTCATGTGTTTTCAAGAGCTTTTTTTTCTCGGCTGCTAAAATAAGAGCACAGTGTTCAAGCAGCTTCATGGTCTAACGTTAAAGAAAAGACTGACAATTTCAACAAAAAAACATTTTGTGTACACTTTAGTGTTTTAAAAATTACCTCCAAAAGGCTTCTTCGAGGTGTAGAATGACTGAAAAACTGCTTTTAAAAGGAATAATACAGAGCAAATGTTACCTCTTCTAAAAACCCTCTTGGCACTACTTTATTGCTCATTTCCAACCTGGAGGCAGTTACAGACCCTGGAGGCTTTTTGAAGGTAATAATTGCCACACAAACTAAAATGTGCAAAAAATGTGTAATTTTCTGAAAGGTTGGAGCTAATCATTAAGTACATTTTTTATTACCATTTGATGTATATGAGTGGCTCAAGAATCACACACTGCCTCTTAACAGAGATGTAAAGGCAAAAGTTGCAAAACCCCCACAAACTCCCATCCCTATTAACAGTTATGCCAAAGTCTTCATTTGTATTATGTATATATAGAATCCTCATTTGTATAAATGTTTATATTATCAGCGATCGGATAAGCATCATTAAAGGAAGAGGTTGTATGAATTTGGTGTTCTTGACACGTCCCTTACGTTTGCAAAGCAAGGTTTGGACATATTGCTAGCTACATTGCAGTAACTAGTAAAAGCACCAATCTGTAAGAAAATACCATGTACTGAATATTGAGGTTGGCATTAAAAGCTGGTAATTGCAGCTTAAAATCAAGCAAACTTTTGACACCTCTGTTTGGGAGGCTATCTGTAAGTTTTTGTACATAATTATAAAAAAATAATTCTGCTTCTTTGTTTTTAATCCACTCTGTTACTTGTGCCTTTATATCACTTGAGAACATCCAATGATTTGGCATCTTTGGACTAAATGCCCTCCCTGTGAGAACAGGGTGAAAACACAATGATGGCAACTGAATACAGGACATCAACCAACAATCAGTGCAATATGTCTCATAACCTGATTATACAAAGCAGACGACCTGACCCATCTCCCCTTTTAAATGCTAAATCTGTAACTGTATACATGAAATTCCTTTATGGAGGAAAAACAAACAAAAAAAAACAAAAACAAAAACAAAAAAACTCATTTGAGATAATCAGCTAGCCCATTTTGGTTACCATTTTTTTTCTTTTCCAAATTTTCTTTTTTTTTTTTCCTTAAAGATTACCATCCTCTGAATATCTGATATTCAACAATGTTAAGAGCTCAGTTTACTGGTCGGCCCCGTCGCCGAAGATGTCGTTCTTCTTGCGCTCCATCTCGGCAAAGTCAAAGTCTGTGCCAGTCATACGCTTGTAGATGTCCTTGATGTCATCGCAGGTGGTCTCGAAGTGGGTCGTGGCATCGTAGGAGCGAGAGATGAAGATCTGGAGACAAACAAAGGGCATATGGAGTTCATTAAACTCTAGAGAAGGAGTTGTCAACTGCTGGAGAGTGGGGGGGGGGGGGGTGTGGGGTACTGCAGAGTCAATTAACGTTAAAAAAAAAAAAAAAAAACCTGTAAGTGAATATAGTTTCTAAACATAAACTAGCTCAACTTCTGTAGCAGATCCTGTGTTGTGGCTTGTCCAAACACTTGCATTTTTTGGAAGGCAGCTCATCAGAGCAGAGACTAGCTGCATGGTATGATGTCAATAAGGGGAGAGTTGAAAACAGACTGTTTAAATAATGTACAGAGAAGTATTTGTTTATCCGCTCAAATCAAATTAAAAATAAATGCGTCTCATCTGTTTAGAGTCAATGGCACTAGTCAAAAGTAATGTGAAACAAACCCATCAAACTGATGCATCTTATTTATAGCCCCAATCTAATCATTAAAAGGTAACTGTTGCTGCCATTCAGTCATTTTAGTTGCTTAGCCAGACTTTTGTAAGCAAGGAATTTTTATGTAAGTGAATGAAACAAATTTTAGTCAAATACCCCTGCCTTATAGCATGTTCAAGGCTTTGACCATTTTTATTTGTAACTACTTAATGAATACATTAGCATACAACAACCAATTAGAAGGCCAAATTAACTTCCCAGCAGACTAACCTGGCTATCAGTTCCCAAGTCGGTTGGACCATAGAGATCACTGATGCTCACAAATCTGTGGAGGATCAAACAGGAGAAATTATAAGCAGGGAGCATTATGTATTTTCCCCACTATATCATATCACTTCAGGATATTAAATCACATGTAAAGCACATACTTCTGCTCGATAGGCTCCAGCAGGTCCAAAGCTGGTTTAATTTCCTTCTCAGGGTCGTTAGTCTCCACAGTGGTGCTGGCGATGGCGATGTATTTACCCTGCGCTGCCACGTTGTGTGCATACGAGATCATGCACACGTAGATATCTGCAATAAAGAACAAACATTGTAAATCAGTGGTAAAAGATTTATCCTCAAAATGAAACCTACACAGCCCCATACCACTGAACATCACTTCCTGTGTGCCTCACCGTGCTTCCTGTTGACCTGGTTCTGAGGGATGATGATCTGGCAAGAGTTGGAGTCTGAGGTGTTCTTAATGGGGTGGCTTAAGATGCAGATGACTCGGATCACCTTGCCGACAACCTTGGCCCGGTCCATGATGTAGCTGGGGTCGCAAATCAGCTGTTTACAGCGGGCAATCTGAACACATGCAAAGATAAACATTCATACAGATTTGACATCGCACCATTTCCAAGCCACTTATTAATTAGTGACATACTGGTTGTATCTCTGACATTTGTTTACTGCATATTAAACACAATATTATACAGTAAAGAATTTTCGTGTACATTTCATACGTGGCAAATAAAAGGTTCTGATTCTGAAAAACTACAGTGCAGCACAGAAATGAAACAGAAACGCTGCACATGGTAACAAGTCAGAGATCATGTGGATACGCAGGTGCAGCATCAGGCATCTGATAATCGCATATGAGACCACAGCGGTAGGCCTGAACAACGACGGGCGAAAAGACAGCCTAGAGGGAGGAAGTCCAGCACCTGGCAGTGTGGTGTGCTGACAACAAAACGTGCCTCAACACCCAGAAGACCAAGGAGCTCATCACGGACTACCAGCAAACCAAGATGAGTCACATGCACCCCTATCTAAATCAGTAGGGCTGAGGTACCTTTAAGTCTACCTTCAGGTTCCACATCACTGAGCACCTCACCCGGGCCCTCAACACCTCCACCCTGATCAAGAAGGTGCATCAGGGAAAAGCTCACCTAGCTACTTGATGATAGTGAGCTTCTATTGCTGTATCATCAAAAGCATACCAACAAACTGCATCTCAGTGTGGTATGACAGCTGCACAGTCTCCGACCAGAAGGCCCTCCCATCTGAGAAACGCCACAGGAGCCTTCGTTATTGCACCAGCAGGCTAAGGAAAGGGTTCTTCCCCTCGGCAGTCAATCTGCAGAACCACTCACAACAGCGCTAATCCCCTCTCCTCCAACTGCCCAACTGCTGATTGCACTCAAGACTCTTACAGTTTGCACATACTTCTCTTTTTCACTACTCTCTGCACAAATACTTCTACAATGGACTCATTTTATACAGTTTGCACTATTTTACACATCCTTCTAATTGCACCTTCAGTTCAGCTGAAACTGGTTCAGTTTGATTCAGTTGTTCACTGGATCCATCATCACTTACCACCATTCTATTTTTGTATCCATGTTGAATTGCATCATACTTGGATCAGTCTTGGATTACATTAACCCATGTCTCTGGACTGATGTTACTCACACATCATGTCATCTGCACGGTTTTCATGCCTAACTGTATTCGCACGTGACTTGCACTTTACTGCTACCTTACCTCATTGCCTCTTCCTGCACTACACACTCAATGCCACTTTGCTGCTTTGCACTGTTTAGATGCTAATTGCAGTTTGTTTAGCTTTGTACAAAAAGTACAGGGATGTGTACAAATTATACATCAAACTGCATACAGTTAGACTATTACAACTTATCATCAGAACAAGTATAGACGATTCCACAAACACATTCATTAGTCGCTGTTGTGGGGATGTTTACTACTCAGCGTGGTGGGGGAAAAAATACAGTGAGGCAGATGGTAATGAAAACAGGATAAATATACTTTGTTAGTTTGGAAATAATTTAGAATATATATATTAAAAATAATTCTACAGTCAAATGCTCATTGTGTAAGACTACGCTGGGAATAGACTTCTATTTATTTTCTTTTACTTTATTGCAATGTTATCAGTTTCATATTAAATTGTATAAAGTGTAGAGGCATGCAGGATTTTTTTTTTTTTAGGTCCACACCCACCTGCTCCATAGATGGCACTTAATGGAATTCCTCCTACTGTTATTTTTGTTGATGAAGCTAAATAAGATTTAAATAAAATCCTTGCAGTGTGCCACAGTGAATTCCATCATGAAAAATGCTGTGCAAGAGTGCAGCAGATTGCTCTTCACTACTCATGGCAGCTGACAGATTCCGATCCAATCTCGCTTTAGGGCGCTACTGAGGAATTGAGCATGGTGGTTCGACTAATAGGTTATTATGAGCATGGAAAAACCTCGCACAAGCTGCTGTAGACGAAGCATCCTCCCTCCAACGAAGGCTGCTCATAGAGCTATAAGGAAGACTCTCTTTGCGGACATGAGCTTCAGTGCTGCGTACGCACACTTCCAGAATCAGCTATTTCAGCTGAGCTGCCAGGTTGTCTACACGAGTGCATTTTAAGAATCCGTACACCATTACATGGTGTAATATGATACAAAGAATTATAATTTTGCCCATTTATTGCACTGGTTTATTTATTCTCACCATTCACCAAGTCATGTAATTTGCTGCCTGTCTATCGCTGTTACCTGAAGTGCAGGTAGTTAACTACCTTTCAGAATTAGTCACGCAGCCCACAGCGTGCACGCAGAATTAATTCCTCACCTCTCCCTCAGATTTGACGCCCACTATTTTGCCATTCTCTACAATGATCTCTTCAATTGGCTTGTTGAGCATGTAGGTTCCTCCATAGATGGCACTTAATCTGTAAAACACAAACATGTCAAATTTGTACAGAAAGGTGAAAATATTTGTGTTACAGCTTTCAAAAGCACTAAACTAATATCCCTGTGTATACGATAGAAGAGAGGCTGACCTGGCAAAGCCCTGAGGCAGTTCTCCCAGACCATACAGTGGGTAAAGATAGGGGCTCTTCCCGTATCTCGCCAAGGACTCACTGTACAACTTAATCCTATTTATTGTGTCTAGGCAGGGCTGATCCAGATAACTAGACACACACAGAGAGGAAGAGAGAATTATCACACACCTAGCATCAAAAGAAAACATCCAGCTTCCTGTTAAACACTCATTTATTTCTGAGGGCGAAGACAACTCACTCATCTGTGCGGTAGAGTGCAATGGCGTGGCCTGTAAAGTCAATGACATCCTGCCCCAAGTCAAACTTCTTGTAAACCTCACGCATGGTGGTCTTGTTGGGATCCACACCCTCCATGGTTTTGGGATCTTTCTCATCAAAGTTGGCTACGAAAACCAGAAATTTCCGGAACCGTCTCTTCTCAAACAGCCCCATCAGGCCTAGAGAAAAGCATTGTATAGAAATGAGTGCGACTGAATGAGAGCGCAACACCTGATGATTAGGAGTGTAAGAGGAACTGAAGTGCACTTAACTTGTAAACAATATGACTATAACCACACTTCAGTGTTCCACGTACAAAAAAAAGGGAAGTACCAATATTTAAAACTTTCAGAAACCCACTTCAAGAAATCACAAACTCCAAGCAACAACTTTTTTGCTTCCCTAACAGAATCAACCGATATCAAATATCACATGTGACTAGCGCTAGGGGTTTCATAAAACACAAATGTGGAAAAAAAAAATAAAAAAAATAGTATGCATAAATGACATGTACTTAGAGCCATTTAAAACATCACTCAACAGAATCCTTTAAGAAGAACGTTTTGAAAATTAATGTTTTAACGTTTATATTAGGTAACCAGAAGAACTTTGAAATTGCAAATGTTGAGAATAAAAACAGTAATTTCTTTCTTTACTCCCTAGATGAGAAAACACGGCAGACATACATACCTAAGTGATGTCCCATCCCATAACACTCTAAACATTCTCTCTACTTTCACCAAAGTTAAAATATTGGTCTTGATTGGGTGCATCATTACTGCAGTCTATACCTCATGCCGGCCAATCTACATCACCACACCAAAGCCTCATATTACGACATAAAATTACACTTAAGACTGTATATTTTGTGTCCAGTCCAAAACATTGTGAATTTCAAACGGAAGCAAACAATTAGATGGTTATTTAGTGACCTGTTAAGCCTAGTTCTAACCTCAGGTCTTTCAGTATTGTGACAGCACTTGTTTTGCGATGTATGATGAATACCAGAACTTCAGAGCCCACTTACTAGAGGCCAGAGCCTCAGTCTCGGTGGAGGGCACTTTGTAGATGCTGCCCTTCTTGTAGACGAAGCTGCCCTCTATCACTTTGAAGTCCAGGTAACGCGTCACCTGTGTGATCAGCAGCATGCGCACAAGCTGACCTAAAAACACACACACACAACAAAATAAACAGAACCTTTCCATGACATTAATAAGATTAATTATCAATGCCACAGAAACAGTGATAGGAAAAGCATCATCACAAAACACTCTTATTCTCCCATCACTTGAGGCGTGAATGATCAGCGAGCTGGCAGAAGTGTTACATTACAACCGATTGCTAGGCAACAGGATCCGCAGAGTTATTGAAGCTTGCAGCATTTGGCACACAGATTTCCAGATCATGACTTGTTTTTTTTTTGTTTTGCTTATAACTATAGTTTCTCTGACATTGCTCTGTTCTTACCGTTTGCCATGAGGAACTTGGGGATGAGGTCCACGTTCCAGTCACGACCTTTCCCCATCGACTCTGGAGGGGTACCGGGCAAGCTGAAGCGCTTGTACAGCTGAGAGAGGAAGGGGAGCACTTTATAAACACTGCTTACATTAACAATTAACATCAAATAAAGAAATTATGAAGCAAGTAAGGAATACAACATGATGGGGAGTGCTGTTGTAGGAAAATAATCAACTGTGGGGTGGTGTGTCGTGAACCGACGCAAAGTGGAGGCACTGTTACCACCCTGATGTTGACCATTTCCCCAAAACAGCATGTCTGAAACTGTTACTCCCCATATACCTCAGCTGTAGGGCAATGCTAACCATGTTTATTTATTAAAGAGCAGCATGTCATATGTTTTATGCATTTATAGTAACAGTTAATGTTATGGAACGTCTTTGAGAGAAATTAGATCCCGTTAAGACTAGACTCTCACCAGCCTCTCTTTATTTTCTCTCTTGAACTTAAGATTTTGGCTGAACTATAACTCTGAAGATATACAAATGGAAATGATAATGTATTCTTCCTTCATAACATGAGATGCTCTTTTATAGCCCACTTGTGTAAGTGGATGTCAAAAACGACCTGGTTTAATATTTCGCCCTGCCCAAGCCCTGCCTAAAATTTCAACAACAAAATTAAATGACTTTTAGTGGCAGGCAAAAAAAAAAAATCATTATTCTGAGGTTGTGAATAACATCAGCAGTGACAAGAAATATTAATATTATTTCTTATTAAGAATTATATCCAGTCAGTTTTTGGAACTACTGATCAAGAGCTCAATTGTACAACACTTTGAATAAAACCATGTGCCTGATGAATAAATGTAATAAATATAAATACAAGCTGCCTTTAAAGCTTTTTGAACGCTGAAATGGACTTACGTCCTCCAGAGGGGTGATGGAGGCGCTGTCCCCGCCGTAGTAAGAGTTCCTGTCCATGTGCAGGACCTTCTTTCCCTTCACGGACATGATCCCTGACAGGATGCATTCCTGTGAGAAACACAGCACGTTTACATACACAACCTCCTGTACACAGACACGGCAGTGTATTCTGGAAAGGCAGGTCTACTCTGCTCCTGTACACAGACACACAACAATGTCACTCGGCTAGGTCAGGGCTACAACTGGATAACATGCGAAAGCTGTGTGCGTTCTAAGGCTGTCTTGTGTGACCTTGCAGGAGATAATAAACCAAACATGGCAGATCCCATCGAATATTTTGCATTGGCAGTCAGGCACACGTTTCATCGTCGTGTCTGCAGTGGACATCCTACAACAAATCTCAGAGTGTCACGTTTCAGCTGAGCGGCGTGAGAAAGAAACAGTCGAAGCAGTCTATGGCATACAAATATGAGTATGAAGATGTGACGTATTCGACCGTGAAACTAATCGGTTCAGAGGATAAACTGATAATGTCTTTGTATACAAGTGTCAAAAAGTTGTCCAGAAAGGTGATTAATGGATGAAAAACCTGTCATCGTTTTAGTTTTGTACTAAACTGCATCTTAAGATGGCTGCTACGACAGAGCAGATTTTAAAATCCCAAGTACAGATCAAGTTGAGTAATTAAGATTTAATACAGAAAAAGGAAAATAAAAAAAGTGACAAAACATTTAAAATAAAGGAGACAAAAATGATGGCATGTGTGAGGCAGAGCTGCTGGGAAAGAATACCAAAGCGTCATCATTTTTCAGAAGTGGGACTGCGCTGCTGCAACACATGAGTTAGGGACGAGAATACTGAATGTGAAGATTCATGACTCGTGCCGGTGTTCTATAGTTTATTCGTGAGTACCCTTGTTTTTAATAAATAAATAAATAAAGAAATAAATAAATAAAAATGTTTGCCCACCTCCTGAGTCCATAATGCGATTAACTCTAGTTCTAGAGATCATGTGATGAAGTGGACTTTACGCGGCGCGGGCATTACGTCCCATCCGCAGCACCACAGGCATGCTCGGCTATGCCATACCTGCTTGTTAACTTCGTCCAAAGTAGTTTTCCGATACACTGCTGGCATGCAAACAAGAGCCAGATGATTCCTCTAAAAAGGAAGTGAGTCAAGCCACAGGTCTGAATGGGGCTTAGGTCTCAGAGCGCTGAAGTGTTACGGGGCTTAAAAAAACAACTTTTTTTTTCATTTGTATAGTGGACAAAGTCAATCCTTTCAAAAGTGAAAAAGAGTGAGAGCTGCACTGCTGCGGTGCATCAGAGCAAAAGCAGTCTGAACTCCACTGTGGAACAGTCAGGCATGTTGTTCTTGGTTTCATTCCCTACCAGAACTTCCCAAGCCCCATCCCATGACTACAGGCCAATTTCTCATCCAAGAACAGCCACACCCGTGGACACACCACCAGCCTCCACTGCCACAGGTCCTCAGTTATAACCGCTTGCTCTTTTTTCCTGCTCTCGGTGCCTGGAAATGCAATGCAGCTGCAACTAAAAAGCTTCGAATAAAAACCAATCACCGTGTCTTTGTGTGAGGCTTCATGTGAGCCGCCAAAAGTCAAAAGCAATGTGCTCCGTTACTCAGAAATAAAATCAAAAGGAGGAGAATTTAAAATGGTTTGAATGTATACTTTAGATCGAACCGGTAAAGGCCAAAGCTGTGTCTGAAATGATGTACTTGCATAGCTTTAGTGTGAGCAGAGTGCACACTGGGAAATTCAGTAAGCTATTTGGATCACGTGATAAGTAAAAGTCTTTCCTTTCGTTGGACATCTGCGCGAGTTCTGTCTCAAAGATAAATATATTCCTAACTGTTCAAATATTCGGCACAATATTTAACTGTGTACAACAATATGGATATCTGGTCATTTTTTTATAACACAACTATGTAAGGTACTGTGTGGCAATTAGTTATTTGTATTTAGTGGAAAGTTTTAGTATCCAGTTTAAGACATTAGGTAATACATACTCAAGTACATAATGTAAGAATCTACCACATAATATGCCATTTAAGACACAGCTCTAGATCAAGGTCACTGATTAGACGCTTCTAACACGCAACTTATATCTCTGTCTTGCAAATGACACCATTCATGTGCGCGTCAGGTTTTTTTCTAAAAGCATTAGAGAGTGTACCTGCATTTAATAAATCATTCAGATAGAGCCCTGTTATGACCAGACAGCTTAACTACAAAGTCTAAGCTCTTTGGTAGAACATTTTGCTTAATATTTTCCTAATTAACTGTAAATCTGAGTCAAGTTATTTCCTGTCATCACTTATCATTTTTTTTCTCACTTGAAGTTTATAGGGAAAAAAATGCTGATCATAATGAAAAAAAGTGAGAGAAAGTGCGTCAGGAAAAGCTACAGCTTGACCCTGAATGCTACAAAGCACCGATACTGGAGACTCCTTCCAAAAGGGCTAAACTAACAGTTTCTCACAAGCGCACTCAACAATTAGACACTTCAAAAAAAAAATTAATTCAATTAAAAAAACAAAAACCGTTAATGTGGAGCATCAGCCGTACAAGTCTCTGTGTAAGTTGTTGCTATAAAAATGATGATGCATATAGAAAAATAACCAACACCTTAATCAACCAACCAACCAATCAGAATCGAGAACTGGGCAGCAATGTGCTGCAGACTGTAATAAAGCATAATGATGTATAGGTATTTAAAATGTGTAGAACTGTAAGAATAAGAGCCACGTTAGAATTATTTTCCACTAAAAGACAGAAAAGGTTAAAGCTCATGTCCAACCCTTTATGAACTACAAATCCCATAATAAATCAAGATCTGGCACTATCACCACTTGAGATGTCAAGGGTACAAGAAGAGAAAGTTATGCAAGAGGAACCTTCTCGTGGTGGTGCACTCGGTGCAGTATTGAAGCTCGGGAGGAGTTAAACGTTAACAGAACGGCAGTAAAAATTTTTTTTTTAAAATCAGCTGACTGCATGCGATACACACCTGACTTTTCAGTCAAGGGAGATTGAGTCAGTCCCGTGAAAAAGTGATGCTGTCTCAGGTAAACTGACATTTCGGCTCCTTTTTGATGGCGCAGGCTGCCTGCTGAGACTCGGATATTTGCCTGTTTGACTGACAGCCAGTCCCGAATGTCAGCATGCTGTCATGGCGTCACAATTGTGCCACGCCTTGCTGCTTCGAAAAACTGCCGTTTCTTTCCTCTGTTCATTCTCTTGCTTTCTTCTTGAACAGCGCAACATTCACTCAGACTTTTCTTTTCAGTGATGACTCAGTCCATCCCACTCACTGAAGCTACAGACAACTGGCATTCTGTATTGGACTGTGACGTGAGAAACGCGCGCTTCCACGTTATTCATTTATATGACAGACAAGCGGCAATCAAGGCAGTTTGAGTTCTGTGAAAGAGGAGAAAGAAAACGAATACAAGAGAGGACAAACTACAATAAGGCTTTTGGCAAATGCAGAATGCTTTGGGCGGGAAAAAAAAAAAGAGAGAACCATGATAATGATAGTAGCACAAAATGCTCCTTTATCTAAGACAGCTGAATTAGGCTACGAGTTTAATTTAGTGAGATTGTACTGAACTCTACTGGAATATATTATTCATCTGTGAGGAGTAAACAGTCTGGGCTGAAGTCTGTGCATCACAGCATAACAAAATTCTTCTGCAGAACTAACTACACGCCACACTTTCATTTCCTTGCCATTACATGGCCGTGCCTATTTCTGAGTACTACTGAGACTACTATACAGAGCAAACGCTTCACACTCGATTCCCAACTTCCTCTTTCCTGTTCAGTTGTGCAGCACTCTGCAAAGCCAGCCTGGCATTTAAACGTTTCCTGAAGAACACTCAGGGTTTAGTCACTCACACATCCAGGTCCACAACGGAACCACTGGAACATGCTATCAACTAACAAGGATATGTTTGCTTTATTATATCTGCATCCCAACACTTTTCCTGCTGTTATTAAAATTATAAAAATGAATTCGAGTTGTTTGACGGGTTGAATTATAATAATCGACCATGATATATTGTGTTCATATGCATGAAATAAAACCCGGTGATTTCTTTCAATGCAAAAATCAACCCTCTTATGAACCTGACAAGAAATTCCACTCAACCTAAAAGTAAAGCAAAACAATCAAGAAGAAGCCTTTATTTCTCACATATACATTAGTGACATTCTTTTCTTCGCATATGCCAGATTGTTAGGAAGTTGGGGTCAGAGCGCACGTTCAGCCATGATACCTCCCTCGCCCCTGGAACAGAGAGGGCGAAAGGCCCAGCAGTGGCAGCTTGGTGGTGCTGGGGCTTGAATCCCCGACCTTCTGATCAGTAACCCGGGGCCTTAACCACTGAGCCACCACTGCTCCAATCAGTGATCATTTTTAACATCAATTTCATGAAAAATATCGTCGCACAAATCTGACACCTAACATGAAGCAAAGGCGATAATGGCCCAACGCTGGATCCATATCAGATCTGACATTCCCTGATCGGATCTAATGATAATGTTGACCAATACGACACGTCCTATCTTGCACATGAACACTATTTGCTGAAGAAACTTGGAGGAAATACAGCATAAAATCAGCAGAGCATTACAGTCTGGAAAAACTTTAAAGGCGGATAGGAGGCTCTATTCATGTAGTGTGTGTGCGTGCGTCAAAGACGTCATGATATAATGCATTGCAATGGCAAACAGTTTCACTGTTGAGCTACTCATAGATATTGGATTAGATATTAGCCATCTGCCCTAATGTCATGACCAGCAGTCAGTGCACAGAGATATCAGAGATATGTAATAAAATGGAAAAGGAGAAAAAATGGGGGGAATCAGAGAATCTGAAGTGAAATATCTTCCATTATATATCACGAGGGCAGCATGGCATGGTGGTGCAGCGGGTAGCGTCGTCTGTATGGCGTTTCACATGGACTGCAGTCTTCCTCATGTCTGCGCAGGTTTCCCCCGGGTTCTCTGGTTTCTTCCCACCTCCAAAAAAACAGGCTGGTAGGTGAACCTGCTATTTTAAGTGCATGAATGTGTGTGTGTGTGTGTGTGTGTTCCTGGGATAAACTCCAGATCCTCCACCCCCCTGACCCAGTCACTGCAGGTGAATGATGATGATTGTACTATGCCTTGCTATATTCAGTCTAAATAAGGAAAGTTTCATAACCCAAGTCATGGCTGGATAAGTTCGAAGGTATACGAAACCGGAAATGACGTTTCTGTCGTTTACATTTTGACGCACACTAACAAAACTATGTGGACTATTATTAAACAGGACCAGATGAACTGTATGACGAGTTAAAACTCCTTAAACGAGGGTGCGGTTATTTACTAGGCTTTATTAAACAATGAATTAGCTTTGGCTAGAAGCACTGCATTGACGTAAATAAACAATTAAAGGAGCGAAACTAATCTCCTCCCAAAGGAAATTAGCTGTTATTTACTGAGATTAAGCAAAAAGGCGGAGGCGAAGAGAAGGCTAGCTCCTGGAGCTAACACACACACACACACACACACACTGCCTGCAAACTTCACATGCTACTTCGTCTACTCGTGCGTTTTTTCACCTCAAAAGCTGATATATATCTAACTACAAAATAACATTTATTAGTGTTTATTAACGTTTTTTTAAACAACTAAACATTGTACAGCCTCTCCGTTCAGTTAGCGCGGGGAGACATTACAGCTAACCAGCCACCTAGACAGCTAGCGATAGTTTAATAACTAGCCAGAGAGCTACATTATCTAGCTAATTAAGCTAATAGCTTGGAATTATCAGTGAAATATCACAGCACTTGCGTGACAAATTCTTATAATACAAAAAGATAAGCAACTTATTACAGTCGCAATGCCGTCAAGTGAACACAAATAAGTTAGCTAACCGGAAAAAAGGCTAACCCATACGTTTGGCGCTACTTAGCAAGGCGAAGTCAGAGAAACAACCAAGTTAGCACAGACTAGGGCAGAATCCTAAATTGCTCCCTACTCGACATATAGTGCACTAAAAAATCATCCTATCCTATACAGTGCACTAAGATAGTGAGCGTGCAACTACTTAGAATTATACCAAAGCTTGCTAACTAGCCTGCTAAGTAGCTAGCTGATCAGACTCTGCCCAAATAAAATCCGGAAAAGCAGATAAAAATGTGTTATCTTTTATTAAAATGAGTCTATACCGTAAGTCCAGTTCCCAAAACGATAACGTCGTATTCTTCATTCATTTTGCTTCGCGAGTTTTAATCCCCTTTTCCTGTGCGTCGGGCCTGAAGAAGAAAATGGAGATCAGCGGCAAAGCTGGAAATGAAAGAAGCGGTGGAACGTCAAACAGGCTGGATGAACGGGGTGGGAGGGGCCTGCGCCTGTGGGAGGGGCCTGTGCGTGTGGGAGGGGCCGGTGCGTGTGGGAGGGGCCTGTACGTGTGGGAGGGGCCTGTATGTTTACAATATATTGTGTAATATATTGAATTGAGCTGAACATAGGCTGGATGGAGTATTCTCCCATTGTTAAAACACTATACAAATAAAACTGAATTGAATTGAACTGTATGTGTAGGCGGAGCTAAATGTATGTGGGAGGAGCCACGTGTCTACGCTGGAGGATATGTTTTCTCGTCAAGGACCAGAAACTGCATAATATATTAATAATTAGTCAACAGAGTAAAGCAGAAGAGAGCCAAAATAGAGAGAGAATAGGACACTACTATCAACCACCATTATTATACACAACGCCCTTGTATTCTCTATTCTGATTGGTCAGAAAATGTTGATTAATTTCCTGTAACAGCAGTTCTCACAATAGTGTCGGTTGCAAGTTTATATTAGTGCACACTTTCCAATATTTTATCATTTCTATAGCAACAAGTTAAACAGGTACTTGTATGGCGAACGGTCTTAGGAACAAACTGCTGAGGTATCATTTATAGATGATCTCAGGAGTACACCTTAAGCTTTCAAGTAACTGACAAGCAGCTTTGTTATTTTGTGCCATTGTGCATGGCCTATCCCTCCTTATCACTCTCCCTCTCTCCCTCCAGACCTCCCTCTCAATCATTAAATTTCTACTTGCCTTTTTCTTTCTTTCTCCATCTCCCCTTCCTTACTCTTTCTATCATCCTGTCTCTCTCTCCCTCACTAATTCCATCTCTCTGCCTCATTTTTCTCTTTCTCCTTCTCCTCTCTCTTACTTTTTTCTATACCTCTCTGTCACGCTTATCTACTTTTCTCCTAGTTCTGTAAAACGTCAGAGAAACCTGGATATTATTTCTGATAAAATGGATGTTTATGCAGCTTTATTCTTAAAGTTTTTTTTTTTTTTTTAGAACCTGTTTTCATACCAGGAATACATTCCCAAGCCAATGTTAAAGCTTGTGTAACATTGTTCTTGTTAAAGTAAATTTTAGATTTTTGAGCAGATAAGTTGTAAGTTGATTCAGTGTGAAATTTAAGTTTTTGGACTATTTGGTTCCTTGGTAAAATGACAAGCTGCATTTTTTGTTAGTGTCTTACTAACTTCAAGAGGGAAAATGCATATGAAAGTAGGAACTAACTTGCTTCATGGACATTCCATAATATCAAATGCAATTATAAATGGATAAAGAGTATGCCATGTCATTCTTTAATAGATATAAACAATGTTAGTGTTGACAAATTGCTGTGGAATAAATGAAAAAAAAAACACTTGGTAACATTATAACATTTATATTAATTATAACATTATAATACTTGGTTTTCACATGGCCCTGTTGTTGGTTATTTCCCTATAGCAGAAGACCTCATCATGATTTTTTCTTTCCTTTGCATTTGCCAGTTCATTTTCAAATGAGTTTTTAGATTACCCCACCTTATTCATGGACATTCTTTAGGTGCATTGTTGAAGCCTTAATACCTTAAATGTTTAGTCTCAAAGATAAAAAATATTGTACTCAGACATGTATGGAGTGTTTTCCAAATTATTTTATTTTACTGCCAAAGCAAAAGTACAGTATACTGTATACTATGATAAATAATTATCTTATGCAACAGATCTCTCATTAGTATTTATAATCTGATGGAATTTGCACAGGTTTTGCTTTGTGATAGCTCATAAGTACTGTATTCTGTGTCTCATTTAGTTTGTTTTGGAGATTTACTATTAATTTTAACTGATTCATATGGGGCCTCTAGCATCATTGCACCCTGTTACAGTGGTTTCATGAAAATGGCCTGCTATTTGGCTGAATAGTTGGACCGAGAGTGTAAGTGCAGAGAAAACAACAAACAACAAAATATGGGTTATATATAGTATCTATGCCTATCTTTTATTCTGCAGTAACAATTATCTCCAGTAACAATTTCTTTGTAAGGATTGCTCTGAAAGAACTTCTTTAAAAAAATAATTGCCATGTTGCTTAGACTCAAGGACAGGGCATGAGAACTTTTTAAAAACTTTTTTACGTCACCCCAAAACATAAATAGGAGGTCATTTTAATAAAAGCTAGTTAACAAACCAAACACAACAAAATAAGTATGTATTTCCACAGAGAAGCGCTTGATTTATTTCAAATACTTTTGCATGGAAGTTGCTTTAGTATTATAATTTAATATGATTTATCTGGATAGCTGTTTGTTAAGGCTCTGGCTCCTCAGGTGTCTCAAACACTCTGGTTAGGTCGGGTTTCTTGGCATGCTGTCTGGCTGTAGTGCCCGTGTTGTCCTCTGTATCTGTGAGTCCGAGCTGTAACAGGGTCCTTGCTGTGATCGCATGCTGGCCGATGCACGCCATGTGCAAAGCTGGGAATTATAGAACAGAGAATGATTTAATGCCCACAATTTACAAGTTTGTATATATATATATATATATATTTTTACACAGTTAAGACATTCATATGTTAGCCTGTGTACTTGCAAACTTATCGTCAACTTATCTGACTTATTTGCAAAACCACATGAAAGCTTGTGGGATTGAACAAGGTTTTTACCAGGTTATGCTACTTGGACAGATGATGTAATGCCATTTTTAAGTTATGCTTCTTGTTATTTGCTCAATAAACAGCAGTATCCTGGTGCTCCAAAAATCAATGATCTCAGTCCTCTTCCAAGTGAACCATTGTTCAGCAACATGCTGAAGATGGATTGCACCAAAGTGAGAGCATGAAAGATACAGAGTGCTTGTATTACCATGGTAAAGCTAGTTTCACTTCCAGTATTGGCCTTTTGGATGATAACCTAATTAAACATACTACTGTTCATGTACTCAGAAACCACAGAGCAAAATGTATTTATTCTTTTTCTTTGAACTGGTAAGTAAAATATATGACAAAATAAATATTTTATCATCCCACTGAACAAAAGAAATGGGTCTAGAAAAATGGTACTAGCTCTGTGGGAGAACTACATCAGAAAGCCATAGAAATTACTGACCTGAAACTTTTAGCAATATTGACATGCCATTATCCGGTAGTTACCCACTATAATCTCCTATATTTCCTTATATATAATATAATAAAAATGCATTTGTATGCCAAACAGTGATGAAACTCCATTAAAACCAACAAGTGTCCAGTACATCTCACCAAATATCTTAAACGTCTTTGTCTTTTCAAAGGACAATAATGGACCATTACAACCACCTTTAAGTGAGGTGGAGAAAAACAGAAGCAGAAGAAAAAAATAAAATTTAACAAAAAGAAAAAAATATATTATGCATGTGTGCCTGACGCAACCACAAATCCAAACTAAAACCCAATTTGGCAGCAAAACAGGAATGAATACATGGGGGAAAATTTTAAAAGAATGTGAAAAAAACAAAAAGGGAGAGAAACAATACAATGGGGAGGGAAAAAAACTGACGCTTATAAATAATGTGGTGTGCCAACCAAACAGAATGGAAAAGATTCGATGTCACAAAAGATCAAACTCTGATGCGGACTTCACCAAACTATCTAGGTGTGAAAACTTCTTACCTGACCGTCCTTTCTTATCCCTAGCATGAAGATCAGCACCTAACTGCAGCAGGGTTTTTATGGTGCTTGTGTGTCCTTCCTGAAAAATACACCAGACCTGAGGGTGAGTTTTCACAACACTTACCACTAGAGATTGTAGAGGTTTCCATTTCATATGGAGATTTGCCCGTTATTTTAGAAATTGTTCAAAAAGACTTGACCTTAGCAGCATAATGAAGAGCTGTAAGCTCCAGTGCTGTGGCTCTCACATTCATGTCAATGCTAAGCTCGTGTACGAGGAAACGCAGTGCCTCTTCTTGGGCTGTTACAGAGGCCTGGTGTAGTGGCTGTGCTCCCAGAATATCTACAGCAGTTGGACAGGCCTGTTTTGGAAAACACACACATACACACACTTAATTAACTATATTTTTATTTAGTAATTGAGGGTCAGCTAAATTTACCAATCAAATTGTCTTTTACTTGGTGTTCCTCCAACAGCAGCTTGGCTACACCCAGATGTCCATTTCTCACAGCGTCCATGAATGGTGTAACTCCACAGCTGTCTTTCTCGTCAGGCTTATAATCACATCTGGATGATAAAAAATGATGTTACCTTCAGTTGTTTGTACATTCAGAATTTGTATAAATCACAAGAATTTACATCATCTAACACAAGTAAAGGCAGCTTTAAGAGGAGAGATGTTTTCAGTGTTAGTGCTGGTGTTAGTAACGTTAAGATTTCTGAAATGGGACAGTCTTCAGGACAGGGGATTTTGCTCTGTGCATTTTCTTGGTAACAAGCTGCAGTCTTTTCTTATTAACTTCAAGAGAGAGGAAAAAAAAGAGAAACTGGGGCGGGAATGACTATTTATAGCTGTTTTAACAAAAGTGATAACAGGAACCAGGTTTTGTGGATGTTCCACAAAATTAAACGTTACTATAAGCTAAAACGTACAACGTGTTGGCTAATTGCTGTGGAGTAAGAGGAACAAAAACTTTGTGCTCTTAACTGGGTGGTGTGATGTGACTTTTGAGAAGTAGAGTTACCGGTACCACACCGGTACAATAGTAGCCACTGACCTCTCAAGAAGAACCTTGACAACTTCCAGACAACCATGCATAGCTATAACACAAGAATTAAATTAAAATTAGGCAAAAAAATGTTTATCGTGTTACATTTATTATCCAACTGTTAAATAGTGTTAGTGGTAATTACTTGGATTGAATATCTCATTTTATCTGGGAAAAAAAGAGCACTCTTACACTCTAAAACTTTACTTAAGAGTAATCATTCATCATAATAATTCATAGGGTTACATGACACCTATTTAAACACTTCATGGCCATTGACATAAACCTACATAAACATTTATAAAGGCTTATTCTAATTAGCATTGGCTAACATAAAGAATGCTTTCTTAAATTCTGTTGTCAAGCTGACAATGTATAGGTCACTGTGGCAGCAGGGGTGTGGGCTGTGAAGCAGAGTGGGAGTCGCAAAGGGTGAGCGGGTAACCAGTGATTGTCTACATCCATCTATTCATGTGTTTTTTTTCCCTCATCAGTGGGTTGCCAGACTCCAGAGAGAGACAGAGCTGACCATACCTGCCCTGACCTGAGCAGAAATTAAGCCTGAACAGTGGGGGACACTTCCCATTAATAAAAAGAGCTGGAACAGCTCCACTCTCTCCATCTCCATCCTCCTGTATCCTCATTCCTCACACCATCAACTAGGGTTACCACAGTCACATTATGTATTTTTTTTGTTTGGTTTTTATGGCACTTTCCAGGCTGAGTAACTCAGTTCAACTTTGTTAGACTCACACAATAGAGACAAATTATGTGAAATAGCTTGGCAATCCAGTGGTTAATAAATGGAACAATAAACATCAGTGAGTGCCTCTATAAGATGCTGTGTAGTGTCTCCTTGGCACTTGGTAGAACATTGCCATGAAAGTCTGCTGTATAACACATATAGTGCAGTAGATTTTTATTTCTGCCTATACAATGCTTATTAATACTGAGAGCAATGCCATGACCCCATAATGAATAATTTCTCTGACCCTAAATCGCTTGACTCAGGTGTTATGCCAACTTGTCATCAAAATAAGTGAAAGCAGTCTTTAGGAGAGCTGATGTTTGTTAGAATAAGCCGTTAGAAATTATTATGCAAGTTTATGTCAGTTGCCATGGTGTCACATGTACCTACTGATTTAATTATATTATAATCATACGCACATAGTTGTTTATTGTACTAATACAATGTTAATTTTTTGGCATTGTGATGTACAATTTAATTCTCAGTTAGAGTGGATTATTTGCTGTTCATCATGTGATAGATAACCACAACGGCAGTACCAGCAGTATGTAGAGGAGTCCGGCGTGTCTTGCTCTCTGTCCTCCACACTTCAGGCCTGGCGTACAGAAGGTGCTCTATCACAGCCGGATCGCCCTCTCGACATGCGATGTGGAATGAGTTCCAGCCGTCTTTATTCTGCAGAGTCGGGTCAGCACCGTGGTCCAGAAGCACTTTGATAACCTCGAGGTTGCGGCGCGTGCAGGCCATCATAAGAGGAGTCCTGAAAATATATATTTTTTTATTTTTAAATCAGACGTCTGTGTAAACTGATTATTTTCCAATAACTCCTTGTCTCAAAATGTTTTATACCATAACAACTGGCCAGCAATTACAATGTTCCTTTATTAAAGAATGACACATTATATTTTTATCAGTTTATAGTTACATCTAATGTTGGGGAAGGGCCACAAAATAAGCTCCTTTTATCTCTTACATTACGATAGCTATAAACATTCCTTCCCTCACCATTCACGTTTGTTCTCTTTTTAATAAGACAAAAAAGCAGCTCGTCACGATACTGAGAAAACACGAAGCGCAGAGTCCGCTGTCCTGAAGACTTTCCTGTGCAGGAAAACGTACTGACTGTTAAAAAGCATGGACACTGCAGACGCCTTACATAAATGTTAAGCAAATGTCTCTTTACAGAAAAGTTAACCATAGCAACACTTATTTTTCTTTTCAACAGCACCTTTTTAATCAGTTTATTATTAGGTTAGATGATGTGCAGTGTCCAGCATACAAGTCCTAGAGATTTAGCTGTGAATGAAATAAAATATAACTTATAACAATGAGTGCATTAATATAAACCTGTGATTTAAAGCAGCACTACTATCAAAGCTGCTGTTACAGAAAATTAATCAACACCTTTCCAAATATTTGACAATTCAGAGACTGTGATATAATTAGCATATTCAGTACCTATGACTGGTGTTTATGTGGATAATGTTGATGCGATATTTACAAAGACTTAATTCGTAATTTAATTGGCTCTTATGTTTTATTAGCAATGGCCCGTGTAAGAAAACAAACTATGAAATTATCGAAAAACATTGCCTCCTTCGAGCCGGATTCGAACCAGCGACCTAAGGATGTCAGCTCTAGCCTCTACAGTCCTCCGCTCTACCAACTGAGCTATCGAAGGGCATGTCGGGTAGTTCTCCATTACCACATACCACACTGAACACTGCTGAATCGTTTCCAAATGATTCAGCTCTCTGAGTCGGTTCATTTAAATGAAACGTCAAGAGTCGGTTCGCACATATCAGCAACATTTGGTAGAGACAGTACCGTTACTCTTGCAGAGTAGGTTAATCAAAATGGCTCCACGGAAACCTCTTTTCAAACCTTTTTTGCCGTAGTTAATTCAAGAAGATTAATGACTGTCATAATATCGCAAATTTTGTCCGGTTTGAAAATGACCGTTTGGGAATCGATTCTTCTCGGTGAGCTGAACCAAATGATCTGACTCACTGAAAAGAGCTAGAATTCCCATCATTAGTACACGAAAAAGCAATGGAAACACAGGTTTAATCCATTTCAGAAAATAACTATAATGTTTAACTTACCAGTCTGCCTTCTTTAGACAGTCAATTTTTGCTCCTTTATCGATAAGGTAGCGAACACACTTCTCATGACTCATGGAAGAAGCTTCGTGTAAAGCTCGCTTGTAGTCATTATTGTGCAGCTCGACGTCCATGTTCAAGTCCTCAACAAAATACCTCACAATATCTAAATGTCCATGTCTGGCAGCATAATGCAACAGAGTGTCTCCAGATTTCCCAAAATGTGCATTTATAGAATGTTTAATTTCGCTCGTTTCCTCTATTTGCTTTTTAATCTTACACAGATGTCCATCCTGAGTTAACTTGATTAAGAGCTTAGATATGTTTTCGTCAGCCATTTTAAAATTAAAGTGTTAGCACAAACGCGTAGCCGGTATTATAATTCATATAAACACGGCACACGACTTTTCTTCTGGGTTTTAATATTTTTGTTGTCATATGTGAAGCAAGCAGCAACATCCACACACTCGAGTGAAAACGGCCGCAAATTTCTATTCAAACTAAACCAATATGGCTGACTTTTAACAGATCCATGTGAGGATAGAAGTGCCTCCTGTGCTAACATGCTAACAGGGAACTAGCTACAAGAAGCCTGCAGTGACACTTTACATGACTTTCTTTTCCTTTTATTTATTTTTCAAACAAGAACAACAGGCTGTGCGTTTAATCCTTTGTATAATCTTTGAATTAAAGAAATACTAAGCATTTTAGAACACACACACGTATATACATATACACGTATGTACTATATACTATATATCGATTAAACACACACACACACACACACATATATATATATATATATATATATATATATATATATGTATGAGTGTGTGTGTGTGAGTGTGACAGATTTTCATCTATAGCTTTATCTAGCTAGCTAGCTGTCTGTATGTGTAAGGGGGCACAGTGGCTTAGTGTTCAGCATATTTGCCTTGCACCTGTCGTGGCAAATAGTTCTACAGACCAGAATAAGGAAAATGAGTTGCAAAGACAAAGGGTTCTGGATGCCAAAAACCTATAGACTTTATTGAATCAGACAACAAAGCCGAGATGGTCTGCAGAGCATCTGATT
>CM074962.1:6826345-6847589 GCA_037577455.1 Pangasius macronema
AGAGCAACCCATTCTTTCACAAATGTTTGTAGAAGCAGTCTGCATGCCTAGGTGCTTGATTTTATACACCTGTGGCCTGGGAAGTGATTGGAAGACCTGAATTCAATGATTTGGAGGGGTGTCCCAAAACTTTTGGCAGTATAGTGTATGTCAGTGTCACTGCTGTGCTGAGAATGATTTAAGATATTATCATAACAGTGGTGGCTCAATGGTGGTCGCTTTATGGTGGTCTAATGGGGCTGAAAAATGGTCAACAGCAACAGATGGTTATGTGAGTTATTGACATTTGGATTTTTTTAACATGTCGACTATTTTCCCGGTTTCTTATATGTACGATAGAAGTATTCTGTTTGTTTTAGCCTGCATAGAATCAGCACCACGGTTGCGTGGAAATGCTTGAATAATTCAGCACCTGAAATGTCATCAGTGTTCAGATGAAGCTAGACAGTGCGTCTGCATGTTCACACCCACACACGCCACCAACCTTTTGTTCACACTAACAACTGTATTTAAAATTTTGTGATTTTATTGAATGTATAGTTTGTGGATATGTACAAACATACAAATACACACACGCTTACCCTCTGTGTCTCCATGTATTGACTTTACAACGTCAGTGCCATTTGGAATCTTTCCGCTATTTAAAAAAGACAAAGATGAAAATAATTTTGACACATAAATTGTATCAAAAGTATCTGATTAAAATGGTAACTCCTAACTATTAGTACTATCACAGTTTACAGTTACATTTTGTCTAAAAATACAGTACATTTATTCATGTTTTGTATATTATCACAGTATATTCTAAGCACTACTGTTTAACTGAATTAAGAATAACATTAAAAAAAAAATTGCAAACGTACAATCTTGGAACATGGAAGATGGCGCTGTCCACTCCATTAGTCTCTCCTTCTTCTTCCAATAGGCTGAAGGCGCTGCCACTCAGACCGCTGTCCAATGAGGCTGCAGTAACAGGAGCATCAGCAGATCTATGGCTGCGGGACGCTGTTTCGAAAGTGTACTATATGAGTTAGACTATTTTCCTGTCTTGCAGAATGGAGAACTACCACTGGCCTAAAGACTTCATTACCCAGCATCACAAGAGTTAATACAGGATTTAGAACAGGAAACAAGCATGGCCTCCAAGATCTGCCACACATTCTGTCCACATGCTCCTGACAACTACAGTACTGTGCAAAGATCTTGAAATGAAAATGAAATGAAAAGTGTCTAAATAAAGAGTAAAGAGTGAAAACTGCATAATTTATTAATACAGTAGGTACACATTCATTTAGTTTTAATGTGTCTTTAATGAAATACAAACAGTTCCCTGTAACATTGAACATTTTGGAAAATTACTGTTGTCATTTAAAAATGTGTTCTTTTCTACTAATACAGTAAAGAGGAAGAATTATGATAAAACATAAAAGGTTTACAGTACTTAAGACTTTTGCCCAGTACTGTATACTACATGCAGTATGAGCAACCTAACAGCCACAGACATGTGCACACACAAACACATACACACTACTGCTAAAAATGTTTGGCATTAATGTTTTCAATGATATAATCTATATATGTATATATNAAAGTTTTAAAGAATTTTTAATTGTGTATAGAATGATAACCTGAACTGCAGGTGCATCCAAATGATCATGACAGCTGCAGACAGCATTGCGAATAATGTTACAGTGATATTAATATCTAGAGGCCAAGTCAGGGCCTTGCAGTTACAGGAAAATAATCACTGTCTGAGTCTGATTGTCAGAGTGTTATCTCTGCTTATACCATGGCAACCTACCAATGATTGCAGTTTTTTTTCTTTGTTAAAGAACACATCTTAATTTTGATCTGTTTTGTGTCACTTAAATTGTAACAGCTATAAACTGTTGTACCTTTAGTGTACTTTTACAAAACATATACAATGTATTATATATTACAATATATTCTCTAGCATTTTATAACACATAGACATGTGTACTTGTGTAATCATTTGGTCATGGTTATGGTCAAGTTATTATTTTAAAAAAAGTATTTTAAGTAAGGAATAAAATACTTGAGGGTGTGATGTTATAGGAAAATAATCAAAGATGGGGTGGTATGGTGTGGCCTGACACATTAACACCCCAAAGTTCATTATTTTATAACTTGCAGCACATCCTGAAGTGTTTCGTTCATTTGATACCACAGCAATCTTCCAAACATTTCATTTTTTATTGTTATACATTTTATCTCACTTTTATGAGTTCCTGTTATCGTTTATGTTTTAGCAGCTATAAACAGCCGTACCCTCACCAGCCTCGCTTTTCTTCTCTCTCATGAAGATAATAAGACAACAAATATAGCAAATGCTAAATAAATGTCACCTTATATAAAACTTCACCACATGAAAGATTCCACATTCATTTAAAAAATCGACATTAATTGACATTACTCGAGTGCATTAATGTAAACCTGTGATTTGAATTATAGCTGGCACTACTGTCAGAGCTTCTGTTATAGAAAAGTCAACACCTATAGCATAGTATTCAAGAGTATCACAAATGATTCCACACTTTTAGCAGTGGTGCACATTCACACATTTATAATGCGCTACAAACTACATGTAAGCAGCATATAAGACATCATCTACTGACATAAAACTCTGAAGAACACTGATATGCAAACCAGACTGCACAGAACAGCAGCAGAAGCATTTACACACAGAAGAAATCATTCATTAGTAAGTGTATTAGCTACTTGTGTGTAGCCTGGATAATCGCATTAGGCTAATTCTGGTCTGATGTGTTTAATTCTATTTAAATTGTGGTTAATGGTTGTTAATCTTGTTTGGGAAAATGTGAATTTTAATTTCCTTATTAAGTCTTACAGAGCTGTTGTACCTTGCTGTTGAGTGATGAGTGATGGTGTGGAGTGAAATGCATGATTTTGGTCTTGACACATAATTCATGCACACAGCCTTCTCTAAACACACCCCTCAACACTGGCTCCAAGTGCTTCACTAACACCAGGGACTAATATAAATGACCTCTACAGTTAGCTGAGGTGTTGGGTCACATGACAAGCTAATAAATTTTTTATTCATCTGGTTTTAGTGAAGCATGTTGATGGAGTGTGGTACAAGACTGAGTCTTGCTGCATGAATTATCTGTGTAGTGTCTAGCCCTTTTCATCTTTCTGTAGATGTGCGTTAGTAATCCAGCATCCTCTCTCTCTCTCGCTCTCTGTTTCTCTCTCTCTCTCACCTCTATCCCGCTGAGGCCTTTCTTCGGACATGGCTTTTCGGAGGGTCAGGTGACGGCCGTCAGTGATCTCATTGCCCGGTGCGTTGGACAGGGCTCTCTGTATGGTGAGCACACCTTCTATGCTGTGCCTGTGTTGCCTCAGGGAGAGGCAGCCAGTTTGGGCTGGGTAAGGTTGGGGGGTGTGGTCACGTAAAAAAAACCCAAAACATTGGAGGAAAAGGGACGAGGAAAGGTTCAAGGGAAGTTAGGGAAAGGGCAACGAGATGGAGACTCAGAGTATGAACTCTGTACAACATGGAAACCACCAGCTTTTTACTGTACTTTATAGTCACATGCAGCCACAGTGTGTGCCCTCCTTGGCTGAGGGGGCAGGTAGGGGGCGTTGCGCGTCCACTGAGGTGCATTGTGGGCCGGCAGTAGCCACAGGGAGATTAAGAGGCGGATAGAGAGGGTAGGCAGGGTGGTTGCGGGGCAGAGGCCACATGCACAGCCGGCTCATTGGTGCAAAGAACAACAGAAAAAGCTGGGTCATTTGGAACACGACCCATTGGGACAATGAAAAGGAAAGGATCGGAAAATGGAGGAGTCAGCGGAAGTCTGGGATCAGTTGGCAGCGAAGAAAACTCCCTTAGTTCTGGCAAGGAAGGTCCCGTTGCAGCTGTGGCTAAACCTAATTGGAGAATAATAGTGCTGAACCCAGCTATTTTTGTGTCTGAATTACTGTAGCAATCTGCTCTGCTCATGAAGCCACCCCGAAAATGCTTACCAGGATACAGGGGATTGGACTTATTGGGTCAAATTCTCTTGACAGTCTGACCCACAGTAGTTTAGTAAGCACCTGCTAGCTAGTGAGTGTCGATACGCTTAAGTTAATTTATTTTTATGTTATTTATTTATTTATTTAATTTTGTGGACACATTATTTATTTTATTACTGGTTATTGCTATGGTTAAGATACACCACTGATTATGGGTTGATGATGTCACTTCATTTTAATGATATTATTTTATTTTTTATTTTAGTTTTACTTCTCTAATACGCATTGGATCATTAAAGGAGCAGCATAGCTTTAAATATGTATTTATTGAGTGATTTGGTTCTAGTGCAAGCGAGCGTGCAAGTATGTATGCGTGCAGAGTATTGAAGTGTCTCCAGCACACAGGGCAGAACATACAGGAGAGGAAGCAGTGAGGTGAACAGACTGTGACCACATGGGGACCAGAACAAGGGAGAAAGAATCCAAAAATAATGTGTGTATATATATATATATATATATATATATATATATATATATATATATATATAAATCGAGTGTAAGTGAAAAAAAAAAAAATAAAAACAGCGGGGAGCAGAGGTGGGGGTGGGGGGCGGGGGGGGGGGCTTTATTTGCGTCGTTTACTTGGTTGGAGGCGATGCTGTTCACTGGCAGCTTCAGCTGTTGCCATGGCGTCCTCAGGGTGTGCCCGGGATGCGCCACTTTTGCCGTGAGCGCGTGGGGTTCCATGGGAGCGGGCTTGGCCCTCGGAGGGAGACGGCTTCGATGTGCTGGGGCTACTGTGAGATTTCTCAATAGTGGGGACCTGTGTATCTAAAACAACCAAAATATGATGCTGAGCTTCCTGTTTATTGCTTTCCTCATCTTGCCTGCAGAATTTCTGATTTTAGCTACCATTTAGCATGTTTTATTTAATACTGTTTATTGATGCTTCATTTTATATCGTTAATGTGATGCTATAAGTTCAATGACATTAATGAGTGTTTTTTGTTGGGCAACCCGGTCTCACTGCGTATGGGAAGGCTAAGATGGAGAGCTGGAGAGCGTAGTGGTATTATGAGCTAAACTCACGCACAGTGAAATCCGCAGTGTTGAATTTACCCCACAGTGTTACCCCAAAGCTGCTCAGATCTCCAGCCTGTGTTTTTCTTTGTTAAATAACCACACATTTTTAAATCGGTTTAATATTAGCCTTAGATTTTCGTGGCGAGTCCACCCGATAAGTCCCTGTGGTTCAACAATGATTTCTGCACTATTGTAAAATCGTATAAATTTTCCGCATAATTATGTCATATATGAGCACTAAACTATTGCAGCCAGCACTACTCTCAAAGCGTCTGTTATAGAAAATCAATCAACACTTTCTGACGAATCAGATTCCAGAATTCAACAATGCTGCGGTATAAATATATATAAAACAAATGATGTGGATCACCACTATCCAACCAATCAGGACAATCATGAGTCCGATTCTTGTCAATTCAGAAAGGTCCACCTCTTGCATTAGCATTCAGACATATATTTTGGGGGTGTGTCTTTTAAAGTCACTGACTATATCTTTAATTTAGCACTGGGGATTTGCTGTGCATATGGAAAGAGTATGGAGCCAAAGCTACGATGAATGAGTCATATAGGCTGGACACACATTGAAAGAGGAATGAAGGGACAGAGGACAGGGACAGAAGAACGAGAATAGCAAGGACAGCAAAATAGAGAGTGCAAGTCTAAGTGGTTAAGATGAAGAGAAACGCAAAAGGAAGACAGCCAGGAAAGAGCAGGAATCCAGCGTTAAAGATGAACACCAGAGCAGAGCTTACCCTTGGCAGGATCAGGGAAGATGCCATGGCTGCGACTCTTGATGACAGAGGATTTAGGTGAGTCCTGACTGCTGTGCCCAGATGTTTTGGGTGAGTGCCCGCTGGCCACTTTGGTCGAGTGTTGGCGTCCCTGGCCTGAGTGTGAGCGCCGGTGGTGCTCTCCTTCACACTGCTCCTTCAGTGGCAGCCATCGTGGCACGTTATCCAGCTGAGCAGTGTTGGACAGGTCTATCAGCACCTACAGCATGCAACAGAACCTGGTTACATGGCGCAGGGTTGAGCTTGTTTGTATGTGTGTGTGTGTGTGTGTGTGTGTGTGTGTGTGTGTGTGTGTGTGTGTGTGTGTGTAAAATGGCTGATTTCCCACCTCTCCCAGGAAGTCATTGGAGGAGCACTTGTCATAGTCCCATACACTGACCTCTAATGTCTTCTTCCTCAGCTAAATACATGCATGCACATGAAACAGAGAACATCAGCTTTATTTGCCGAACACATTATCTCATTAATTTAAATATGTTTGAAAATGAGCCATATAACATTATAATACTTGTAGAGGTGTAACACAATGCTATAGTCTGTATCTTTTAAGTGCCCCAAATATCTATGTCTGTATCTTCTGTATCAAATTTAAACCCAAAGTGGGTGTGGCCTAAACCAGAAAGTTTTTAAAAATGACCAGGTTTTTAAAAATGAAATATAAACTCTATCTACTATGCTCCAGGAAGCACTAGAAGACACTGGGAAACGTCAGAGGTAGAAATGCCAACATTGTCAGCATGGTCTATGAATTCTGGCTCTGATGGTTCCTCAGCCTCAGCTACATCACACAAGTTCATAATTGGTCTGAATTAGAGATGTGCGTGGACTGTTTTTTAATCCCTTGTGCAGATTTTTGTTTGTACCTGCACACAATATTTTCTAAGCAAAATATAAACAAATTGATAGCCTAATTTAAAACACCATGATCCAGACCAGGCAGTTACTAAGGATGAAGGAATGAACGCTCTAAATGAATGTTAATGAAAAATGGTCTTTCTCTGTTCGGTGAGATTCATATCTGACCGCTCGCTCGCTCAGAATAAAGTTTCCTCTCATTGTTGACTCTTTTGTTGTATCCCATGGGATCCCAGTCCTGATGCACACCTTCAGTATCAACCAGATGCCATGTCAATGTTTCTGGCAATAAATAACTAATGAATAAATAGTATCAATCACTAAAAACACAACTAGCATTACAGCTAAGAAATCCAGATGGTGTACTTGCAAAAGTCAACTCTACACACTTCTCTACCTTCTGTTCTCTCTCAATTAATACCTCTTTGCCTCGCCTCAACAGTCCAGCAGCACTGCATCAGTCAGGGCTGCCTTTGCCTCTAAAAGCTGAGGAGACTGAAGGAGCTTTTTGGTCTTAATTAAGCTAAAGCACTTCTGGGAGCCTGAAGCCTGGTCCCTCATCACACCAAAGCCTGCAATTCTCTCTGAAGAGCTCTTTTCTAATTGAGACCTCAATATTGTTGTGGGCTACAGATTTTTTTTAAATCCCACAAAAAGTGATTGCCTCCATTTTGAACTTGGCTTTTAGTATCTTGTGCCTTTTTTGGGCATATTCATTGGATAGGTACAAACTACTTCTATTCCTCGGATTAAACTCTTCTGCTTTACATTTTTGAACCCTAAAGCTTATTATGCAGTAACTATATAATAACATATTCACATTTAACATTATTAACTAATATTATTTTAGTAGGAAAGAGTGAAAGTATTGCTAGAACCTTACATTAAGCTACATACAGTTCCCTTAACTAACATTATTTAACACATTGGTTAACATGAACGGACCACAAACCATGGACTTTAGCATTAATACATATTATGTAACATTTACAGTTACAGTCACCACAGTCACTATAGAGACTAATGGTGTAATATATTATAACACAGTCTTGTATACTATTTTACTGAATGTTAATATGGAGCTTGCACTATGTAAGGAATAACACACAGTGGATCATGCTGTTATAGGAAGATAATCCATGCTGGGGCGGAATTACTGTGACCACATGGAAGTGGACTATTTTCCTATAACAGCATGTCACAAAGTATGTTATTCCTCTTTTACCACAGGAATTTGCCAATGATTATAATTTCTAATTTCTTCATTAAAGAAATGTTATGCTTTTTATCTGTTTATAGTTACAGTGAACGTTACAGAACAGACATGAAACAAGTTATATCACTTACATTCTAACAGCTATAAACAGTTGCTCACCCACCAGCTTTCTCTCTCTTGAAGTTAATAATGCAAGAAACTGCAGCTTGTCATGTTATAGAAAAACCAGAAAATGCAAACTCATCTGTCCCGTGGCAGAAAACCTACTGACCATTACCATGCACTGACACTGGAGACTCAATCCATTCCATATAAATGTCTCCTTACAAAAAACGTCAGTGTTAAGCACAATAATATATAATGGATGCAATAGAATGTCAGAAATACATTTATAATGCACTATAAACACATTCTGTTTAGAAAGCTAGTACTGTATATACTGAGTTTCTCGAACAGTAACTCATCTCAATAAATTGGTGATGAGGAAAGAAAGCATCCACAAGTAGGATACGTTTATTTAAAAAAAAAAAAATCCTTCAATCCTGCAATACAGTGGATAGTTCACCTGTTCCAAGTGGATGTTCTTGTAGATAACAGTTTGATTCCACTCAGGGTTCAAGCTCTTCTGGGCATGTTTGGATCTTCTTTTGTTCTCAGCGCTGCAACCAGATCACACACCACAAGGGGTCACTCCAGGGTACAAATCAAGGGCCTAAGTGTTACATTTACATTTGGAGTATAACACCTCACATCGATGAACAATGAGTTGCACACAGCCCAAGGCACAGTATAGGCCTACAGCGACCTATACTTATTTACAGTGACATTTATGGGGTATGAAAAAGAGCAGAAGTCTAGTGATCTTAAAAAAGAAAAGAACACAACTAAAAAAGAAAGCAACTTAAGGCTGAACAAACCAAAGACACTTCACTGAGCCATTCAGATGTGCTGTATCTATAGTGATATGGGACTGAGTAAAGATCTGATGGTAGTGTAGGACAGAAAAACATACCTGGCATTCTGCACAACCATGACCTGACTGTGGGGATCCAGCATGCAGCAGAAACAGACAACAATCCATAAGGCGTGTGTTGCTGTGTGACAGTGTGTGTGTCTGTGTGTGTTTGTTGTGGTCTGTGTGTATGTAAGCCAGAGAGAGAAGCAGAGAAAATGAATGAGCGAACAGTGTGGCACATGGCTGGCATGGTCCATGCAAAGGCTGCGTTTAAATTTCTGAAATTCTTTGCAGCTGCATGTGTGTATATGTGTGTGTGTGTGTGTGTGTGTGTGTGTGTGTGTGTGTGTGTGTGTGTGTGCACTGACACTTATGCAGGAGCCCATGCGTACATGCCCTAGTGGAGCATAGCAATAGCGTTGCTGTTATCTGTAGGCTCAATACAGGTAGGGTTGTGATAGCTTGTCATAGGCCTAACACAAGCATACAACACACCACCAAACGCACAACTGCACAATAACTGAGGACAGAGAAATTCTCAGGTTACATATAAACCAAACAGACATATTGATTTTTCTATAATGTTAGCTCTATCGCTCTCTCAAACACTCACACAGAGAACAAGAAGTACTCTATTGGTTACATTATAACATAATAGGCTATTAAAGGCTTCTTTTGCTGATTGAGTGCTAACTGTAATTATATACATGAATCCCATTAGCTGTTAAAGGCAATTTCACATTGTTAATAAAGTTTTAGCAATGGTAAGCCATATATAGTGTAAAACGTTTGCATATATGAAAACAAATAAATTTAATTTACATAAATAAGATATTCGGTATGTTAGGTTTAGGTAAGGAATAAAACACAATGGGATGTGCTGGTATAGGAAATTAATCAGCGACAGAGTGGTGTGATGCAGCCTGACATGAAGCAGAGTTACTGTTAGCACCCTGAAGTTAATTATTTTCCAATAATAGCACATCCCAAAGTATTTTATTACTCTACCACAGTGATTTGTCAACACTTTCAATTATATTCATTAAAAATTACATCATGCTTAATCTATCTGTTTTTTTTTTATCTGTTTATAGTTGAATTTAATATCCCCAAAACAATTTCTCACTTGTTATAGCAGATATTAAGGCCCAATCCCATTTCTGCCCCTTAGCCCTTAGCCCTAGAAATGTTTGCAAAAAATCGCTAAAGTTTGCTAAGGTCATATCTTTACAGACTGCACGGTAGTGCCACAACATATTTTCATGATATCAGGGCTGTGACAATAATTATAAATCGCCAATAATGGTGCCAATAATTATAAATCGCTAAACCTTCTTCTCAAATATTGTAAACTCGAGATAGAGAATTAGGACCGAGATGACGTATGATGATGTGTAATGGTATAGTAGTGGTGTCCCAATTCTTAGGGGAATATTTTCACCCCTACCCCTTGACACTCTGTTTCAAGGGACAAGGGGAATGGGTAGGCGTAGGGGTAGGGATAGGTGAAGGGGTATAAAATAGAATTGGGATTGGGTCTAAAAGTCATTCTCTCACCAGTCTCACTTTTTTAATGCTACACTATTGTAAGAGTTGTTGTTCTAGAAAATTAATCAGCATGTTCTGAACAATCAGATTCTTTCATATCTTCTGAACAGCTATTGAATGCTCCTCACCCCTTTGTTATATTCACCCCCAAACAGTCCAAACACCCAAACTGTTTTTGTTTTTTGTCTTGGTGGTTAAGATGTTGGACTACTGATTGGAAGGTCACTGCTGGGCCATTGAGCAAGGCCCTTAACCCTCAACAGCCGTATTTGTAAAATGTAAATGTCTTGTTGTAAGATATCCTCACATTTCATTTTAAACATTTTGTAATCAATTTGATTCGTAGGTAAACTGTAAAATAGGGGTCAATTTTACTTGTTATTCATTCAAAAAACATATGGGGATGCAAACTTTTGCACTAAACTATACAAGCTCAAACCTTTACATGCCAAATATTTTCTGCAAACAACCCTATGACTCAAGCTATTATGTATAACAAATGGTCTTTGTAATTCACTTACCCTCTTCCAGGCAGCAGGTAGACTTTAACAAAGGGGTCAGAGTAGCCATTGTTGTCCCGTGGTGCCAGGTTCCGCGCTTGGAGAACATGAACAATGAGGTTGCCTAGCTGCTTGTCATAATTGATTTGAAGCTACAGAAGTGAGATACGAGACAAAGCATAGTAAGTGCGACGTACTACAGTCTCGACACAGTGTTTAAAATCAAAGTAACAAACAAACAGGCTTAAATAACAGTCAGAGCTTTACCTGGATCTCTCCTGTGATTGGGTGAGACTGGGTCTTTGCAGCTTCTGAGGTCTAGTCAAAAGTAAAAAGTAGATATGAGTCCATGACTATGTAACGTTGTTCTTTGATTTTAGTGCTTGTGTGTATTTTATAAAAGCAGGCTGTACATGGAAGACTGTGTTTGTGTCAGTGTGTGTGTGTATGATCACCTTGCTGTGGCGTTTCTTGCTAACGGAAGGTGAAGCAGGCTGCCCGGGGCTTGGCACAGAGCTGGAAGCTCCTGAAGCCGAGGATTTGTCCAGAGCCGTCAGAGAGGAGGCTGTGGAGCTGGGCGCCTGCTGCTGAGATACCTTTTGCAGCTCTGCAGCTAGTTGCTTTGGGTCAACACCTGGAGATCGTGGTGGCCGTTCTACACACAGCATGGAGAGAGCTCAGAGGAAATCTATTCATACATACATACAATACATGTCCATTGTTGTCTGAGGAACTGATTTAAACAAACACGTCAGCAATACACAATCTTATCTTCAGTTCCTGCTACATATTCATCAGGAACTTTACGCACTTGTGATGTACGCTTCCCAAAAACAGTTTCTACCCATGTCTCACTCTTGTCTCAGTGGGTAATCTCACCTAGATACTGTAGATTTGTACATACGAACTGCTGCTATAATCATAAAGAAAGTTCTGTGCTCATCCCAGGCCTGGGGTTTTACTGTTCACCATCTGCATATACATAACAATCTTTCAACATAATTAACACTGTTTGTCTTTACTCTTCTACACTTGACACTTGTCACCCAGAAGAGGATAGGTTCCTTTTTAGTCCTCTCAAGATGTCTACCTCATGTCATCTCAAGAGTTTTACCTTGATTCTGTCGACACTGGCTTGCTCATTAGGGATCTAAATCTATATCTGGATTTCTGTTATTTCTGTCTATTGTTGCAAATAAAATAGAAATGGAATGAAGTGAATTGTAGCAAGAACTGTGTCACATTTTCCTGTACTGAGAAAATGAAAAAAAAAAAAAGTTTACTTGACAACAACATATTGTATAATAGAAGTCTAAGGGCAGTATTTTTCTTTTGCCTTTTTTTAATGCATTTTTGTAGATCACGTTCATGATTTGTTTATATTAAGCTCTAAATCCTAGAGTTAAATCCTTTCAGATATGAGACTATACAGTTTCTGCCTGATGGCACAAGAGTACCACAAAGCCTAATTAAATGTAAGTACATTTTACTTTCGTAAAAACTACCGATGAACACATTAGTAATACATTCATATATATATATATATATATATATATATATATATATCTGTCTCATAGTTAATGTTTATTTTAAAAGTCTGTTATATACCCACTTAATATAAATCTTTATTTGAGGAATTCAGCAACTGCCCTTAGGCTTCCATTTTAAGTAAGTTTAGAGACAACAGGTTTTTCATTCTTTTTCAGAAACAGGTTAAAATTACTGACTGTAGAGATCATACATGTGGTGGATAGAGAATAGGCTGAAAAACACTGGAGTATTCCTGTAATAAAGGTATGTGTCATGGTTCTTCCATTTGCTTCACATTTCTCACCAGCAACAAGCATCATGTGATTGTGTTTGTTTTGATTTTTGTTCTAGTCCAGTCTCCACCTCTGTCCTGTTATTGGTTTGTTGCCTGATTGTGTTCACCTGCTTTTAATTTATTCATGATAAGTTTGCCTTTTTATATCCTCTGTGTATCATTGTTTGTTGCAATATTTTTCATTAAGTCCAAGCCTTGTTTTCTCTGTATGTTCTGTGTATCTAAAGGTATTTTCTAGTTTTATGTTCTGGTTCAATGCACTTCCGGTTTTTGACCCTAGATTATGGACTCTGAGTACAATTTTTGTACAAACCTTGTATCCTACCTTGTATCCTGCCTGGCACCACACATTGCAATATGTAACAGTGTATATAGTTTGTACAGTAGTTTGTACTGACATTGAAAATCTTCAAAACTTAGAAAAAGTCTTATGTACCTGCTTTGGTCTGCTCATGAAGGTCTAAGTGGGAGCCCTCTGAGTCTGAGAGCATGTTCAGATCCCTTACACAAAATAAATGAGATGAGAAATAGGGTTAAATCTGAAAACCTGACTAATTAGGCACTGATGAAAAATCAAAGATGAATCTATATTAAAAACAGACTCTGATACTTACAGTCTGACGCAGAGCTCTGCTTCTGCACACTGCTGACTGACCAATACCTGAACCTCTTCGTAGGTTTTACTAGACAAAGAGATGCCATTCCATTCCAGGACCTGCATTCCTACACATAGAAATGCATACAATCAGTGATACACGCAATTTTTAAGCATGCATTGCTTAAAAGAGCAACACCACACCACTCCCTTTAAAAAACCCCTATGAAACTGCACACACAAACACACCCAGCAAGGTATAGCAAAAGTTCAGTGCAGGCCACAGCAACCTCAAACTCAAACGTAGGCTCCAACTTGGAGCACTTACACAGGTGAAAACGAGTCTTGAGGTAGGCCAGGTAAGCCCTCTTTCTACGCCGTAGTGCTCCCACCCTGCGATAGAGCGTTGGCATGCCTGCAGGGTCATCGCATGACGTAGTTACTGCTCACAGACTTAACACAAGCATCCACACAAAGGTGCGGAACAGGAACTGAATGTCCTGTTCACACTTCTTTAACACCATCGTTTCTGCTTGGCCTTAGTGTGTAACATCAAGTCTGTGCGCTGTTGTATCCATGCCGACCACATGCACCTCCAACGCTCACACACAGCGCTGAAACATTTGACATTTGCTACATGGGTGGAATGTGATATACCGAGAAGGAGCTCACGCAGAGAGGAGGCAAATATTATAGCAAAAGGTTAGATTTAATCTTTGCTTTAGGCATGATACTACATGACACAACTGCTGAATAATGCATTTTTTTAAATAATAGATATCACAATGAATTTATAGAAGCTGATTGATGATGTTCCTAAAAGTATTTTCTCGTAAAAAATATGCATGAATTTACATACTTAATACAACCATAAATCTAGTCTTGTTAGATTTAGAATGAAAATGTTAGAATTAAAATGTTTATTTTACTTTAGTGTTTAATCAAGAAAACACCTCAGACTGTTCTGATTTTGTTCATTATTAAATCTAACAGAAATCCAGCAATAACCAACATTTTAAATAATAATAACAGTAATTTTAAACAATAATAATAAATCTAAATAGGAATTAGAATGAACATGTAAAATTTCATGAATGCAGGTCATTTAGAAACTGAGATTGTCGGTTCTCAAAAAAAAAAATGGATTTGGAGGAAAATGGATTTAAAAATACACAATGTTTTTTCAGGTGTTTCCAATCTAGAAAGTAGAGTTTATAAGACTGACATGCATATTATAATGGCACATAACTTTGGCACATAATTTTTTTTTTTCTTTTTAGGGTTTTACAGTATGACATGAGTAGATTGAGAAGTGAGTGGAGCTTAAAACATCTTTAATTTTATTACTATAAGGGAAGATTATAGTTATTTATCAAAAAATCTGAAAAATGATTGACATGAACAAAATTGTTGTTTCAACCTGTAGTGTCTTACCTGAAGAAAAAAAAAACTGAAGTGAAGAAGAACACAATATTAGGAAATATAATGGGACAGAAAGAAATAAAAATAACATCACTGACGCAGAGAACAGACTGAAAAAGCAACAGAATGATGAGTGGCATCAGTAGCAGAGAAGGCTCCAGACGGCCAGAAAAGGCCCAACTGTTTGCCTCATAAAAAAGCTCAAGCACAGATAGAGACAGTGCTGTGTGATTTCCCTCTCTCTCCTTCTACAGGATGCATCTACAGGATGCAGCACAATAGATAAAGCCAAAGCAATACTAATTTACAGTTCCCTTGTGTGCAATCTTGTGCCAGGAGAAAGGCACATCATTAGTATTCCCTGTCAGCTACAACTGTGATCAATACAGGTTGCAGAATTTACAACGAATAAAACAGCCCACAAGAGTTAATTCCAGGGCCAGAAAAGAGCTATAAATTTCTAAAATAATGATTCTGCCTTAAATTTTTTACCATCTTATAAAGTCCTGGCCAGGCAGCTCTGGTACCTTTGACTTATGCGAATGGCAGAGCTGAGCTATGGTACTACAACTTGTTGACTATAATTTAATACAATATTCAAGAAATCTATTTAACTATTCAATCCGATAAATCATGCTAACAGGCAACTCCTAGAAATCTTCATGCTACACTAAACACATGTTCAACTTTGCATGATTAATTAAGTCTTTGACTTTCTTTCTCTGCTTAGCTGTTTTCACTTCAAAATGAAATTCTGAAATGGATTCTCTCTCATTAGCTCATCCTATTTACTTGTTACAGGTTCCTTGGTGTAGTGCTTTTCCTTGATAATGCATTTCTCCCAGTCATCTGTGTTGTGACAAAGTAGTATAAGTATAAGGTATAAGTAACCTCTTTTGGTAGAAGGCCATTATTTGTGGTAGTAGTGGTCCATAACATGGCAAGAAACATTTAACTTAGTAAAGAGAAATAGCTGGCCATCATTACTTATGTCAAGCTGGAAAGTTCTAAATTTCTTAAAGTTCTTCTAAGTACTGTTGCAAAAACCATCAAGCGCTCTGACAACACTGATCCTGTCACAGGACAGGCAGACCTAGTGTTACCTCAGCTGCTGCTGACAAGTATATTAGAGATACGATACAATTAATTGCATCTATTAAAGCTAACAGAATAAATGCTTTCCTGAGTTCAAGCAGCTGACAAATTCCAGGATGAACTGTTTAGAGGAGACTTCAGGAATCAGGACTTCATGGTAGAAGTCAGGAAGCCACTACTGCAGTCAAAGAGCCACTACTGAAGGACACAAATAAGATGAAGAGACAAAAGCAGCTGCCACTGGAACAGTGGAAATCTATCCTTTGATGAGTCCAATTTTGGCACTTTTGGCAAGACATAGTGAACAGATGGACAAAGAGGTATAATGGTTTGAAGGTGTTTTTCTAGTGGCACTGTCAGTGATTTATTTAAAACGGAAGGCACTTAACCAGCATGGCTACCACAGCATACTGCAGCAACACGCCATGCCATCTGGTTTGTTCTTAATTGGGCCTTCATTTGTTTTTCAACAAGACGAAGATCCCAAGCACACCTCCAGGCTGTGTAAGTTATTTATGAATGAAGGAGATTGACGGTGTGCTACAGCAGATGACATGGCCTACACGGCCACAAGAATTAAGCCCACCTGAAAAGAGTTGGGATAAACTTTCCATGAAAAGATGCTGATCTTGATCTCTCCTGAAACTATATAGCCTTGGTGTTTCAAATCCAGCTTAAAAACAAATATTTGACTTGGCTATTCATTTGTAAGTTCTGGACTACAGGGCGAAGGAAAAGGAGCCTACAAGTGCTTAGCATATGTGGCAAATCCTTCAAGAATGTTTGAAAATCATCTCAGGTGATCATCTCAGGTAGACAATCATCTACCTTATGAAGCTGGTTGAAAGAATGCCAAGAATGATCAAGCAAAGCTGTTGTCTAGGCAAAGGGATTCAATTTTGAAGAATATATCTAAAATATAAGATGGTTTTTGAGTTGTCATAAATGTGTTATTTTATAGTTTTGATAGCTTCACTATTATTAGAAAAGTTAGAAAATACTGAAAATAAAGAAAAAAAACCTATGGCTAGGCAAACTTTTGAGTGGTAGTGCACACTCTGTCTACTGTACTGTCATCTTTACTGAACATTCAAAATGAAGTGGCTACAGGCTAGAATCATGAACTACAACATCTGACAAAGCTAAGTTCACATTTACAAGTAATTTTAGAAAATATTTTTTTTAAATATAAGAACTATGGGCTTCTTCATGCATGAGATAAACATCTTTCTATCTCTGAAACCCGCAGTGAAGCTGGAAAAACTCATGCCATCATATAAAAACACAGTTTGACTAGAGACTCTACTGCTGCTTATTCCTGGCTTCATCTATCTTTATACTTCTTCACTTTACGAATGAGTCATTCCTGCTGCCTGGAGGTGAAGAATCACCATGCAGATACAGACCTATTTATTTCTTTTGACAGTCCTCCTCATTCAAACATTGCGTCAAACCATGCTTAATGTCACAGGGCTGAGCTTTTCTGTGAAGATCTGAAAATTTGAGCAAGTTCAAGGTGCAGCATTTAACCTTTATGATCAATGAAACATATAAACCCTTCCTTTAAAGCCATACCTTCCACAATTTTTCCAGACTGTTCTGCTGCTCCCCCAGGTAAGACTTTGGCCACGTATGCTCCGATCTCCCCATCACTGCCTGGAACCTCTTTACCCCCGATTATACGGATGCCCAGTCCATTGCCTGCAGGCCCATTGCAAAGACCTTAAATTAAAAGGCATGTCATTTTGACTTTCGAGAACATTTAATAATTGATTAATAGTATGTAACAAGTTACATGCAAATTAGCACTCAGTATATTCACTCTTCAGTTTATTTTAAGTTTTGTAGTTCTAAACTCTGCCATAATTACAAACACCATACTTTGTTACAACACTTAAGTATTATATAGGGTTATTTATACTTTACTTGAGTGTTAATGAAATACATGTAATCTTATTTAATTGAATTTCCAAGGAAAAAAAAACTTTTACTCCTTACATTTTTATTTAGATCTTCAAATGACTGTATGTATAAAGCCATCAATAGAAAGGGCTCCAACACATTTCATTAGCATTTTATTTGCATTTCAGTTTAAAGCATCTAATCAAATTCACTAATGTAGAAATAAATGATCAAAAATTCATTCCAATCTGTCATCTGCTGTGATGTAGTGTACTGTCTTGTGTGTCCGCGTTTGCACTTGTGCACTTTGTGTTTAGTTTAATTTATGTCGTCCCTGTAGTTCTGTGTAGTTCTGCGTTTGTCTTATGTAGCACCTTGGTCCTGGAGAAACGTCGTTTCGTACTTGTATATGGCTGAAATGACAATAAACTCCACTTTGACTTTGACTTTGATGTACTTAATTTAATCATTTTTGACTTTCACTCAAGTACATTTTCTTGCTGGATACTTCCACTCTTAATAAGTAAGACTTTTGGTTTAGTATAATTTCTCAGTACGTTTTACACCCCCAGTTAGTTTACTATGGGTATCTTAAATGTAGTGCATAAAATGCAACAAATTAGCTAGTCACAGAATGATGCGTACATCATGGCTTCCATTTTCATGCAGAGCCTGTTTGTTAAATTGTACCTAATTATGAGGATAATCTGACATGTGAATTACATGCCATTCTAGGCTTTGATGACTAATGAAAGAGGAAATGTTCCAACTCACTGGCATGCCATGAAAAGTCTGCCCAGTTCCAATATCTAGACATGTATATTGTGCTAACACTCACACCACTCCACCATTTAAGAAAGAAACAAAAGCACAAAAGCCTTTAATTGTCTTGTGCAAATGATTTACATTGTTGACAGACCACATGATGGACTAATTACAGGCAGAAGAAGATGCTCATAGCAAACTGGGAAAGACATGAAAGGGTTCTTTGGTAGCTATGCTTCAGTGTAAAACATTCCCAACTTTTCATGTTATTTGCATTACAGGCCTGACAGTACTCAATGTTCAGTTATTACACTCATTATATTCAGTTATTATATTATCTCAGCCAGATTTGCTTGCCTGACCTCTACATGTAAGCCTCATCTAGTTCAGAATGCATCAGCCAATGTCCTTACCCTGAATAGAAAGCATATTACCACAGTCTTTTTAGCTATACTGGCTGCCAGTCAAAAGTAATGATATGAAGGACATTACATCTCAAGCTCTAAATGATTTAGTTCCAGCATATCTTGCTGATCTCCTTGAAAGAGTATGGCCTAGGTGTTTTTTTAATCCAGCTTAAAAATATATATTTAACTTCTATTCATTCGTAATAGTTCTCATAGATTTATAGTCAGCTTATTAGATTGTTTCATTAATGTGCATATTAACATAAATGCTTTGTTTTGGCTTTCTTATCTTTTTCTATACACATTTATGCATATGTATATTATTAAATAATAAAGGATCATGTCTCCATTAGTGTTTCTCATTTCTGCATGTAATGTTCCAATACACTGAGGGTTATCCAGTGAGTACTGATGTTAGTAATTTACCTGACACACTGCGGTCTTTAGGATCCCTTTGTAGCTTTATTCTTGTATGGGAAAATGGGTACTGCTGGGCCTTGATCTGCACCACATCATATAAGCACAGGCAGTTTCACACAGAGACACCTAGTTTCTACAACAGAAACACTGTGACTAGCACTATGTAATGAATCAAGAAACTGCATTCGTATTTTCTGCTCATTACTGTAGTAGAGGAACAAACACTGCATGTTCTCTAAAATGTTCTTTTCTCTTATTGTGTCTGTCTCGTTCAGTATACAGTAGATGTCTGAAATAGTGGGTTGTGGTACAAGAACCTGTACTGTACATATGTGTTTAGTGTGTGTATGTGTTTGAATGTTGAGTCATTCTTCACCTGTCTCCTGTCCAGGCCCTGTCCATCCTCTCGTGGCTTGTCAAACCAGTCAGTCTCCTCCCGACGGAGATGATATGCTTCAGAAAAATCAGATTAGAATCGACCCTATTAAAAACTACTCACCAGTTTATAAAAACCCTAGCAATTCTTTCCAGGCATAAGGGTCAAAAATAAACACTGGAGACCGGTGCACTGTACAAATTTTCCAGTCAAGGTACTATTAATCTTGAATTTTCCAAACATGCACACATAGGATATCGTGCAGTGGGGAATATCCATGGTTTTTATGCCAGTAAAACTGGGGGCATAAGAAATAAACCAAAACTGTAATTAGCAAATTTCAAAATAAGTCCTTGTATAATTCTGCCCAGTGGTAAAGTCGGAGCTGGACTGCTGTCTCAGTAGCATATGGAAACACAGTATTTCTCTTCAGGAAAGTTGTTAATATTTTTTCTGTACCCTTTATGATCCAGAAACAATATATTTAGAATTTTTTGACACCCATGAGCAAAGAAAGAGCAAAAACATAGCATGAATTCAACATTACAAACAGTCATTTCCAGGTAGTGGTAGAAGGTAGTGGTCCATGTACTTTTGAGTACATTTAGGATTTAGCCCAAAACTTTGCCTCTGCCAAGAGGTTACAACTTGGCTGTAGATTAATCTTTCAACAGAATAATGAACATGAATCTATTGTATATCCAGATCAATGCAGACTGCAAGGAACCGGATTTTGTAGTCAGTCTCTGGATTTCAGTTTTGTTATAACAGTGGTCTGAAATGAAAAAAGACAATCCACATGTGCAAACCTAAGAATATAAAGAAGCTAGAGATGTTTTGCATGGAGGATTGTTCAAGATAGGTGTCTCAAACTTACAGGGGGTTTAGCCAAATATAAATTGTGTGAGCGTTAATAATTTTGAAATCAGTATGTTGTTGGAAAAAACAATAAAACTACACCATTATATATACTTTACCTATAAATTTTTGCTCTCTTCCCTCAGAGTGCCAATAATTCTGGAGTTGGCTCTATCATGGAGTAAACATAACGATAATAGACTAATAACTGGAATGTAGCATGAAACTAAAAAAAACAAAGATGTTTTTATGATACATATGTACCAACCTGATCCTTTAGAACTTTCACAGTCAAACGTACCATGATATGAAAATGAAGACTATCTATGGATTTTAGTAAAATATGAAGTCTAATTATTTTAATAAGTTTTAAAGATGTTGTATATGTAATGAAGTAACATATTGGTAATGTATTTACCTAATCAAGAAATCTTTACATGTAAATGACTAACAGTTGAGACATTGATTATACTTTATAGTGTTGGTATTATAGCCTGTTTGGGTTATATTTAGAGAGCGGAACATGCAACAAAAACTGAAACTATATGCATCGATCCACTACTGCACATACAGTATTAATGTGCGCTCCCCATATGTTGTCATGGAGATGAATTTTCAGTCAATACAGC
>CM074962.1:6847689-6878692 GCA_037577455.1 Pangasius macronema
AGTCTAATTATTTTAATAAGTTTTAAAGATGTTGTATATGTAATGAAGTAACATATTGGTAATGTATTTACCTAATCGAGAAATCTTTACATGTAAATGTATTTACCTAATCGAGAAATCTTTACATGTAAATGACTAACAGGTGAGACATTGTTTATACTTTATAGTGTTGGTATTATAGCCTATTTGGGTTATATTTAGAGAGCGGAACATGCAACAAAAACTGAAACTATATGCATTGATCCACTACTGCACATACAGTATTAATGTGCGCTCCCCATATGTTGTCATGGAGATGAATTTTCAGTCAATACAGCGGACCATGGGCTTATGGGTGATTGGGAGTTGGGTGGTCATGGTACAGTGGGTAGGCTTAGTACTAGGTGTTAGAGGGTGGGTAAATGGTGGGTGTTAGAAGGGAGGGATGGGGGGGAGCTGAAAGCTAAGGTGGTCATACTCTACCGTCTGTGACATTTTCATGTGTGTTTCCTGGATCATCTCTGTTCAGACCCACCAGGGATTCACTTAGTGCTGTAACCAAGGCAAATGCATTTACTTCCATATGGAACATATGATGCGTTCATCATATGGTATTAAATGTGTGGAGACCAAAATTAAATTAAATATGCATTATCACTGAGTTTGAACAATATTAACTTACAAATAATGTAATTATTGGTGTAGTATATTGTGTAAATGCCATCATTTACCATTTATACATGAATAAATAATGTATATGGAAACAAACAATTATTTATAGCATAAGTATAAGGAAAGCACGGTATGCAGAAGTGTGTAGACCCTCATGCAAGCAAGCAGGAAAGTTTATTTACAAACAAAAGAAAAATACATGCAATCCATTTATTTATTATTCTAAGAGCACAAAACATGCATGCAATCAAAAATTAAGTGATAAAAAACTTAGGTCATTTAAACAAAAGTACAACAAAAAATCACTGAGAGGACTGTTTTTCCATGTTGTAAAATATTAACAGGCTCTAAAATGATTGGACACAAGTCAAATCTAATAATTCAATAAAACAGGCACAACCGTCCAATAATATAGCTAATAATAACAAACTCTACGGCCAAATAAAAAGTGAATATACTAATAGATTTTTGTTCTCTGATATGTCCTTTAGGATTTGGGCATTGAGTATTAAATGGGAATTTAATTTTAAATTGTCATACTCACCAGCCAATCAGAAAATTATATTTCCCTGAATCATGTGTAATTTCAGATGCATTCTAGTTGGAATAAATTTTTACATTGATTTTACTTACACAATATCTATGTGGAGACCCTAAGCTGTGATATTCAGAAAGTAGTTAGTTAGTAGTTAGTAGCTAACCACAAAAATTAAATCTATCAACATGTTGCAATTGCAGGGGGAAGAGAAAAAGAAAAATATGGAGATAGGTAGTAATGGCCAATCTGCATCACTGTTTTGCATTTCTATATGGCACTGTACATTTCTTTAGTGGTTGATTGCTTATTATGGTGTGTAAGTGGCCTGATTTAACAATAAGTATATAAGCCATCTGGCTGTGGGAAGTTTTGGCACAGTGGTTGACTGGGGTTTCTTTGTTTTCATTAGTGTGAATAATAATAATAATAATAATAATAATAATAATAATTATTATTATTATTATTATTATTATTATTATTATTATTGTCATTGTTGTTGTTGTGAATTGTTTTCATTAGTAGCTATTTGTTGCACATTATATCCCTAATGTATTATGCAAACAGTTATCTATTTGTATTAAAATAATTTTCCAGACTCAGAGATGTCCTAGATCTAAAATGCACCACAGCTGATAGCTAGCCATGGGCAACTGTGACAGCTGAACATTATAGACACACTTTACATCTGTATATTTTTCTTGGGGTACATCTTATTTCTTAATTTTAAATCTACAATTACAGTGCAGCATTTGTTGCTCTGGGGTACTTTTTTATTTAATTTTTTTTTGTAACAAATTGCTTTTTTTCCCTCCATATTTTGATGCCAACACTTTAATTAGAATAATCTACTCTATGTCCAAAACTAGAATATTAACAGAAGATTATAAATCTAGACAACAAATCCTCTTAGAGTTCTTTGTTCATGCATTTTTATTAAAGTACAAATGAATTAAATAGAGTATAATCATTCTATATAAACTATGGAACAAAATAGACAGCCAGCAGACATATGAAATATAAACCATTCATATTTATAACCAAACAAAAATATTAAATGAATAAAAACAGATACAGCAAGGATACTGACAGTTCTAAACTATTATTGCAACACACGTAACTGACTAATAAAGGTTTTTACATAGATACTTGAATAATATTCAGGAAAAGAAAGAGCAGATTGCAGCCAAAGTAAATTGAAGCAAATGAGAAGAATCTGGTATCCTAGCAAAAGGAGATAAAAATTACCTTCACTATCTGACATTGTGCCCTGCAGGTCATCTATGAGCATATAGCTGCGTCCTCTGGTAGGGTCCTCCCTGAGGTGCTGCTGCTGGGGATCCTGAAGAGAGAGACATGACCCAAACTGGTCACGGGAGTCGGCGGATATAGGCGGGAGCGGACCTGCAGATGCCCGTGCCATACCCATCGGCTGACCCACCGGACTCAGTGGGCTCTCTTCCTCAGAGTTTTGTGCCACAATTGGGATTCGCCCACGCCCACCCTGACCAATAGGCAAGCTGGTAGGTTTTGTCCTACCTGATGGCGCCTGATAGGCAGAAGTCTCTGAGGAAGGGTCACCCTCTGATTTGAGCCTCAAGGAGGAGCTAGAGATGTCCCTTTTAATAGACAGATCCAGGCCATACATAGAGGAAGGCCTAGAAGAAGGCCGGGAGCGGCTCCCACTTGGATAAGCAGAGTCCTCTCCCAGAGATGACCTCACCCCAGAACTCAAGTTCAGACTCTGGCCTAAGTTAAGTGAACCAGCCAAATTGACTCCTAGAGTTGAGCCCAGGTACTTCTGCTGCTCTGCAACGTTCTTACGAAGCCCAAAAGTGATCTCATCCTGTAATAATCTGCTTGATCTTGGTGAAGCACCACTAGATCCCAAGTAGCTGCTATAATCTGTGTCTAAACCCCTACTGTCCTGGATGGAGTATTTTCCAATGTTGCTGGTAGTTTTGTGTTTCTGGTAGAGCATAGATGTTGGAAGCTGTTTGGCTGCCTGCTTCTCTAAGGTTAATCTACTTATGCTGTACTTCTCTGTCTTGGGGAAAGCCCTATAGCCTGCACTTGTTACACCTGTGCTAGGAGTATAGTGATGTGAGAGGCCAGCCAACTGTTCTAAGCTCTCAGTCCCTCCTGTGCTCCTCCTAAACTCCTGCTTCAACTGCTGCTTTAGAAGCTTCAACTCATATGGTTCTTCCATCGGGTCTTCATCATCTTGAGTCTTTACATAGGAATGAAGTCTTGAGGAGCTGCCAAGGTAATCAGTGCCAACATCTGCTGCTGTGCGTCTCAGCAGGCGCTCAGCTTTGGCCAGTTCCCTCTCAGCAATACCATAACTGGTGGATGAGAGACCAGTTGTGCTCTTGGTAAGCTCAGGTGCATCCTCTAGAAGCAGATAACTTCTGGGTGTTTGGTGATGTTGATCTAAGTCAGCATAGAAAGAATCCGCAGACACATTGGACATGGGACTTCCTGCCATGCTGCCTCCACGGTCTTCCAGGCCATGCAGATCAAGATGACTGCCATACTTCCCTCCCAGATAGGATGAATTTTCATAGTTGGTGGCGACTTTGGTGGCATCTAGTTCAGACAGAAGTGCAGCTTGTTGTCTCGCTTTTTGCTGTAGTAGCAGCATCTGGTGGTAGCTCTGCTGCTGCGAAGCAGTGAGAGAGGGCACAGAAGAGTAGATGGATTGGGACTGGTAGGGCTGTTGAGCCTGGTACAGGGACTGCTGATACTGTGGGTAATGGTACTGGGAGTACTTGCCATACTCATATTTAGTCTGTGGTGGAACAAACTCATCTAGTTCTGATTGTGGTGCAGTGTGAGGTCTTTCAAGTCCAAGTCCACTCACTTCTTCTCTACCATCATTTCTTCTGGTCTCTCGGATATTGCTCACTTCACTGTCAGACATGTAGTCACGGTCCTCTGCAACACTTTGCAGATATGCCCTTTCCCTCTTCTCTCGTTCCTTAAGCAAAGCATCTTTCCTTCTGTTGATGCCCATCTCCAGATAGCGCAGTTTAGCATCAATCTCTTTCTCTTCCTCATCCAATTCGGCCTGCTTCTTACGAAGTTTAGAGGATTCCCGTTCTACCAGATCCAGTTCACGGTCAATATCCTGCAAGATTTTTGCCCTTGCCATGTTGGAGCTTCGACAAAGTCGGCGACGGGCAGAGGCAGTGCTATATGCTGTTTGGCCAGCATTGGCAGCCTCCTCCTCTGATGGTGGGTTAGGAAGGGTTCGCTTCACTTTTTTTTGTGTGCCAGTGGGAGTGCTACTTGGAGATCCTTTACCCTGCCAGAGAAAAAAGGAATACAAATTATATAATAGACCATACATGTAACAATGACACCATTTTTTCATATTATGAGCAAAATAATGTGATTTTTTACTCATTTTTAAATAAAAAGGTAAATCATAAAAAGGTAAATGTTCAGTGCCTGGATCACTGAAGTGCAAAATATTTTCAAGATCTTGTTAACAATAAATATATAAAATGATATGTTTGACAATACAATAAAATATTATGAGGTTTATAATGCTAAAGACTTTTGTATAAGTTTCTTTAATCTCAAAACTGGGAACCCATAGAAGACTTGCCTTTCGTGTACTGCATTTAGTGCAGATATATTCGTATTTCTACTTGATACAGTGTTCTAATTATGTTTTAAATTCCAAACCCAAACAACAAACATTGTGTATAGTTTAGTTTAGAACAAAGATACCACGGTAAAATGCTTCTAGAAAAGCTATATGTACTCTACATAGTTTTTGCTGTGCTGCATCAGTGAGTTTTTCATAAATGAAACAGGCAAGAAGTAAGCTAATGAAAAAGCAAGCCTTGTTATTTCATTAGTGTTTCATCAGGAGGGAAATGAGACAAATGTAACATTTTCACATTGGCTATTATATTTTTAGAATGAGTCAATGAACTCAAATGAAAAGAAAAACAATAAAAGAAAAGCATGACTGTTAATAGATACCATACTATGATAATCCTAGAGTATTTTGTTTTGATTTGAAGGTCAAACCTTTTAAAAGTATTAAATATAAAAAAGTGTACTCACAGAGTAACCCTCAGAAAATTGGAAGTTGGCTGCTCTCTCTTCTGAAGTAGGACTCATAGGCTTTGGGTCAGACAGTGACCTCTGCATGACTTTTGCCCTTGGACTACCGGGAACCACTTTGGATGGATCTGCAGAACATATTTTCTGTGGGCTGGTGTCTCCATTCGATTTTTCATAGGGAACAAATTCAAGGGATTTACTAGGGGACATACAAGGAGATATTGGAGAATAAAGGACTTTGGGGGATTTGGGGGGAATGGGAGAAACCTGCAGACAGGAGGTATCTGTTTTGAGATGTGGAGACTGGTTTATTTCTAAAGGGGTAGGGCGTCTCTTAGGAGAGGAAGCTCTATCAGAGTTAGGAAAGTCAACTCTAGTGTCCGTCTGCACAGTGTGTCCTCTAAGCGTTCTTGAGGAATCTGTCTGTACAGAAATTTCTGTAAGTGCCTGCACTGAAACGCCACAACTATCATCAGTACTGTATTTACCAGCTCGCGGCCTGCTACGTCTGCCACGAGTGGGAGCTTCCCACTCATCCTGGTCTTCATCATCTGTTTGTACACAACTATCTACACTCTTCTTAGCATTCTTCTTTTTTCTTCCTGCAGAGTAAGCCTTCTCTGTATTGTCTTCTTCATCAGTCTGACAACCACTGTCCATCTTTTTGTCTGTCCCCAAAATATGACCAAGTGTCTGCTCCTGGATCTCACCTGGATACATTTGTCTGTACTTTTGCTCCTCTAGTTGCTGCCTCAGCTGCTCTTGGAGCCTCTGAATCTGTTCCAACTGCTCCTGTTGCTGAGCATATGTCTCTTTTTGCATCATGAGGTGAGCTTGCCTCTCTTCCTCTTGTTGACACAGGATCTGCTGCTTCATGGCCTGTAGCTCCTCTAGCTCTTTCTGAACTAGAAGTTGCTCCTGCTCCCGAAAGCGCTGGATCTCTTGCCTCTCCCATTCTAGTTCCTCAGCAAGACGTTGCTGTTTTATCTTCTCCAACTCAAGAATCTCACGTTCCATCTGATACTTTTCATCACCTGGAATCATGGGTGAGGAGAGAGCTTCTAGTGATGCTGCAATTGCCTCAAGTGAGGCATCTGTGTAGTCCAGTGATGCTGCTGTGCTTATTGTTTGATCTATCTCTGCACGACCGCTGGAGAAAATGTCCTTAGAAACACTTATTTCCAGGTTCAAAGGCAGGTCATCCTGCTCCTCTGCTGTAGTCACAGCAACAGTGGAAAGGAAACTATGTGATCTAGTGAGGGGTTGATTTTGCAGATTTGATAGTGATGGCATTGTGTCACTAGTATGCATGCCTGACAGGGAGTTGTATGTTGTACTGAAAATAGATCCAGGTTGGGTAGTTATAGCATAAGTAGAAGGAACTGGTGCTGCTACAGAGGAGTAAACCACACCATTTGAAGATCTCAGAACACTAGAACTTCCAAAGTGAGTTCCAACAGCAGCTGTTATTCTGGCTTGGGAGTACTGTGGGATTGTAACTCCAGTAAATGCCCCTGTAGCTTTGCTTGAGTAGTCCACAGCTTCACCTGTTAAAAGTTCATATTGTACATAAGCTTATACCACGTTTACACCAAGTTTTGGTAAAGACAGAAAGCCAAGCCATGCCCAAATTATTTAAAATGCAAAATGTTTTTTTGATAGATTTTGGGAAATGCAAAGCGCATACAGAAGCATACAGAGATACACACCTCAATATAAAAAAAAATAAATTAAAAAGGAAAATACGAGCATGCAAATTCCAAAAAATAAAAAAAAACATAAAATGGAGGACAATCTAAAATGCAGAAAAAAGTCTCAGATGGGAATGAGCAACGGTAACTCAAAACGGCATCTCTGAGAAAGATCTGCAACATCGCACTGACCTGCTATAGGCATTTTTCCAGATGTAAGATCTACAGCACCCTCCATTTCCCCGTTGTAGTCATACCTATTCTTACTCTTGTACAGTAAGAGGCCAGCTTCTGCCAAATTTGTGTCAGACATGGAGGCCTTGATTCCACCAAGTCCTCTCATGCCATAGGGAGAACGATCATATTGGTAGTGGTCATCTCTGTAGCCAAAACGATCCTCTGGCAATGGAGCTGAGGGTTGCTGAGTGGCACAGCTACCAGCAAATGGAAGCTTGTACACTACATCGCAACATACTGCGCGTCTTCCTGCTGTCAGGTCTACTGGCTTGCCATCATCCTCTGTGATTACTGCTGTAACCACCTCTGAGGAGGACCCATTTACAGACACCATAGTCTGTACTGGCTTAACAGTCGTGAGGTCAACTGCACCAGATACACAAGTTTCCAGCTGAGGTGGAATACCTGTGCTAACACCATTATTTGCAATTGTAGGGGCTGTTGTCACAGGAACAGAATGTGCTTTGCCTAAAGTTGTGGAGAGATTGATTGGTTTTTCTGGCTGAGAATCAACAGGACGATAAACAATTTGGGAAATAGGTTCAAAGGATTTAGCTGTTGTTAGTTGTAGAGGCATTGAAGTGGCCTGAGAAAGATTATTGTTGGCATATGCTATAGTAGCTGTACAAGTGAGGATAGTCATGCTGTCATTTACCATAGACACTGGCAAAGTATCAGTGCTCAAGTTCATTACAGATGACTGGACTGCACTTTGCTGCTGCCCATCAGCCCGGAAAGACTGCCACTGTGACTCTGATGATGACAGACCTATACCTTTCATACATAACTCTGCATTTATTTTTGGAGCACGCAAATCAACAATCACTCCAGAATGATAAGCATGTCCATTCTGCACTGATAAGGGTTGGGATTTTATATCTCCTGGGACTGCTGGTATCCCAGAGGCTCTTGGAGATGGAGGTGGAGGAGGTGTCATTCCATGCAAAACAGACACTGTTGTTCTTTGGACATCAGTAGTTACTACCTGGACATCAAGATTTGGAATTACTGTTGAGGGCTCTGGAGGTGAAACTGCCTCAATGACATGACTCATGCTTGAAATGACCTTTTCTGGATGACATATTTCTTGCCTTTCTATGGATTCTTTTATTTCTGTGAAAGCTAATGGTACCCTAGTTGTTTGTGGCTGTGGTGGCAGTTGTATTTGTGGTTGTGACTGAAAGTCAAACTGTAAATGAGACTGTCTGCTAGGTGATGGGGGGCCAGAACTTATTTGGGCTTGGGTTGTCACACCTTCTATGGGTGAACCAGGCTGGGATGGCAGAGTAATAACCACATAAGTATCATATAATGACTTCCCATACCTAGGAGATGTAGGGGTTTTTACTGGTGATGTAGGCCCTGTTTTAATCTCAGATGCAGGACTCAGATTCAAAACACCATCCTCAGTGCTTGTTGGGAGTATGCTTGGTCTTACTGGAGAATAAATGGAAGAGAGCGGTTGGGCACATGACATGGGCTTTGGAGCTAAGGGTGGCTTGACTGCCTCCCCTGGTCTATGGCTGAATGTCAGGCCTGCAGGGATTGTGGATGGCTTTGGGGGGACAGGAGGAGGAACATGTGGTTTGTAATTTGGTGCCATAGGTTGTCTCATCTGTGCATTTGGACCTGTAGTTGGCATACCAACTGGAACTGTTCTTTGGGGAACCTGAGGTGGAATCTTTTTGGGATAAATAGCAGGCTTAGGTAGAGTAGGTGGTGGTAGGGGAGGGGGAGCAGGAATGTCTGTTTTTTCCTGAGACACACCTCTACGTTGAACTGGCTTGGGAGGGACAGGTGGGGCAGTGGATATTACACTAGGTACTGTTGGGGTGTATTGTGGTACAGTGGGTAAAGGTGATGTAACTGGAACAGACGGTCTAGAAACTACACTAGGAATCTGAGTAGATGAGGCATCCACTTGAGTCAAGGCTGAAGTCTTTGACAAATCAACAACACCAATCTGGTCTGCTGGACCCGCTGATGGCACTGGCTGTAATGGTGATTCTGCCCTTGATGAAATGGAATCCATGACAGGCTCTGAAGCTGGCCTTGAAGCTGAAGGATCAGTTTTAGTTTCCTGAGATAAATTGACAGCAAATGATGTTGATGTAAAAACTGGAACTTTTTTATCATCCTGATTTTGATCTACAGTGCTCTCTTCACCAGATTCCTCTTCACCTGAGGAACACTGAGTCACTGTCAGATCCGGTATAGGGAGAATTCTTCTTTGTGGAAAAGTCTCTGTTTTTTCAGAAGTAGTAACCTCTATTTCCTGTGCTCTGTCACTCGTTTGTGTTGGGCTGGTGCCTGGTGTCAGGACTGCTCTCTGTTTTTTCATAAGTTCCTCATAGGCTTCCTCTGCATTTAACAGTGGTTTCCCATCCTTCCCAAATTGGCCAGAAACACTTGTGGGGAAGGTGTTTTGTCTTGTGTCAGGTGTGTCTCTGGCACAAGAAAAGACACCATCTTCAGCTGTGTCTGTTGTGCGGAATTCTTTCATTGTGTTATCTTCTTTCAGCTGTTGCTCTTTAAGCAACATCTCTCTCTTTATCTGCATCATGTCCTCATAGACTTCATCTGGTGATCTCAGTTTTCTTGCTTTTTCTGGTACAGAAATCTTATCTGGCTCTTTCTCTATCTGTTTGTCTTCAACTAGGGACTCATAGGCATAATCTTCAATTAGCATGCCACCATATAGAGACTCTTTTCCAGGTGGAATGTCCTCTATAGTTGGAGATTTTGTTCTGAGCATTATCTCCTCATAAGCCTCATATGAAGTGTGCAAAGGTTGTTTTTCTGTGGTTTCCCTGGATTGCTTTTTTTTAGCATGTTGTTCATCTGTTGGAGAATACAATGATACAGATGTTGGCAGATGATAGACTTTCTGAACAGCAGCAATCTTCTCTGGAAGAATCTCAAAACCTTCTGGCTCAGATTCTATGCTTGGGGAGAAATCTGAACAGGAAGATCTACGGAATTCCTCCATCTCTGCTTCCTGCCGCTGCTCTTCTGTTGGAGAAGCATCTTCAATTGGTGAAAGGTTGCTTGGTGGAGTCTTTGGTCGTTCTCGCCTTCTCTGTGCTCGTATTTCCTCTTTATCTTTCTTTGATTTCTTACTGGAATTCTTTTGCTTCTCCTGTTCTTTTAGGAGCTCTTCTTCCTCACGCATCTCTTCTTCTTCAGATGAATCTTCAATGGTGGGTAGCATTTGGCCTGGCTGCCGGTGCTTGGCTTTCCTGTGCTGTTTGCCCTCACCACTGCTCTTAATATGGCTTGGGCTGCTGCTATCACTGTCTTCATCAAGAGAAGATAGTGAGGTTGGAGATGTGCCTGGAGTAAAACTAGATGCATGTAAGCTTGAGGAGCCTTCCCCTCTAGACCTGTCATCAGGGGAATCTGTAAGGCTCTCGGGTTCACCATCATCTGAAGCCTGACGAACAGTGGCCACAGTGTTCAGTTCGATTGTTTTGAAGTGGCGAATACCAGCACCATTGTCTTCGAAGGTCTGCTCCCTTTTACTTAGTTCATCTATTTTTCCCTCAGAAATGATACTTTTGTGGTCTAGCTCATCCTCAGGGTTAATACTACTGTTTTTGACAAGACACCTTGCCTTGCTTGACTCATTCTTCTTGATGTCCTTCTTTACATCTTCTTCTAGTAGTTTATTTTCATTATCACTTATTTTTCCTTTAGTAAGGTTTTCCTCCACAGATGGTGATACATCCTCATGAGCACTTATTGCCACAGTCTCTTTCTTTGCTGACTCTGCGCTGTCCCTTCCTTTATCTTTTGCTTCACCTGGTTTATTTTCTCTCTCACTGAGAGGTGAAGATTCTCCCTCACTACTGTCCTCCTGAAAATTCTGTTTAAGCTCTGTTGGGACAAGCAGTTTTTTCCTCTCCCTTTTAGGGCCTACAGCATCATTCTTTTCTTCTTGAACATTTCTATTCCTGTCTTCCTCTGAGGTGAGTGCTGGAGACTCCTCTGGGGACACCTCCATTTGACACTCGGTCCTGACTGACTCATTTTGTGATTGATCTTTAGAGGATGTTGTTTGAGCTTCAAGTATTGGAAGAACAGTACTCTCTAACTTTGCCAAATCTGAAGGACTTGATGGGCTGTACTCTTGACTGACACTGTCTTTGTTACTAGGTTCCTTCAGAAGCCCTTTGCCTTCCACAGGCATAGCAGCATCTTCTTTTTTCTGTGTGAGAGAGGAAATTTACAATTTACAATGGAAATCAGAATACAGAATGATGATACAAGAGTATGTCTACAGCAAATCTAAATTTGTTTTTATGTAACATTTTTCTCTACCAGTCCTTGCTCCACATACAATTACCTGTCCAAACTTCTCAATATCTTTAGGTTTTATCAAAGGCTTTGTCCCATCTTGATTTTTCTCTAGAGTGCCTGGAGATTGTACTTTCCCAAATGATTTGTCTTTGTCTTGTTTACTAGCTACAGGACATGGAGGGCTGGGTTTTACTACAGGATCTAAGGTACAGAATACATTGTGACTATTAGATTGAGTGTTTGGGATTTCCTTAGTAGGTTGTGAGCCAGGTTTTACTTTCTGTTCACCACTAACTATTTCATTTTCTTTATCAGGTATTGGGGAAAAGGAATCTACCTTTTGGGCTAGTGGCACAGACTGTTGTCTATTTGACTTGATTTGTCTTTTTAATTGTATGTCGCCATTTACACCAACTGCAGGGAATGGAGGTTTTTGTGTTCTCTGGTCTGATAAAACAACCTGTATACTAGACTGTTCTGGAATATTTCTTGAGGTTGTATCTAAGGTTTGTTTTATTTTTCTGTTTTCAGGCACGGAATTTTCTCTTTCCAAATCCTCATTTTGTAGAACTTCTTCCTTTTTAGTATTGTCGATTACACTTATGTTATTACCTGCTGAAAACTTTTCAAGTTCTTCTCCTCCAGTAGGGCTAGTCTGATTTTGATGTTTTGTTTTTTCTATTCTTACATGTTCTAGTTCGCTTTCCAGTGTCTCCTTGGTTTCTTTACCAGCAGTAAATTCAACAGCTCCTTTAGGTGTAAGGCATTCAACTGCTTGAGTTTGTGGTAAGGCCTCTGCTCCTTTTGCCTCACTCTCAGTAGCACCCACATTATCACCCACTGTCCTTTTATCAGTATTTTTATCAATGTTGGCTAATACAGAGAATGTACATGAAGTGACGTCCACTGTTTTTATACATGTAGTGTGTGTTATTTCATCTAAAATGTCTTGTTTTGTTTTTAGTTCAGATTTTATCAGCTCACTGGGAGTTGGGAAAGCAGGGTTGACACATTCTGGTGTTTCAGGAGGATCTTGAGTTTCTTGTGTGCTTTTGTGTGCTTCACATTGTGCTATTGATTCTTGTTCAACTTTAGATTTTCCTCCTGACTGTTTCTCTTCTGCCTGATCAAAATATATTCCCTCTATTTTATTATTCTCAATTTCAGCCCTAACTGAAATTACAAATGGATTTTCAGAGGAAGACATATTCCCTGTTTTTATTTCTACATCATACTCATTTTCTACAAATTCCCCTTTTATAATGTCTGGATGTTTACTTTCAATACTTTCAAAATGTTCTGCAATATTAGCATGATTAGAAATTGAATCATTCTCTACTGGTTCATGCTGCTCAGGTTCACTTCCCCATCCCTTTTTGTTCTGAGCTTTAGGCTCAGTTTGCTCTACTATTCCACACTGCTTGGCATCTGTCTCCTTAGCATCTGCTATACCCCCCCTCGGGATAATGTCAGCAGGCGGGACAGCAGCTCTCATGGTTTGCTCAGGTGGAGTGGATTTCACTGTTGTGTTTTCATATGCAGTGTCAAGTGTTTGCTCTTTGTTTGGTTCAGGTACTACCTGTGTGCTCTCCACTACTGCAAGTTCCTCGTCCTGTTTCACTGAAGCTGACTCTACTACATGCTTGGCATCAGCTTTAACTGAGTCATGCTCAGACTTGTCAGCTGGAGCCTGAGTTACACTAGGGGTCCGAATGAGCGTTTTGGTTGGGGAAGCAGTGACAGTAGGAGCAGGGGGTGAAGGGGTTGAGGAGACAGCTCTGGCTGGGGAAGAGGGAGGGGTAGGCTGGGATTTAGCTGGCATCTTTGAAGGAGAAGGTGGAGGTGGCAAATCCCCAAGTTGTCCAGAGAGGGCCCTTTGGGTCTGGCAGTTCAAGCATAGCCATTCTTTCTGTAAGCAAATAAACAAAATATGAGTATCATATGGCTGATAAGATTATCATGAGGTATGGCACAAAATAAACACTTGATTAATGTGTAAACTGTTGTTATAGCTAAGACATTAAATAAAGTGCATTTCATATTACTATACTTTTCACAAATCCTAATGACAGTGTCATGATGCCATAATGTCATTGTAGGGACGGGAGATGATGACAAAAATATCATATTTTGATCACCAGTGAATTCTTGGATTCTATGATCATCTAGGTTTGCTACCAAAAATGCAAGCAAAATGATTGTATGGCATTTTATGATTACTTTTTTTTTTTTAAATTTATTACTGTATTTAATGTCTTTAAAAATAAAAAAAGAAAAAAATGTTACAATGTTACAATCTACAAATTCAGTGCAAAACTTCTTCCAATCAGAATTTGTAATACTTAGAAAAATGTTGACAATATCCATGATATGAAATAAAAATATTATCATGGCATAATTTATTAATTATTAATTAATTTATTGGCATAATTTATAGTGATACCAATATTATATCATCTTCCTTCTGAAAAAATCAGCCATAACATCCAGTGCTTCAAAAATTTTTCTACCACATATTGCTTGTAAACTACCACAGTGGACAGCTGATTGTTCTGGGGAGACCTTACAGCATAATGACTTAATGCCTGTATTTAGAGATGATTAAACCTGTCAGCAAACAGACTGCAGACTCAATAAAAGAGCTGCTGCCTGCAGTTGTCTATACAGTGCAGGCTCTTTTCAGCATGACTGAATCTTTAGCTCGTGTTGGAACAAGCATTTTAAGTGACGTATTTCACCATAGCATAATTAAGACAAACCTATAACATAAGATCAGTTCATAATAAAAATGTAGTTCTCATGATACTCTTGACATTTCATGAATATTGTTATAGTACAAGCAAGCCACCAAGCTTGTGATTGCTACAAACAACGACAAAATATATTATATTCAGATGCAAATAGAGCCGTCCTCCCATGAAGCACCTCACTCCAGTGGCTTACGTAAATCCTGAGAGTTTGCTTTCTCACATTTGATTGCTGAAGAGATGAGCTGTGCTATGTGCTCCCTGTTATTCTCCACTGGTTTAGCAGTAGGACTAAATCTAGATTGAGGAGGCCTGGGATTCCTGTCACAGCAGGGGTACTTGCAGAAACTAGCAGCCAATGCAGAGAAAAACAGCTCAAGTATTGGAACCAATAGGAATGAATCTNCTATTAATGTCAACATATTTCAGACACATGTGCAAAGAACAGGAATGAGGTACACAGGCTGGATATCATTCCTTTTTGTTACGGATGTAGTTTTAGGCTTGTCATTCAGCACTAGTAACAACAGTCTTCTCCAGAAACTATGAGTGTAATCGAAGCTAATTAGCACTGAATCATAATAATAAGAGTTTCCCTGGTGACAAATTCTTTTTTGGGAGTCAAACTGAAGTCAGTGGTGACACACAGGAGGAAAATCACAAATATGATGCCTAAGTGAGTAATAAACTAATTAGATATTTAAAAGCCAAATTAAGTAATTGTGACATGTCTCCTTTTTTTTTGCAATAATTCTGTGAGACCATAATTTTCCCAAAGTTTTTTTGGCACAATCTTTTCCTTTTTTCCTGAAGATTTTTAACTTTAGCATTTTGTCATGATTTTGTAGAGGCAGCAGATGCAATTGCAGATTTTATTGTATAAAGTGTATCACAAACAACCATAACAGTGAAAAGAAGAACCATAAACATAAACAATAGATACAAGGCAAAAACAGGCTGTGGCATACATGACAACACATGCACATGACAAGGACAAAAGCTTGACAATGAAACGCACAAAAACCAGAACTTACATAGGGGTGCTTATTAGGGGTAACAAGGAACAGGTGTGAGTGATCAGTGGGACATGTGACATGGTCATGTGACATACTGGGGCTGATGGGTAATATAGTTCAGTGCCCATTTGCCGCTATCATGACACATGGCACTATAATAATAATAATAATAATAATAATAATAATAATAATAATAATAATACCATTTATTTTATAAGCACCTTTCATGGTACCCAAGGACACTGTACAGTTACAAGAAAAACTAGAAAAATTATACAGTCATAGTAGTAAGCAAAACATATTTAAATATTTAAATTTGGAATATAACAGTCAATAATAAAGGTAAACAAAGGGGGACAAAAATGAGAATAAAAGGGAACATAAAACTAAACAATAAAAGACATAATAAGATTGAGCAAATGCAAGGAGGAAGTGATGAGTTTTAAAATGTTGATGAGAAGTGCGGGCACAGAGAGGGAGAGCGAGAGAATTCCACAGTTTAGAGGCAGCAACACTGAACAAACTGTCTCCTTTGGTGCAGAGACGAGAGGACAGGACAGCAAGCACATGAGTGTCAGAGGATCTAAGCATGCATGCAGGTGTGTATGGGAGAAGAAGGCTGCATAAGTAAGAGGTGCCGAGGCCATGCAGAGATTTTAAGGTATATGTATATGGAAGGGAACAGGGAGCCAGTGTAACTTTTGGCACTGTACCTTTTGGCATATGGGTGTGACGTGTTCCTATGGTCTTGTGTGGGTGAGAACCCTAGGAGCCGGGTTTACTAATCAAAAGCTATGAATAAATTTTAACATTTTCAGTCCAGAGAATATTAGAATATTTGCAAAGAAATATTGATGCCGGTTCATTCAATTTCAATACTTTATTGAAATAGATGGTTGCATGAAAAAGTATGATGGAAGTGCATGTTCTCAGAGTGACACTGGTTCTGAGAAGTCCATGAAACGCTGTCAAAGTCCATAGCATGGTTCAAAACACAGGCAGGCAGCATCAGAACGGGTTAATCCATATTCAAAACACGAGAAACAAAAGTGAGGGTCAAAACCAGGAAACACTGAGCTACGAAGCTAGGAAGTTAGGATTCAGTAACACACAAACATAAAACGAGACTTCACAAACAAACAATGAAACATGAGGGCTTAATCAAGGGGTGGAGACACAACCATGAAGTGAAAAAAAAAACAAAACAATGTCACAAATGGAGCACAGGCTATGCACATGATGCAGACAAAAGCACCATGCTCTGATTGGATTCGTGACAATGCTTTGATTTGCTTAGTTGTATGAGTCAGTATAAATCGAAAAAGAAATCATCAAATTCGAAACTGTTACCGTCTCTTACGTCCACGTCACTGTACTCGAAGTGATATTAGTTAGCTAATCGTCATAAAATATGATAGTGGAGAGCAAAAAAAGGGAAAAAAATTGGTGTGTGGATTTTACTGAGGTGGATTTTTCAAGGGCTTTGCTACCAATATCCTGGTGACATAACTTGTAAAAGACATAAAGACCTACCTTTTATATTTCAGGTCTTTCATTTGGACTAGTTTTATCGTGGCTTTTGTTTGATGGGCATGTTGCTGCCTGTTAACTAGGCATATTATAATGTGCTGTGTGTGTGGTGTGTGCTGTCTGTGCTCCATAGAGGTTTGACTCTTTTACTGCACTAAAATTACTTTCATATTCATACATTCAGGTATTTCTAGTCAAAAGTGCATGGATAGCACTCCAAACTGTTATAAGTCTACATGTTTTTAACAGGGCCCCAAAATGAGAACCAACTCAATCAGAATTTTTCTCTGAATATACTCTGAGTATCTGTGTTGCTGAAACATTATTATGGACCATCATTAAGGTGCAAAATGAAAAGTGTAAAATCTTTGACATTATCAACTGCATGATTCAGCAGGGTCTTGCTGCCTAGGAGCTATATATTTCAAGCCACCCCAACTAACTACTGCCCACACAGACAAACTGATTATCTAAATATTTCAGTTGGAAAGGATTAGAACATATTATTATAACACTAGCTCCAAAACTAGTCGTATAACAGCAAGTAGCATATAACACCTACCAGTTGGGATTATTGAACATGTACCTCATCTTGTATATGTTCATGTTCACTGTATACCCTCACCGAGTCATCAACGGTAATATAGTGACAGATGATTATCGTACAAATCATTAGATTATAGCAGCCTTGATTCTTTTGTGGTTGCAGCAGTTGTAGAGCCATAATTGTGTCTGTATAGGGCCCCAGCAATGGGCCCTCACCACCTTAACTCTACCCCTGGAAGGCAGGGAAAGAGGAGTAAACTGTGTCATTTACTGAGGCAAAAATACTGAAAGTCATTCACTTCCAGTCATCTCAGTGTTAGCTCAGTGTTACTTTTAAAAAGAGCTGGGAGTGTAATGAGCCTATAAAGCTGTAGACTTCCCAAAAAGAGTTTATGCCCGCATCTCACCCATGTTCCAGTGGATAATCTCACCTGGATACTGTAGATTTGTACCTAAGAACTGCTGTGATCATCCCAGGACACTTATTCACAATCTGCACATACTGAACATCCTTTCAACTGTTTGTCTTTACTTTTTTTTATACATAATGATTTATAATTCCACTATAAGGAAAAGGCCACCCAGAAGAGGATGCAAAACATTGATTTACTTTTTCATTAGCATTAAGAACCTCAGTTTGACTCAATATTCTTTCATATGCTTTTGAGTAAGTGCTTCAGAAGTTAAACAAGATAGTCAAACCTTATTATAGACATCCAGACACAAAGTACATTTGAAAATGACAGAAAAGTTGCTGACTAACATCTTACTTTACACAAACAACACAAATAAGTCATAAAGGGACTTAATGGGAAACTGTGATTCTGTTGGTGACTTTTTCGTCGTTATTACTGTATTAAACGTAAGCAGTTAGTAACAGTCCTTCTGTCTGTGTCTCATTTCGACTCTCTTTTAGCAAACTAAGGCCAAAAGTGTCTTTGATTACAGGAGGAATGCTGGAGACGTTTTATTTCTCACATTTAGCACTTGCTTGGCATGAGAGATGAGAATTCTGAGAAAATGTAAGCAAGAAATAAAAAGTACTTTAAATGTAATCATTCAGGAAGCCAGCCATTCGGAGCAAACCTCTCCGGGGATTTTTCATTTTCATTTGGTGCCAGCTCTGTGAGCTGGAATCGACAGTCAATTTGGAATTAAATGGCTAGAAAATGACATCCTGAGCTATTGAACACAAATATCAGAAAGACTGAATTCAGGGAGTCATGTTTATTGTCTTGAAAGGAGCACAGGGAGCAAAAGGTTCATATCATGAAACAAAAGAAAAGCTTGAACACAACATCAGAGCAATAAATGTGTGCATGCAGTTTCTTAGGTGGTATTCTTAGTTGTTTGACAGGAGTGGAGAGGGCGGATGTGTTCACTCCCAGGGAGAGCTTCCTGTCAAAAGAAGAAATGGGAGCAAGTGTGTGTGTGTGTGTGTGTGTGTGTGTGTGTGTGTGTGTGTGTGTGTGTGTGAGTGTGCGTGTGAAGTCTGGCAGTAAATGTGGGAATAGGATCTAAATTTACCCTCTGCTTTGGCGCTGTGGCTGGTTCTGCTCACCAATGCATTCACTATGGATCACAAGCTCTGTTCTCTGTTATGGTGAACTAAATATACTCCTTTCTAAACAACATATAAATATAAAAATATGGTTTTGTGACAACTTAAGAACTTAGACTAAGCAGTCTTCCACAACATTAATTTTATATAACAGCAGCTTGGACAGTAGTTCCATGTGCAAGGTTTATATTAATGCACTCATTCGAATGGTTTTGCTTCCACAGTACCAAAACATGCACGTAAAATCCACAAAAAATCATTGCCATGATTACAGTTTTCTGCAAGGAGAGTTCAGCTCCAGAGTCAGCTCTCTGTAACGCTCGGTAAAGCTGTAACTTGAAGTTTTCCAACTTTTCGCTTGTACTGTAGACAAGACTATCTTAATTTTTTGCCTTATGAACTTTAAAAGAGAGAAAAAAGAGGCTGGTGCTGCTATAACGAGTGATGACATAAGCTATAATGTTGCGTGGATGTTCCACAACATTTAACTATAAAAAGATAAAAAGAATGACATCTTGTTCTTTAATTAACGCAACATTATTATCATTGACAAATGGCTGTGGTGTAAGAGGACACTTTGGGACATGGTATTATAGGAAAAGAATCAACTTCGGGGTAGTAACCTTCACGTCACATCCGGCTGCTGTCAGGATGGTCACTGATTATATTCAGATAACAACACTTATGGCTGTTATATTGTTGCCCCCAAAAGTTTTATCCCATAAATACAAAACTCTTTCTCTTGCATGCTTATGTATCACATTAACTACCAAGATACATGTTATGTCACAGCTAACCTGCAAACTCAGACACACACACACACACACACACACACACACACACACACACACACACTTTTGTGAAAAGAGCTTTGTTCTCATGTCCTGCATTCATGTCCTGCATTAGGCTTTTTAGTAGCATCATTCCTTTGTTTAGCTATACTTTTTTGTTTAATCCAGATTACATAATTTTAACTTCTTATGATGGTTCATCATCCAGTAACTATACTAAAATCGATATGAAATAATTAGAATAAAATTAAATTACAAAAGTGTGAAATTGAAGTGTGCAATCATCCACACTGCGTATACTTGCAAATGCTGCCTTTACTTTGTTAAGGAAATGTTATAGTGTGCTATGACAGGAAATGATAGCAAGTTCAATGTTGTGGAATATCCATAAAATAAACCCATGCTGGAAAAGTAAAGTTAGAGCTTTACTGTAAAGCGCAGACACTTGAGATTCCTTCCAAAAACGCTAAATAAACATCTCTTCACAGAACATTTCACCATATCAACAATTGCACATGCTTATTAAATCCATGCACTAGTCTGACATACGAGTCCATGTCTAAATTGTTACCATAGAAACGATAACCTATTAGAACAAGCACACTAATTTAAATCTGTTATTTGCCTTGAAACCAGAATGACTGTCAGAGCTGCTGTTATAGAAAATTAATCAACACCGTCTGAACACCGCCTAAACAGTTTTGAGAATTCGACAGTGGATACCATATTTCAAAATAAATTTCGTACTTCTAAAGTTAGAGTTTGAGAGTTCGTCATATGACACTCGTGAGTCACGGAAAACAGTACAACTAAAGCATCACAAAATCTGAAACAGAAAATATTAACTTCTCACAGAGCTGGATAACAAATACCAAAGCGAAACAAGACATGACAGAATGGAAGAAAAAAATATGACAGAGCCACAAAAAGCCCAATTAGAAAGCAAAAGACCTGAAAAATCTGTAAAAACTCTGAAATGGATGTTGTTGGTTTTTGAAGTAAAGGTGTGGAAATGTTTGCTCTTAAAAAAAGGTTTTTAGGTTTAGTCCATGACAGCCTCACAGTCGTGTCCTTATTTTTGCCAAGCCTCCCATCCTCAATTTAATCTTTTATTTTTCTCCAGTCCCCCGCACTTTTCTTTTCACTTGTCACATCCGCTCCCCCTCCTGTCTTCTTCTCCTTATTATCCAACTGCAGTAGGTCTCAGTGAGGCAGCAACTTCCTGTTAGAATATGTTTGGCACCACAGTGATTTCCTGGTGGGAGAGTGTGTGTTGAGGGGGGCACTTGATGCTTGACTGGATAAATCCCTGACAACTCTCTACAAGCAGAGTTTTAGTAGAACTGAGTCAGTATTGGTATGGATCTTCAATTTGGCTGAATTCACAGAATCATACAATCAAACCAGTGTACTTGAAAAAAAAAAAACACCTCACAATGTGTCATCACTGTAAGTCAAGATGCAGTATAGCACAATTTGGGAAAAAGCCTCTCTCTCCCTCTGTCTCTCTGTCTCTCTGTCTCTCTCTCTCTCTCTCTCTCTCTCTCTCTCACACACACACACACACACACACACCTAAAAATATGGCTGCTTTCAAAACATCAGACAAAGGATGACACATGGTGGGCAGGAGTGTGTCAGGTCGCAGAGTGGCGTTTGAGCATAAAAAAACACACAGTCACACTGACACACTATATTTATACATAATAAAAGCCCAGCAACACAAAGACGTCCAAACTCCCAGAATGCACAGACACATGTACACACTTGGAGAAATAAAATAAAACAGTACAGTACTGCTGTTAAGGATTAATATAGACCTATATAGACCTTGCCTTTTTAAATGGCTTATTATGTACTATAAATCCATATACACATCATTATTTGAACTGTCTGTTCTGATTGGTCAGAAGGTGTTGATTAATTTTCTATAACAGCAGCTCGGTTGAGAAAAGTTGCTGGTCAAATAGGTGGTCAGTAAAACCAGCAGAAAACCAAACCTCGAAATCTGCATATACACCATGTTTAAAGACCAATTTCATTACCAAATGTACTGTAATATATCAAAGTAACTTCAAACAATAAAGCAGTACTAAAAGCAAAGTTTAGCTTCTATACTGTTTTAAATAAAGAATATCTCTGAGATTGCGTAGACCAAATATCACTGACATATAACACATTCAGAAAGGAACATTCATAGCTAAGCTAGGGAGCTACGGAGTGTTGAGAAGAGACCATTTCATGATTAAACATTTTGAGGTATTCAGGGAAAGTGTGTACTTGTGATGATCTTGGGGTCAGTTTGGAATAGGATCGAATTTTATATAGCAGTAAATGACTTGAAAGCAGATTTTATTATGTTTGAATATGTAGGTATGAGCTGCAGTCATGAAAAGTAGGTCAATTCTGTGGGAAAACCATGACCCTGTCAACACTGATGAAATTTTTTGCTTAATGGGTTGGCCATTTTGATAAATTTAGACCACAGTGCCCTTTGATGACTACAGCCATCCACACATCACTGCATAAATGTATTGCTCAGTCTGAATAGCCTACTTGCACTAAAAGTGCACAGAGTACACCAGTGGAAATGCAGCTCTAGTTAGGGAGACAGAAATAGGGCTAAAACCGGAGACAGACGGACTGAACAAACATTATTTGTTTACCAGACAGATGGGCAGATAGCCATGGCAATAGATATGGTGATTGGACAGTTACAGAAAGAGATGTCCACAAATGTGTGTACACATTACATAAAGTCACCAAACAGACAGAAGGAGAAACTTGACTGTAGCTATGGGAACGGAGCTCACACATTCAGACAGACAGAACAGCTCCTGAGCAGCTTGGGAAAATAAAAAAGGTTAAAGTCTAGGCACTCTATCACAGTAACAGGAAGACAGATAAATGTGAAATATCCACTATATATGGGAATATAGTGGATATTCCCATATCCACTATATTCCCATATATTGTTATATGCTATGATGTGTTCATTTCAATCTGGAAGATCTGTTACGATTTCAGTACAGTTGTCTGTAACGAGTGTTTACAGAGAAATTGCCCGAGACAGATGTGCCTCTCTCTCTGTGAGTAGGTGCTACTATACCACATTGCATTGTGGTAGGATTGGGTTATATGACGCTTTGACATTGAAATGGCTATTTATACCACAATGTTGTTGAATTCGTGATTCTGACGTGTCAGAAAGTGTTGATTTTTCTGTAATTTTCTGTAAGGACAGGCAGTAATTCTGGCTGCAAGACAAATCACTGCTTTATATAAACACACTTATTATAATAAACTATCGTTTCTGTAGTACTAGTGACTTGTAAGGTGGACGCTCCACATGAACAAATTTAACATTATGTGTAATTGTGAGGTTTTCTGTGAGGAGATGTTTATTTAGCATTTTGGAAGGAGTCTCCAGTGTCAGCGCTATGTAACCGTAAAGCACACAAACAACATTCGTATGCAACGTTACGCATGATGTAGGCAATGCTCAATATGTAAAGGCAAAGGAGAAGTAAGAAATAAAATATTTTATTATATATCAAACTTATTCAAATAGTGTAGTAGCAGAGGTTAGCTTGGTTAAGATATGTTTCTGCAGAATGTGGCATCCACGATGTGAAATTGATTTAAATATTAATATATTAATATTAATAATAAAATATTAATAAAGAAAATTGTTAACATTGGCAAATTGCTGTGGTATAAGAGGAATAAAACACTTTGAGATGTGCTATTATTGGAACATTAGCAACTTTGAGGTCATAATTACAACTAAAGTAAAATAAATATGATTAGTTTGTGAATCCACTATTTAATTTTTTTTGTCTGTAATGGTCCAGATATCCAGAATATATCAACACCAATACAACACCACTTTAGCCAGCTCATGAGTAAATGAAAAAATGTCTGCCTACAACCCACAGCATGCTTGATTCACTTCCTGTAGTTGGGCTGAATCAGGGTCTCACTCCTCTCTCAGACTGGTTGTTTTAGTTCACACCAGAGTGTGTTCACACCTGCTCCTAGCAAACGACGCCGAGTGTAAATGCACCAGTGCTTGATTCAAACTGACTAAACACTCCATATGCGAAAGTGCCCATAGAGAAGCAAGCAGCACTGAGCAGGAGGCGGATGGGTCACAGTGGATGAGGATGTGGGTGGAACCACAGAGGATGGAAGCATCACAACAGAGAAAGACACGAACACAGAAGAAAGACACAATGGCTGAAGTGAATCGCTGTGGATGTAGACAAAGCTGTGCATGGCTGAAAAAATGCTTGTTGGATGTTTTAATACTGCAATACTTGTTTTCAGCAATGTACTGTGTTTTAAATCAAGCGCAAAACTACATTTTTAATTTTATACGACAGCCTACATATGGATAACAATATATTACCATAAATTTACATTAAAATACATTTGAAAAAGTAAAATCCTAACAAAAGAATCTAATAGAAGAAGTTTTTCAAGTAATTAGCAACCTATGTTTGCTAGCTAAGTAACTTTTTGTCAACATGGCCCGACTATAAGCTAGCTATGTAAACCCTACCTCTTAGCTGTTGTCCTTGATTACAGTCTATAGGTGAAGGATGTAACGATGGTCTAGCTCATTGTTAGTAAGAACATACAGTTTTTTATAGAAATTTGAGTAAGTTTTGTATTTTAATTAGTATTTAAGTAGCTACTGATACCTGTATGTATTACCTATTTAAACTAGCACAGAATGTATTAGCTAGCTAGGTAGCAAATGTTAGCTAGCTAGTACTTATCCTGGTTTGCTAATATTATTGATGCTGTCAAGTCAGGAAAAAGTAATAAGACTGAAAATAAGTCAGTAGAGATGACGGTGCTTGTATAAATGAAATAAATTCTTTAGTTTGAGTGAAGGTACAAGAGAATGGGAGAGCTGCAACACATCAGGTGGCCTGATCCTGATTCAAAGCCAGGAGCAGATGGCTAACACACCCTGGGAGAGGGATCTAAATGTTGGTCCAGCTCTATGTGGGACTGCTGTGAAATCATCAACACTCCAATGCATAGAAACAATGACACCTGATTTGTTCACTGATCACTAGTGAGTGAGGCTTCAGTGGTCAAAAAAGAACGACTAATGCATGCTACCTGAGTGAGTTGTGATGGCTTAGTGGTTAAGGCTTTGAGTTACACATCAGAAGGTTGAGCATTCAAATCCCAGCACCGCCAAAATGGGTGGGTCCTTGAGCAAGACTGTTAACCTTCAGCTCAGTCGTATCCTGTATCAGCCAAATGAACAAATGTACTAGATTATGTGTTATTTTATGCTATAAATGATATTGCAGTACTTTACTATAAATATGTTTTACAGAAATTTAAAGTCCTTTACCACGTTGCCAGTTAATTACTGTAAATTTGACAGCACATTTTTACAGCGTAGTGTGAATGGGGGATAAGTCTGCAGATAGAATTGAATGTAAATTGTAGAAGTGCAGTAGTTGAAAAAGCAACCACGGTTTATCTGAAAGAGACCAGCACGCAGTTCTAATGTGCTCTCCTGTTATGCAACGGCTGTCTGAACAGCGTTTCATAACTGACTACTATGGGGGGCATGGCAGTGTTGCTATGCACTGTCACCATGGAGGAGCAGCAACAGTGAAGGCATGCATTTGGCACACGCTCCCTCCATCAAGGGGGCGAGGCAGTAAAACGTGTCTGAATGGGCCATTAGGCTACTCAGCCTTCCACAGTTGTACAGCCTGTTCAGCTGAGGGAGCATCTCAAAACACTTAGCTCAAAGCTAGCAGTAGACAAGCAGTTAAAATGGTGAGAGGTGAGTATAAATAGGTCGTTATCTCAGAATAAAGGCATTTCTTAGAATGTGCTTATTCTGTAATCAGATATATCAACAGAGAGGATAAAAAGGAGAAAAGGCTTTGTGAGGCATTGTAGTCCTATTAAGGGAAACCCCAAAGGAGAGGATGAGTGGTGCCTTTGGGTATACAGAGTGAGGAGAATGAGACAAAAGGGGAAAGCAAATGGGACTAAAGGTAAATCTTGTCATCTCGGTATAAAACAAATATGGACGGATTAAGAAACGTTCCCCTCTCACAAAACCTCTAGGCCTTCTGCTACATTGTAAATCCTGTTAGCAAGAAAGGATTACACACAAACACATACACAGAGATATATGCACACGCAGGCACTTCATAACACACAAACTTACCAAAAAGGGAAAAATGTATGTTTTTGGTTTGTGTGCACTAACGTTATTACAACAATTTATTTAGCAAGATGATTTGACAACTGTAGGATGATATGCTGAGTGCCCAGTCCACACCATTGCCAATTATCCAATTTATCAAGCTCCCTTGCCTCAGGCAAAGCACATCACAAAAGCACATACACAATCAGTTCAGACAAGCACTCAGCCAGGGGACGAAGGGATATGTCTAAAATGATGATCAGTCTGTTCCTATAATTAGCAATGCTATGACAACAGCATGTCCCATACTAAAAACCAGTGATCTTGTAAGGGAATGTTTCAGTTTTTTTTATTTAAATGGAAGTGTACTGGAACTGACAAATAGCTTCACCTTCACCACAGACCTTCACTACATTAAGTCAAATGATGACTTGATGGCTTCTCCCTTGGCCCACAACTACACTGAGAGCAGTGGTAGCAGTCACAAGGAATCAAGCCACAGTATTGGTCATGTGAGGTATTGCAGGATGGTCATGCTTAGAGCTAATCTGATTAGCACACCTGAAATAGTTTAGCAGGATTACAACAAGGAAGTCTCAGCACCAGGATGGTCAAAATCCCAGTACACGCTAGCACAATAAACACTATCTGATGTGCAGTGTGACTTCATGTTTCAATGAAGGGCATGGGTGGAGCTTCCTAAAAGTTGTGTTAAATGACCTCAATCTAAAAAAATAATACTGAAGTGTATCCACTTTCTTTCATTTGTTCAGAACGATTTGTTCTGACAGCTATACTCTTACAAAAAGTTTTCATCCATCCCGCTTAAGTATTCTTTGGTCTGTCCCCCTCGGCAAGCTGTTAAAGACTTTTCAACATAGTGTCTCTCTGTCAAGTGTTTCCAAACGAAACCTCTTTAGAAAGCACAGAACCCTTAACTATGTAAAGAACCCCAAAAGAACCTTTTATCTAAGAGAAATCTTATTTCTTTATGCATTGTCAGTCTTTGGCAAAATGAAAGGCCTAAAAGCTGGTGGGTAGTCTCATGATCTCATAAGAAATTTGATCATATTTGACCAAATGGCTGTTGTGGTAATGTTGCAAGAAAACATACCAATGGTAGCCCCACCCCTCTAACGTTTCATACAACTTGATTTGTGCAAACTGTTAGGAATTTGCACGTGAAATACCATCTTTAATGAAGAGCTTGCCACTTACCTCTGAGAGATGTGGCATGGGGTTGAAACCACAAAGGCTGCACACAGTTTTCTGGCACTCTGTACAGGTGCTGTAATTGGGCACATCTCCTGATCCCATGTTCAGTTCTACTTTACAGAGTGGACAGTTGGATGTGGTCTGAGGCTCTTCTGTTTTTGCAGCCTCTGAGGTGGGTTTACCTAGGGCATTTGTGTCAGTGGACCCAGGTTTGGGAGAAGCAGGCTCTTTGGAATAGACTGGTGGGGTGTCTGGGGGGGATTCAGAAGCTGCAGAAGAGCCTGGAGGAGATTTTGCTCCAGAGTAAGTGGGGGAGCCAGGCATTGACCCTGGAGGAGACTTTGGCTCTTCCCCAGTGATAAGGTTGGTGGCTGAGCTGAGGACTGATGAACCAAACCCAAACATCTTTCCAGACACACCCTCGGTTGCCTGAGAAGTGGCCGCGGGTGGCTTGGGTGTTGCAGTGCCACCTTGTGGTTTGGATGAGCCAAAACCACTTAACAGTTTCCCTGTAACTGACTCTGCAGGGGTTTTTTTCATGTCTGTCAAGCCTCCAAGACTGAAGCCTCCGAAAAAGCCACCTCCTTCCTGCTTCTGGGTGGTTTTTGCAGGAGAGGGTTGGGGACTGCCCGGTGGATTCTGTTCAGCCCCTAGAACAGGAGTCTTCTGTTTGGGAGATGGTGGAGGAGTGGCTCCTTTTCCTGTATCTAATATGCTTTGCTGCTTGGTCAGCATTGGAGGCTTCCTCCCTGGTTCATCCTTTGAGGGCAACCCAGCTGGTGGTTCCTTCTTCTGTGGGGACGGAGGGGCCGAGCCCTTCTTGGGAGGCTGTTTCATCATTGGAGGGCCAGGAGGTTCCATGCCCCCCATTGCCCGTTGCATTTGGCAGTTTAGACATAGCCACTCTTTACCCTGAGAAAAAAAGAAACAGTAACAGATAAGGGCAACTGAAAACATACAAGAAACAAAACACATAAACTACAACCACAAGCAATTTTATGAACAGAGTCTATTTAAATTTCCCCTCATTAAAATATAATGCACAGAAGATTGCATTTCCAGTTGGTGGATTGGAGCTCATAAGTCCAGGGGTCAGGTATTCATAGAGCTAATAGAATGTCATTCTATATGAGGTGCAATATAACAGTGTAAACTTATTAACATTATCAAGATCATGCTTGTATGGATTCAAAATGTCAGGTTATACAATGTGTTATACTATCTGTTTATAATAACATGGTGCATACTAATGTTCTAATGCACAGGGTCTGGTATAGTACCTGTACTGCATGTTATATAAGGCATTATGACATACATGTTGGTTTCTAAACTGAAATTCCATTCACATTTAAAAGAAGTCTAAAAAGCTTACATCAGTTAAACATGAAATGACCTGATACAGTGCCTTATTATGTGTTATATACACTAGTAAACACTGGAGAACAATTTGAGAAACTAAAGGTGCATGTTATGATGCATTATAAGCTGCAGTACCAGAGCTTCTATTATTGCACACAAAAACATTGTGTTCCTACAGTGTTCCTTTGAAAATATATTATGCAACCTGATGTTATGATGTCCCACAGTAATCCTTTATAAAGTGTTATGCATGTGACTATACTACTACTACTACTACTACTAATAATAATAATAATAATAATGATAATAACAATGAATGAATGAATGAAAAATACAGAAGTCACAGGAAGTCATTTAGTCATTCACTCATTCAGTAATCACTTTATCCTGGTCAGGGTTGCCGTAAATATGGAGTTCATCCTGGGAACACTGGGTGCAAGGCAGGAATACACCCTGAATTGGACACCAGTCAACTGTATGGTTTATAGAAAGTGTTACCCACAATTCAGCCTATTGTTCAGTCTTAGAATATTGAAGCAATATTTATCTATATTTATCCAGTCTTCAGATGATACAGGCAACAGAATACATCTGGAAATATCTATACATTTACAACACAACAATGTCCCTCATGGGATCAATAAAGTCTATCTATCTATCTATCTATCTATCTATCTATCTATCTATCTATCTATCTATCTATCTATCTATCTATCTATCTCAGATCACTTGATACAGAATAGATTTCTACAATATTAAATACAAAAGATTTCTTGGAAAATAAGTGTGTTAGAAGAATTTTCTAAACTGCCATCCAGCACTTCCTGTAAGGATCGCATGAATCACCTCGATAATCTTCCCCCACAGCCCATATGGTCACTTTCACCTCAGGCTAAGGGAGAACAATACAGGCTGCAACTTCACCAAACTTGGTGAGGATCCTACATAATCAAACCTAGCCATGCTTTAAATACTATAACAGCCAGATTGATATTTGGACATTTGATTTTTTAGGAGAAAGCTTTTTCTTTTTTCTTTAATCTTAGTAATTTTGTCTAAATCCACTATCACAAGAAGCAGACATTTCCATTGTGCCAACCATAAACTCACAAAAGATAACACATTAATATTAAGAAAACTCATATGTTTTTATTAAAATAAAACTTCCAGTAAACACCTTCCTATTCTAGATGCTAGACATTATCTAATTATNTTCATTAAGGGTTATGTGAGTGGTATGCTGAAATCTTACCTCTGAGTCAGGAGGACTAAATCCGCACAGACTGCACACCTGTTGTTTGCATTGTGTGCAGGTGCTGTAGTTGGGTGGCTGGTCTTTGGCCTGCAAGTTCAGCTCAGTGGTTTTACACAGAGGACATAGCAGTCCACCAGGCTTTGCAGGCCCACCTTGCTGCTGAGGCCCAGAGTCTTTAGGTTTAGGTCCTTGCTGTTGAGGGCCAGGTCCAGGACTAGGCCCAGCAGGCTTTCCTCCAGGCCCCTGTGGCGCAGCTCCTTGTTTCTGTCCTGGTGGTCCTTGCCCTTTGGACGAACCCTGCTGTGGGCCAGGGGTTTTCGGTCCCTGTTTGGCTGCATCCTCTACATCATCACCAAAAAGGCTGAATTTGCTGGCAGAGGAGACAGCTGAAGAAACCCCACTCAGAAAGGAAGAGGAAAACATGCCGGTGCGAGGCTGCTCAGGGTCTTTGGGCTCTTGCCGAAAGCGGGACTCAAGAAGGCTGAGGGAGGAAGGACTGCGGCCTGGCTTTGGCTTGGGAGGTGGACCTTCTCCGAATGCGTCTACTGTTCGACTCTTACTGAGGCCCCCAGAACCTCTTCCTCCAGGTGGTTGATGCTCTGAAGACCTGTAAAGTAAACAAATAAGGAGAGAATTGATCTTCACTAGTAAGAATTGAGATTGGTGGTCTGTGGCACAGATTACATAACATAACTTAAACCATTAAAATAACTTTAGGCTTAATGTGGATAAATGATCCAGACTTATTGATTACAGACAGCAGACCAAATGAGTCACCATCTGAATTCAGACACAGCATGACAAAGCAAAGTGATATCCACTGAATATACAAGCATTGCTTGGTGAAAATATTCAACATTAACAAATCAAACAAACGCTTAAATCATCATCCAGCAATTGCTAATATTTGACCTACTTCAGAGAAACCCAAGGCTCTCATGAACACAGAGAGTGTACAGTAAATCTGGGCATTATCATTTCTACAGTAATACATTGATACATGTACTGTGAAGCAAACCTGCCATAGACACAGGAACAAATTTTTTTGCAGACATTCCACAACATTAAATGTAACCAAAAATGGATAAAAAGTCAAGCCTTTAATAAATAAAATTTGTTAGCATTGGCAAAGTGCTTTGGTATAAGAGGAAAAAACATGTTGTGCCGTTATTATAAAATAATACAAACAGCAACTCTGCTGTGCAACTAATATACAGCAGCTCTGCTGTGCAACTCTACATTCCATCACTGATTATTTTCCCATAACAGCACACTGCTTTGTGGTTTATTCTTTACC
>CM074962.1:6886608-6912666 GCA_037577455.1 Pangasius macronema
AAATGGCATATTTTTGTGGAATCTCTTAAAATAAAGCTGAAAGTCTACACTTCGATCACATCTTGATTGTTTTATTTAAAGTGAGTTAAGTAAGGAAGAAAACATGACATGAAGAAAAAATGATCAGTGATGGCCACCTCAAAGTTGTTTATTTTCTAATCACAATGTGCAATGTGTTTTATTCCTTTTATACTATAGCAATTTGCCAATTTTAATAATTTTTAAATAATAAAGAATGACACATAAGTCGTAAGTATTATCCTTTTATAGTTCCATTTAATGTTATGGAGTGTCTGCAAAACAAGTTAGTTCCTGTCATCATTTATACATTATAACAGCTATAATGTACTGTATAACACTGGGATTGGAAACTCCTTACAAAAATGTTAAATGTTGCCTCACAGGAAACTTCACCATAGCAATTACACACTTTTTTTAAAGTTTATATAGAGCATCAACTTGTTACTATAGAAACAATAACGCATCAGAAGAAACACTTCATATAAACCTGTGATTTGCTTTGCACGACTTTGATGACAGACTCGACAACAATATCTTTTCATTAGTTGTGGAAAACTGGTGGAAAACTTTTAGTTCTTAAGAATGGTGCTGTATAAATTGTATTATTTATTACATTTTAATGAACATTTGAGAGTGTTACATTGATCTCTTTGGTTTTGATGTTTTGATGTTTGACCAGAAGTCCACTGATCTGCAAAGTTGCTATGACATAATTCAGACTGGAAAATTTCAGCATCCTTGATTCAACAGAAGAGCCATGTCTCCTGATGATGTACGCAGTCTTTATGACAACTGACACCTACTGGAATAAGCCTTTATTAATATTTATGAAGATATTTCAGTTGTCATGAAGGAAAGGCTTGTGTAGGTGTCATATAGCCCTGATTGGTTAAACACTATCCTTATGTAAAATCTTATTAAAGATTTGGCACCTGTGAAAAGTTCATGAGCACAGCACCTTTATTTGAGAAACCATAACTAACTCAGGCAATATATCTCTAGGACGACTATATTTTTCTCTAAAAGGATTTCATTTCCCAAGACACATCATCGTTACTGACATGCAGTCACATTCAGTGTCATCTGCACATTCAGTCTAGCATGAACACATGCCTTACAAACCCACTGAAAACACCAGATGCATCTCAACAAGAAATGTAGATCTCTTTTGACACCAAATATCACCAAAGGTAAATGTAAGTCCATCCACCACACTTATCAGATGGATGATTGAGGACATTTTTAAAGCTCAAGGGTTAACCTGTTTCTTTCTGTGTCTGGGTTGAGAACATCCCACTGGCCCTTATCTGTGTTAGAGAGCAAGAATGACCTTAGCCCATCAGTTAAAGAGGTCTAACTGTATTAACGTCAGGCTAAGCTGCCCATTAGCATTATCTGCTGTTAGCACAAGAAATACTATCACAGAAACCACTCTATGGTGTTCTTTCTCTCCATCTCTCTGTCCATCTCTCTCTCTCTTTTACAGTGGTGACTGAAAGACAGACATATATTCCCAATGATGGCTGAGCATTGGTGCAATTACTATAATGCTTTTAATGTTCTCAAGTGGAAACATGAACACGGACACTGCACTGCCATATTCACTGATAAAAAGGCAACCACAGTTACCACAGATATGTGTATCTGACATATTTGGTGTATATCGTGAGTGCATACAGCTGCACTTCATGAGAAGTGTGTAACCGAAGCCTGACACCTGATCACACACAGGTACTGGAAGTAATTTTAAACTTATACGTGGACATATCGGACTTATACCACACTCCGTCTGTTACATTATCTTTATGTCCAATATTGACTCTTATGGATAAGTGTCAAGTCAGTTGTGGAACACTGGCACAAATACACTAATATTAAATATTCTGGTGAATTCTGGTGAATACAGTACTTCTGTTCATGTTTCAGTGTGTCAACATAAATACATAAATACTTACAGTGCATACAAACTGAACATACACCATCAGAAAGACTCATATGTATATCTACAGAAACAATGTATACAAGAACATGTTATAAGCAAAAGTACAGAGAGAAAATATGAAGTTTAATACTACCAGATCACATACCTTCACAATGTTCTATGTCTCTTCCATATGGAGATAACTGTGTGTGGACAAGTGTCCATCAGCTTAGCCTTCCTGATTTGTGTTTCATTTGTGGTATATAAGCCTCTGTGATCCCTGCACACCCCTCTCAACAGTTCCACGCTCCTGATTCCACAGTTAACGTCCCGCTCTCCTGCTGATGACAACTGAAAATTGTCTGACTAAAATAGTCTCTTAAAGGGACAGAGAGGCGTGTGTCTCTTCTTCGCGGTTGCAGTTCACCTCAGCGATAGGACACACCCCATTTAATTCACCCAGGCCTAATCTGCTTTCTTAAGATCCAACAGCCAATGAAAGAGTTCAAGGAATGACGGATAGGAAAAGCACTCATGCTCAGTCACTCCCACACACACACACACACACACACACACACACACANGTGAAAATACAAACATATTCTTAACACTAAGTTGACAAACTGGCTGGACAACAAGATATATAATGATTTAATCTGACAGGTAAAGAGGAAATGTTAAAAACACTTTATAATTTCTCTTGTTCAACAGGTGACGACAACATGCTCAGCATCATTATATAACACTGCAGTAGTGTTTGTAGATGGAGTGGTTTTGTTTTTAACCTTAGATCAGAAGCAGGGTCACAGCACTAGCTCTCTTTCTCTCTCTATCTCTCTCACTCTCTCTCTCTTTCTCACACACACACACACACACACACACAGACACACTTGTTCTCTTTCTTTGCCCAAGTGCTGTAGATTAGCCTGAGCTCTCAGTTGGTAATCAGGCTAAAAATCATGTTAATGCTAGGCGGAACCATTCTGTTTATTTTATTTTATTTTATTTTACTGAGAAAGGTATGAGTAAGAATTTCCATTTTTGTCTGCACTAAGCATCTGCATTCTTGGATGAATTAGACACAATGCAGCTACAATGCCTAGCCAACACAATGACACCTTGAAAACATCCTCTGAATCACCTCAGAAGACATAAGGACACTATTCTATAGATTCCAGTAAATGCTACATATAATGTTAATCACTTTCTGCTGTTGCGAATGGTCCAACATGGATACCCTAAAAATTTGCACTTCTCAAGTCTTACCCTTGCTGCTAAGACATCTAAACATCTTGACGACGATATCAGTATTTGTGACAGGACAAGAGTAGGGTCCTGAGAATAAGTATTAGTGCTCACACTGAACATCTTTTCAACACAATCTTTTCAAGTACTGTTTGTCTTTTCTCTTCTACACCTGTATACTGGAATGATTTATAATCCTATTAACCAGTGCCATCCAGAATAGGATGAGTTCCCTTTTCAGACTGGTTCCTCACTGGGTTTCTTCTTCATTTCATTTCAGGGATTTTTCCACTCTGTCATCTCTGGTTTGTACATCCAGATTTCTGTATAGCTGATTTGAGAGATAGACAATGTCTATTGTTAAAAATGCTATGTAGATAAAATCGAATGTCCTTTTTGACATGACCATTCTGCTATTATAGACAGGCTTACATTACATAAGATCAACACAGGACCAAATAAACGTTGTTGAATGTCTTATCATCAATGACATTTGCAGCATTATTTGAAAACATATACAGGTCTGTAACATTCATAAAGTTACCAGAACATCTTCATGTAATGTTATCCAGCAGGTCAAAATTGGATGCTAACGCTATGACAAAATCAATAATTCAGTAGCAGAGATTTTTGAGACAGTTCAGGTAACAGGGCTTATGCTGCCAGTAGGTGGTGAATTTATATTAAAGGAAACGCATTTGCATTTTAATGGAAAAAAGAACCTTGGCAAATATTGCATTTGGGAGACCCTTCAGAGTAATCATACATCTAGCTAACTAAAGCTACATATTAGCTAGCTATGTCAGCTGTGAGGTTGTTTGCCTACACTGAGAAAGATACATGTAATTTTGCTTTTTTTCTGGCTTATTTTGGCACCTCAGTGAGCAACTGACTTCTGAACAATGCTTATCTCGAGACTACGTAAATGCTAGCTAAAATGTGTAAATGCTAGCTAAAACAGCTACCTAGCAATTGGAACACACTGCATCTGATTGCAGTTTTAAAACGATTGCAAAAAAATTGACATCTTTAAATCGGTTCTGACAAAAAGCCTCTGATAAAAGCAATAAGGAGACAATTAAGGACAAAAAGTGGGTAGTAACCAACTCCCTACTACTCTCAATACTCTAACTAAAAAATTTGGAAGAAATGGAAATAGAGCTGTAGGTAATATGTGTAAAAAGTGTAAGGACAGTGAAATAAGGCAAAGACAAGGGAATATGCTAGGCTAGGACAGAGGAAGGGAGATAATTGTGTTGTGGATTGGGTGTAATATCCATCAATGTAGAACAGCAGTGAAATGCTGAGTCATGTTATGGGACACACACAGTCATTCATGTGCCATCAGAGCAATGCATAAAATCATGCAGATACAGGTCAAGAGCATTAGTTAATGTCAACTAACATCAAACATCAGAATGGGTAGAAAAATGTGATCACAGTAAATGTGGCATGGTTGTTAATGCCAGATATTTTAATATTTCATAATTCTCCTGGAATTTTCACACACAAGAGTCTCTAGAGTTTACACAGAATAGTGAGAAAAACAAAAAAAAATATCCAGTGAGCAGGTGTTCTATGGGCAGTAATGCCTTACTGATGACAGAGGTCAGAGGAGAATAGCCAGACCAGTTCAAGCTGACAGGAAGCCTGTGACAACTCAAATAATCACTCTTTACAAGCGTGATACACAGAAAAGGATCTCAGAATGCAGATATTGAACCTTGAGGCAGATGGGCTACAACAGCAAAAGAGAACATCATGTTCCCCTCCCAGCCAAGGACAAGAATCTTAATCTACATTGGGAACAGGTTCACCAAAACTAGACAGTTGAAGTTTGGAAAAAACATTGCCTGATCTTCAATCAGCCCATCTGACACCAACAAACATGCCACAGAAACATTTTTCCCCTTTCTGATATTTAATGTGAACATCTGCATGATTATATGCACTGCACTACTGCCCCATGATTGACCGATTAGATAATTGCAGTTGAATGAACATGTGTACAGGTGTTCCCATTAAATGGCCAATGACTGTATATAGTTGTGTAAATTCAGTTATGAAACTCATTCACTCTTTCATCTTTGGTAACCATTTTATCCTGGACAGGGTCACAGTGATCCAGAGTTTATCCCAGGAACATTGGGTGTGAAGCTGGATTACACCCATCCAGTCGCCAGTCCATTGCAGGCCATCACACACTCTCACATTCACACATTGGGGTGATTTTAGAGTCACTAAACTTTCTACTTGCATGTTTTTGGGAGGAACTCTGAAGACCTGGAATAAACCCACATGGATCCATTAATGTGAAAATCCACATAACTGAAGCTCAGGATTGAACCCAGGATTCTGGAGCTGTGAGGTGGCCACCACTCTGCCCCAGTTATGTAGCTGCTTTCCTGAATCCATCCATCAGACCATCATGCTATAACCCAGCACAGTGTTACTATGGTTACCTGGCTTTTCTAGCCACCTGGGGTCTGTAATTATGAAGTGTTTAACAGACATTTTGTGCAATCAGTGGAATGAGTGAGTGAATGTGAGTGTGTAAGTGTGAGTGTGTGTGCATGCATGTTTTCAAGTTAGACCTGTACAGGCTGTTGTTTGGGCAGTGAACACTGTTAAAATAATTGTATGTCAGCAAAAAACATCATCTGGCCTGGTCAGCAATTATAATCCATTTGTACTTACTTTAGCTGGAAGCAGAGAGCTGGAGAGAGAACATGAATGAGAGAGAGAGAGAGAGAGGCACAGCCTTTCTTTTCTTCAGACTGACCTGAATCTGCTTGTTTGCCTAGTTTATCCTTTCACTCAGAATCCTCTGGGCTGCAGTGTGAGTCAGAGAGTCTGATGTGTCCTTTGATTTGTGAGTTGACATATAAACCAACACAGGCATGTACTCATGATAGAACCTAGATACACATCACACATGACAAATGCACACATCACACATGTAGTTAAGGGGTATGGACAGGCATACGGTGGTTTACTGTCTGTCATACACAAGTGCTGCTTATTTTGAGCAAAATTGCATATACATTGCAAACACAACATACCTCACAGCTGACTTGTGATGCATCACTGTGTGTCACAATATTTGACCAATGTTGATTTTTCCCTACAAATTCCACAATATATCAAAACATCCACGGAAAACCTGAAAATGGTCCAGAACACTCACAGAACACAATGAAAATATAAAGTGCTCATTTTGCAGTTTCAGTATTGCAAAGGCCAATATTTCAAGCAATATACTGTGCATCATCATAAATATAGAATATAGGGATTTCCTATATCTAAGGTCAGATACAGTACATTTACAGTGTCTTTCATAAGTATTCATCCCCCCTGAACTTTTTCACATTTTGTAGTGTTACAACCTGGAAAACAAAAACAATACATAATATATCTAACATTTAATATTTTTATTGTGACACAAGTAATGATTTTTTTTCATTAGTTGCATATGTATTCAGCCTTCTTTGGTCAATACATGGGGGGAATTACAGCTGGGGTATGGCTCTGTTGGCTTTGCACATCTGGATTTTTATATTTGTCTGCCCATTCTTATTAACAAAATTGTTCAAGCTCTGTCAGATTGAATGTAGACCATTGGTGAACAGCAATTTTCAAGTCTTGCCACAGATTCCCTGGGCTTTGACTGGGCCATTCTAACATACTCAGGATCTTGGTTTTGAATTACTCCAGTTTATGTGATTTCTGATAGGAACTGAACTAATTTAGAGGTTTCACAGGAACAGAGGTGAACAGATATGCCATCACGACTGTTACATGTTTTATTTGCAAAGAATTTTGCAACAGTTCTCCCCACTTGAGTCTTGAATATCATGGGCTGTAGATTTTGTGTAGATTCATCACATATTATCCCTATTATGTATATTTCAGTAACAGGTTGTAAGTGCAAAAGTGCCAGAGCGAAGCACTATTCCATATTTTAAGTCATTGCCTACCACTTAGTGGTGAAGTCAAGTTACTGCATCATGGCCAAAGAGACATTCAATTTTTATAATTTGTTCTTTTTTTTTCTTTTCTTTCTTTCTTTCTTTTTTTTTTTTTAATTTAATGACCGAATGTAATTCAAGACATAGTACTGGCAATGTCACCATGTTTCTGCATGGACTGATTTTTTTTTTAATCAAGAAATAGTTCAAGTAAATCGGCTGGGAACAAGTTTCAACCAGTTCATCTGAGTAGATTCATTATTCATTACTTTACTGGAGCTGATGTAGATTTTACCTTGGAGTAGCTGTACAGACTTACCTCTACACATAAAATAGCACTGAAACACTAAATCTGTTGAAGGGCTTGGGCGTAGGGTAAAGTCGTAAAAGGTCCCTCAGGGTATAATATCTCCTCCTGTAATTTTAATAACCACTAGATGGAAGTATATCTTTATTTTACCTTTACTATGAATGCCCCTGTTTAGCTAGATGACTGTCACTTGTTACTCAAGTTATTGCAAGATAATGGCTTTGAGGCAAGTTTATTTCATTTTTACTGGTTCCAGAATCTATGGCTGAAAATTGCTAAATGTAGCTTAAAATGGCTTTTGCAATCTTTATAGTGCAAGGAGTCCCCATAAATGGTGCAAACGTATTTTTGGACCAAATATAAGTTTGTGTGAAGACATTTTAGTTACTTTATATATACTTAGAATTGATCAACATCTTATGAGCCAGAGTGTGGTTATACTGAATATTGGCACGGTGTGATCTGGCAGTGCCCAAAGCAGAGAGCTGAGTGCTGTAAGTAATCACAGCCGTATCATTAGTAAGTATAACCACACTCTGGCTCATATGATACGGATTAATTCTAAGTATATATTAGATCTACAAACCAGAAATTAATATGAAGCAACTGACATTTCGAACACTGGCCAATGGCGAAATGTTTTGTTTATTTTTGCTCTACTAGTGGAAAAGATCCCGAATCACTTTATAGGCCATATATCGAATAGCTGGCTAGCTAGCTCACACTGATTTGTACGTTCCCATTAAAAGTATTTCTGGTGAAATTGGCTTTCCTTCTTCCTTTTCATCTTTATTTGATGAGCTTACATAATTTAAGTCAAAAGGTATATTCACGAAAAATGTTTGCCATGTCGCTAACACTACTGTAGTATCCGTTTTGAACTAGGAAATGGAATTTTGTGTGGTGAACACAAACGAGTGGAATGATACAAAGAGTGAAACATCCCAGTGCGGTTATACTAAATATAAGCACTCTTGGAACGCTGCTCGACCAATCACATTAGTGGACCAGAACTAACTGTTGTATAATCTGATATATATTTTAGGGATTCCTTGATTTCTTTTTTCGGAAACCACAGCTTGTGGAACAAAACCCATGTTCAGTAGGACAAAAGGCCTCAAGAAGCAACTTATTATGTACCTATAGTGTTATAAATATAGGCTTCAGTAGTCACTGCTGATAGCAATTTATTGTGGTACATTTGTATATTATGATGACTACCAGTTAGGCCTTTCCTTGTGCATGTTTCAATGCTGTACACAAATAACAAAGTTATCTTATGACTGTGCTCCCTGCTACACCATGTTCATCATTTTTGACATTGTCTTGCCAGGAATTGAGAAAGTGAATTCAAAGACAATAAAATATTAGCTCTCTAATCATTGGTGTTTTATTACTGATTGTGTTACTATTAAATTTGCACCATCAAATGAGTGTCTGCAGCAGCCTAATACAGCCTTCTCACATTCAGAGATAAACACTGATGTAATCTCACTGTCTTTGACCCTCTGAACTTGATTAATGAGCTCACCATGGTGGAGGATGTTGATAGCCCGCTGTTGGAACATTGCAGGATGTCAGAATGTAATCCACCAATTTCATTACAGATCTCTTGTTCATGTTTAAAAGTGCATTAAATTTATTACCCGATAAAAAGGCACACATGCTAGCTGCAATAGCAAATGATGTAGAGACACTGATGGCCTCACGGGTGGTTCAGGCTGATAGAGCTCTGCGTGTAAACCCATGCTGCCTAGAGCCTGAACATAAGAGAGCTGATATGGTACTTCCTCTTGCAAATGTGGATTGTATCCTTAACAGAGTGGCACAGTAGCTCCTGGCTTCTAATGAAATAATGCCCATAACTTTAGGCACAACATGTACAGAGGTCCTACAGGGTCCTACAGTCTTCCAAGCAGTGAGCACCATAGTCATGGAATATGGTATGCTAACACAGAGGAGAAGGCAAGTTTTGCTGGTCCAAAGTTTTCAGGGGTATTGATTGCAGTTTCACTGTTGACCATCACTAAACATATTGGTCCAATGCACAAAGGGTGCAAGACCCACACCAGTTGGTTATACTGACTGCAAGTGCAGTTACTACTAGAAAAACAGGCAACAGAGATAGTGCAAGAACCAGATTGACTGGCATAGTCTTTGCAAGATATTTTCTGATTCCAAAAAAAGAGAAGTAGTATCCACTCCATTTTGTATCAACAAAAAACTAAATGTCTTTTTGAATTAACTGCTCTTCCAAATGTAATGGGAGTCGTGAACAAACATGATTCCAATTGATGTGGAACATAGATGGTTCCTTCATATCAGAGAAATGGGTACTACTTCAAGATCCTTATCTTTTAGCAACCAGGGTGTTCAAAATGTGTGTACAAGCTGCTTGAGGGCCCCTGCAGAGCCAGGGTCTGTGTGTGCAGGTAGTCTTGAAAACAGACAAAACCTCTGATCACACATGTGGAAAGAATCGAACTAAAGATTACCTACAAAAAGAGTCACCTGTCACTTTTGATAACTGTTACTTTCATTGGCATGAGGCTGGACTTGTTTGCTATGCAAGACATCTTGACAGTAGACCTCTTATGTCTGGCTGATATGCTGGTGGCGAAAGGTCCAGGAGTAAAGTTGGGCTTGTTGCACCTCAGACTGCTGCCAGCATTGGATGAATTTTTGGCGCATTTCATAAGACACATGAAATAAGACAAAGGCATAACAAAGTCCAGCTCGCAGTTTTCCCTCCTTCAGGCTTTATGTGCATCTGTATAGTTTTCCACTGATGATACTTCTATGGATCACAATGTAGTGCATCTGACAGAGTATGTAACCAGGGCTGATAGCCCCATTCTGGCTGAACTTGCCATCGTTCCATCTGTTATTGATGGGCCCTCCATACTCTCCCTCAAATTATACATCTAGCTCTTGGGAGTGACCCCAGCATGCTGGTACAATTACAAGAAGTCAAACACAATCTTGTTCTCGTGGGTATGTTCTATGTATACAGTGATTGTATGCAAGTATGTTAAAAGTCTTCTTACCATAGCATGTATGTGGCAGCAATGTCCGTACACCAGGGCTGATCACCAGGCTTATAACCATTCTCTTTGACCTCCATGCAACAGGATCTGGACCATTTGAGCCAAGATAGCTTTTTTGCTGGCCATTATTACAGCTAAATGAGTCAGTGCATACAGTATCTGTGTCCAAACCCAGCATTCCTTTCAAAGGTACTGTTACCACAGCATATTATTTAACCTTTCTATCTGCTGTTACAGAATAGAAAGTGCTCAGACCAGCACTTTGTCCAGTATGGGCTATCAAACTTTATGTCAAAGTGACTGCCAGCCGATGGGTCAATGACCAGCTGTTTGTGTATTACACTCTAGCTCAGACAGATATGTCTTCGGGAACAAAGGCAAGAAACCAGAAACATAGAAACATTAAAGACCAACATATAATGATAGAGGAAATATTTATTTAGACAACTGAAAACATGCCTGAAACACCCAGTGACAGTTATAAGAGCTCCTGTCTCCCTTAGATTTCCCCATCTCCTCCAGACAAAACATGTCTGACGCAAGAAACACCGGGAGCGCTCTGTATTGCATTGAAACATCATACAGTTCTGGGGGGTATTTGTACAAAAGATTACAGCTTTATAATGCACAAAAGGGGGTGGGTATTTTTATTGTCATTAAAATGAAACAAAAACGTTCACATCTTTTATATTCATGGAAAGGAAGTTATCACACACAAAACACTGACAGTAAAGGAGATACACTAGGGTTCGAATGCACATGCGGTTCGTACTCAGTGGCTGTCAGTCAAATGTTTAGCCTACACATTTCTACAGGAGTCTCACATCTAATGGCATTCTTACAAATTGTTCATAGCTCCATAATATTTTGCAATTTCATGAATGAGTCATTCATACAAATACAGAAATATAGACAGATCCATTTGGGGGCATTACAGAGAAAATGTGAAGACTAAAGAGAGACATAGAGGTGAGTGACAGAAATTTTTTTTAAAAAATTAAACAAAATTTTTGCATGTTTCTGGGTTCTTAGAAATAATATGTTCAACTAAAAAAAGGCAATGGTTATTGGTCCATCCATGTGCTTTGTCATATTTCAGTCACTTTTGTTTACATTTGAGCTCAAAACATTACAATATCAAAAATAACTGTAACCCTTTAAAAATCAGCAATAAATAGTCATGAGTTGTCTGACTGTATATATTTACACTTTCAGCCTAAGCTACCACATAGACTGCAAGAGCACATTTGTATGAGGCATAAAAATAACTTAAAAAATAAAAAACTTTTTTTTTGATGATGTAGCAATAACCAAACATAGCACCTCGATGCAACGGTTGGCACAAGACATTTTTTATCTTAAATGAAATAAAAAAAATTGTTAAGACCCCCTGTAATTTGAAACTCTGTGTTTAAGAATTTCACTATGCAACTTAATTCAGAAAAAAAAAGATTTTGTATTCAATTAAACATCATGCACAACATATTTAAATTCTGTACTTTAGGGCAAATAGTTTCCACAGGTTTTGACTTCTTAGTCCATTTGGGTGATTCGTTTATTATGAATATACAACAAATAATTAGACTAACATTTAAGTCAAAGGGTTACAAGGGTCAGACGGGCTGGTAGCAACACATGCCTACGTTTTGGCCAACCACGTCTTGTATGCATGGATACTCAATTATTTTCCTATACAGTGTCCATTATAGTTACTCCTATAACACTGTCATTATGAATCGGATTGACGAGACTCCAGTTCTCGTAGTTTTTTTTTAATATATAGAATTATCTTTTAGGCTGGAAAGCAGTCCATATTGTCTGATCCAGAACCATAGTAACAGGTACAATCCTCCAGGAAGAATTTGAGTAAATAGTCACTGTACTGGTTTTATTCCTGAATAAATCATCTTGGTTTCCATGGAAGCTTTTCGGCCACTTCGCAACAGATGTTTCAGCAGAGGAAACAGTCTTGGAAATGGCAATTCCCCTCTCTCAGTCCAGGAGTAAAGAGTCTTAGGGGACTCATACACTATAGAAACATTTCTATGTACAGGAAGGTGTATCAGTCCACAACTATACACATTACTGATAAATGTTTTCGCCGTTATGTCACTGTAATTGTGCTTCCTCTGGTAAAGTAGTAACAAATTTCTCCAACTAGTACAACCAGTATTTTGTGCTTTTGTTTAAATGTTTGCAACACACACATGTATGTGGGCTGCTGAATCAAAGTTGTCATGTGTGAATGGATGGGTCTGATGTTTGTGTGTGTGTGTTTGTGTGTGTGTTTGCTTGTCTCACACACTGCGAGGTGGTCTCTGTTGCTCGTGGGTGCGCCGGTTGCGCCCCCTCTTATTCTCCTGGAGCTGTTTCCACTTGGCTGTGCTGGCTGGTGTTCTTCGGGCTGGTGAGTTGCCCCTCTTTCCCTGACTCTGTTTCTGGTTTGCCTGAGCACTTGGGAGTTTCGAGGTGGTGCTAGGACTCGGCTTGGGGCTCTGGCTGTCCATGCTGGTGGTCCCCTGGGGGACTTGGCTTCTCTGTATTTTTGGCAGATTTGGAACATTTGTTGCTTTTGGGCCATCATTCTGAATCTGGGCTGAAGTCTGTAAATTCTGGCTGCTCTTCTGTGCCTGAGCGAGCCCAAGCCCTGCTTTTGGAGCTTTCTTGCCACGTTGCTTGCGCTCCTTTTTCCAGACGTGCTCACAGAACTCATCCACACTGTTGAGGTCTGGGTGCTCCAGCAGACTAAGGAAGTCTCGGTACCAGATCTTTTGTTTGGCAGGCGAGTCATGATCGACACCACTGGACCGCAGGAGAAGCTCACCCACACGCTGGGATGGGATGACCTGCAGAGTGAGGCGCAGGAGTGGCTGGATGAAGCCGTGCTCCACAGCATGGCAGTGATACACTCCAGTGTCAGCTTGCGTCAGGCTGCGGATCAACAAGCCACGCTCGGTGTGACTCACTCTCTCATCCAACTTAATCTGAAACATACAGTTGAAACATAAAGAGGTTCTGAAGTTCATAAAGCGGAAAAAATATTAAGCTCTGTTGTTTACCGTTTCTGCTTTACATTGATCTATAAGTGTTGTATCCAAACCTTTATTTCACGTCCTGTTGTGTAATTGAATTAATAATTATTGTAAGCTAATTACTGTAACTAGAACTGCTTTTGCCTGCTGGGTTGAGGGGTTTAGAGTCATCAGTGGGCTGAAAGAATGTAAATGGAGATTTATTAAATTATCATGATTACTGTTTCAGGGTGAGGGGTCATTCCAGCCCTATCTTTATGAGCAGTACAGCTGTGTGTGTGTGTGTGTGTGTGTGTGTGTGTGTGTGTGTGTGTGTGTGTGTGTGTGTGTGTGTGTGTGTGCGCGTGTGTGTGTGGTTGTGGTTGTGATGGAGTGAGTTATGAAGCTGAAGCATTTACTTCAAGAGCAATACGCTAAAAAATATTAACAAGTATTAATATACCACACTCTTAGTATAAATGCTGATGCTATGTGTAATTACAGAGTTATTTCTTAGCAACTACCAACATATCTGAGGGAAAAGTTGATATTTTCAGCTGTTTTCCTCATTTCCACTGTTAATTTGCCTGTACACTGACTATATGAAATACTAACCAGCAAATCTTAGTGCTAGCTAAATTGTGAGCCTCAGTCATTATCTAGCTCATGCTCTGTGTCCATATGGCCCAGTTGCCTAGCACAGTTGACTTAGTGTAGGGGCTATCAATTAGATTTGAGATGAACACAAATAATTATTAATAATGTTTACCATCATTCAGTGGAAGACTCAGACTGTCATCTCTTTAACATTGAAGTGACGATCTAGAGATGTGACTGACATTCTCACTCCTAACTGTTTTTTCAAAACTCTAACAGTCTAAAAAGTCTAAAGTCTAAAAGTCTTCTGACTTCTGACTGTTCATATGAGTATGCTTACACTCTGTGGTCCCACTCTAATGATATCACCTGCACGCACACACATTTATTTATTTATTTTACTTTTACTGTAACTGTAAGCACGTGTTGGAGGATCTGATGATGCTGACATTTGATGATCCATGGACTAGTGTATCATGTTTACCCTTTATATGTCAAGCACTAATTAACAAGTTCCATTTGAATGCATCAAATGTGCCTCTAATATACGCTCAACAGAACCTGCACAGCTGCTTATTCTTGCAGTTTCTGAATCAGCCAACCATGTGGTAGCAGCGCAATGCATAAAATCATGCAGATACAGTTCTGTGATGCTTTTCTGCTCACCAGAGTTGTAAAGAGTGGTTAGTTAAGTTACTCTAGCCTTCCTGTCTGGCCATTCTCCTCTGATATCAACAAGACATTTCTGCCTGCAGAACTGCCCCTCACTGGATGTTTTTTTGTGCGTCATTCTGTGTAAACTCTAAAGCCTGTTGTGCATGAAAATCTTAGGAGATCAGCAGTTTCTGAATTCAGGTTCTGTCTCTCTGGCACCAACAACAAAAACATGGATATAGTGGACCTTTAAATAGATTCAATGTACATAATTGGACCAATTGTGAATGTGTGTGCATGTGTTTTACCTCAAGCTTTTGCTCATCATTGGGCTTCTGTAGCTGCCAGTAGATGAGTGCTCTCTGAGATTTAGAACTGCACTCCAGGAACATACTGCTGTTCTCCACCCCATATACATTCCTCTCTTCTACACTGCTGTAGCCCTCCAGATCATCTACAGCAAACAAACCAGACACACATGAGCATTCAGTCACCTGTAGTGCATTTTCTTTTGATTTTTTTTTTGTGTGTGTGCGCTTCATGATGTGTGTGATTGATTACCATTGTGTTGCAGATCGGAGCACTGGGACAGAGGATCTCCATTTCTGATGTCTTGACGCCTTGTTCTCCTGCGGAATAAAATATTTATGTGATTCAAGACATTAAATCTCCTTTTGACTATAAAAGCTTACTCTTACTCTCTATGTATGTTTTCTATTAGTTTCACTGTAATTACTGACTAATTTAGAGAAGTTACTAAATAGCCAAATTGTAAGTTGGCACTCAGTGGAGCATGCTGTTATAGGAAAATAATAAAGGAAAATAATGGGGTGGTGTAATGTGGCCAGGCACAAAGCGTGTTTTATTCCTCTTAGACTACAGAAATTTGCCAATGGTAAAAATTCATTGTCAATTTATTAAATAATGACATACTACACATTTTATCCATTTAAAGTCACAATTATTGTGGAACCTCCACAAAACAAGTTAGTTCCTGTCATCCATTTTATCCCATTATATCACTATATTTTTTCTCTTTCTTGAAGTTCATAAGACAAAAAAAAAACCCACAGCTTGTCATTTAACTGAGAAACTTTGACTGTGGAAAACGTAAAGTTACAGCTTTATCTTTGAAGGTTACAAAGCACTGATGCTGGAAACTGCTAAATTAACATCTCCACACAGAAAATGTCACCATCTGAACAGTTACATGCAGTACTTAACCAGACTACATGGAGTGTCTGCCACACAAGTCTATAATGTATTACAACATGTATATTAATATAAACATTGCAGCCAGAAGATCTGTCAGAGCTACTGTTATGGAAAATAAATCAACACCTTCTGACAAATAAGAACCGAGAATTCAGCAGCGCTGTAGATAAGGGCTCCAGTTCATGGATCACCTTTTCCAGGTTTGGTAAATGGACCACACAACACCACTAGAGTGCACTGTTGCTCTAATCTAAGAAATCAACTTTAGCAACGCACGTTACTTCTCAGCCAGGGGAAGAAAAGACACTGGCACACACACTGAATGCTAGAAGGCCAGTTGGTGCACACAGCAAAATGACTCATGGCTGGGAGAGTTTCCATTGGTTCATTATGGACCTCCACACTGCAATCCCTTATGATGTCCAGTTAAAATGGGAGTCTGCAGTCCTGGAAGCCCCTTTCAGTCTTGTGCCTAGTCCAGGCTGAAGTTAGGCCTTTTATTGCAGTTTTGTGCTATCTTTGTGCTGCCACACGCTGGAGAACAAGGCGAGTCTCATATCACTTCATATTTTACGAATGCTTAAAAATAATTGCAAGGATTTCCTGCATTGATTTAAAAACTGGAAAGTTGCTGGAGCTCAGGCTTGTTTTGTGCATAACAGATGATAAAGAATGCGAGGGAGACTCATGTAACGGTTCTTACACAGGAGTTTAGGGGAAAATCCAGAGACTAGTCCAGTGGCATAGCCAGGAATTAATTTCAGGGGGATGAGGAAATATGCTAAATAAAATCACAGCATGATCTGTACAGTTAAATTGAAAAGTGTGACATGCTCATGCAGTGTGGTGATATTCATTATTTCTCATTTTAATTATTTAAGGCAATAGTTCTCAGAGTGGGGTCTGTGAAGCATAGCCAGGGGGTGGGTGATTTTTTTTTACAGTAGTGGAAGTCACAACCCACCATTATCAAAGCTGTATTATGTATTAAGTTCTTATAGTTATTAACCTGTTTGACTGATGACTTGAATTAAATGGGCTTAATTCAAGCCTCAATAACTCAAAGACAAGTCAATGAGCCTAATATTTGAATAGTTCATAAAATGAATCTCTGAGGAGAGGTTTTATTTTTTAGAGCTACAGGGGTTCCTGGCTGAAATAATAATAATGTTAATAATGATCTACCATTAACCAATGTTACCATATCAATAATGTCAACATGTGTAGGAAATCTTTATGAGAGTTCCACTGAAAAAGGTTAAAACGTTAAAAGGTTAAAACTAAGGGACAAGTTCATTTGACATCTTAGGTGGTTAAATATAGAGGAATCCTAATGATGACTTTGTTTATGCTAACCAGCCATTGAGCATTTGGAACTGTCAAAAAAACCTTTCACAATGGTTTAAACCTGAAATCCCACCAGCTACACCTCTGGATGTGACTATTGTAGGTAGAGATATAGGCAAGTCTTCTGTTTCTGTTATACTCCCTCTATTTCCTCATTTCTTGCTTCTCCAGATCTGAATATATCACTTTTTAAATCTCTCTTCTTCTTACACTCCATCTCCTTCTGTCTTGATGTGTCACACCCTGTAATTCCATCCATCCACGCAAACACACACACGCAAGCACGCACACACCCTTGTCCTAGGTGATCAGGAGATGAGTGTGAAGCAGGAGAAGTCTGTTCTTCATTGCTAGGCTGGTGGATTGAAATATTTCTTCAGTATTTGATGAGGAGGGCGTCGCCATGCCCACATTTGCCAAAGAGGAAATGCCTTAATATCATGCCTGCACATGGTATCCACACTACAGGATGGAAAGAGGTGTATACTTTACAGGAGAGAAGATATGTGCTTGTGGTGAATAGCTGAAAGAGCTCCGTGTGTACTTTCTATATTCTTTACTGAAATGTGTGGAAGTCTTATATTGTGGTATAAGCGATGTAGGTGGTAGGTTATATTTAGAAACTGTAGAAATGGATTCTAAGGGTGGTGTATGTACAGTATGGAAATATGGGGCATAATGTGTATATTTAGGGGTAGAGTTTGTACTGCTTGGCTTATGAGTACTTGTGGAATGATGTGTGGTGGTCAGACTGCGGAAGGCTGAATGAATGCTCTAAACACTGATATAATTCCAGACTGGCTGATTGGCTGGATGGTACAAATGAGTGCACAAGTTTGCATCTCGTATGGATTTTGGATGATAAAATGAAAATCTTGGTACAAAACATTTTTTTGTCTTATTCATTCTACCCTAAGGGTATGCAATGCTTTGCACTCAACTGTAAGTAGTTCTGAATGCAAGTCCTGACCTCTTAGCAGTGGGGAAGTATCTGGAGCACTCAGTGCCGTCCCAGGCGCAGTATGGATCTCTGGCCAAACAGCATTCAGCACACGCTTTGCCATATACCTCACAGCGATGCAGCGGCATTTGCGATATTCCCACTGTTGAACCCAGGTACAACTGTTGCTGTTGGAAGCAAACACAATCCAGTGAGTTTGGACTAACATTAAATTTTATGAGCCACACGCTAAGTGCTATCAGCCAGCTATCATTTGTAGACTTACTTGTTTAGTGGAGAGTTCCATAGCTGTGATTGGTGTGGGTTCCTACAGAGGAAAAAAAGTTATTTGAGGCTCTGAGTTATTGATATTTTTTACTTGCTATTTTGAATATAGCAGATTACAGAAATGTAACTGTGCTATTGTTGAAGAGCATACCCTAAAGACAGTCATCTCCTCCAGCACCACCTCTTCCAGGTCATGCCAACTCTCTCTGGGGATGGTCACCACTTTCAGCACTGTCCCCATATCTGTACACACATATGCATATATATACATACATATATATAGTAAATTCACTGGCCATTTTAGTGTAAAGTAGCAACTTTCAACCACCACTGACCTAATTTAGTGGTGACCTATCTGAACAGCTGAGAATACCATCCACATAGTGAAGCATGGTGGTGGAAGCATTATGTGCAGAAGTATCCTTGGCCTCTTGTTGGCTTCTCTGATTAATCCCCTCTTCACCTGGTCCGTGAATTTTAGTGAGTCTTTTTTAAAACCACACCCTGATTTATACTTTTCCAGAGACTTTGTACCAAATTTGTTTAGGTAGCTCCTTGGTCTTCATGATGCTCTTTGTATAGGTATGTTCTCTAACAAAATCTGGAGCCTTCTAGGAACAGGATCACATGACACTGAAATCGTGCAGCTCTTTAATTGCACATAGGTAATTTTGGGGTTTACAGCAATGGGATCACGACATTTAATTCCAATTAAGTGTAATTCAGTTTCAGTTACAATTCAGTGTAATTCAAAAAGAAGAGTGAACACTTATGTAAGCCATTTTAGTACTACGTTTGATACACCCATACAAGCACCATGCCATTACTATGTTGGTGTTACTATGTTTAGAAAAGCCCAACAACCATAATAATATCTGGTCAGTGGTGGTCCTAAACCATATTGAATTCTTCGGTGTTATGATGAATGTTATTAACCTGTGCCGATGAACATGACATCATACTGCCCATCCTCAGCCTCCACACGGTCCACCACCAGCTGGGTGAACTGGTACTCTGCATCTGTGCGCACCACAATGGGCCGTCCACCAACCGGCTGCACTGGGTTGTACATGGCAGGGTGCAGACGAGCGAATGTAATAACATCATCTGGGAGGTCTTTGGTGGTGTCAAAACCACCAAAGGTTTTACTGGGGCACTGTGGAAGGGGGAAGTAGATGATGAGGTTAGTTCAACTGGGGATTCTATGGTCTAGCCCTTGTGTGGCTATGTAAGGAATAAAACACAACATGGCTTGGTGTTCATTCCCTCAGCAGCCTCTTTTTTATCACTTTTGAAGTTAATAAGAGAAAAAGAAGCCATGCAGCTTGTCATGTTACTGAGAAACCAGAAAGTGCAAAGTCTGGCCTGAAGACTTTCCAGTGTGAGAAAACCTAACCTACAGCTTTACCTCTGATTTTACTTAATGCTGACACTAGAGACTCCTTTCAAAAATGTTAAATAAATATCTGCTCATAGAAAAGTTGACCATATTAATGATTACACACTTTTTCAATTCTATTTGTGGATCATCTGCCTTACAAGTCCCCTTACTATAGAAACAATAACTTATTAGAATAAGTATCCAAACACCTTTTGACCGAATAGAATGGAGCATTCAACAGCATTATGGTGTAAGTTCATGATGTAGTCATACATACAACTGGCTTAAATGTACAAGAGTTATATCATTATATACTAAAGTGCAAATTTAGTAAAATACATTCTGAGGCAGGAACTCACTGTGCCAGGGCGGGGGTATGGAACCCTGCCTTGGAAGGGCACCCACTGGTAATTTGGACCATCTCTGTGGGCATAGGGGCCCAGAAACACCCTCCTGATGTCAGCCATGCTGTACATGCAGATCGCTGACCCACGAAAGATGTTACTGTGTAGAAGAGCAGGAAGAAATTTCACTTTCATTTTACAGGATTAAACAAAGGAATAAAAGACATGTCTGTGTGCATCTGATGGGAGTAATCAGAAATTGAAGGAAGTTGAATGCATTTGTAAAATGTTAATTAGTTTAAAATTCAATTTAGTACAGGGGAAATGATCAGATTATTTTCTACACAGTCAAGGTCACAGACATGTATACACACATACACCCACACACCCAGATAAAACATTGATCCAGTGCTGTAGCCTCAGAGGTTCATTAAGTGGTAATATTAAATGCCAGTCTCCAGAATGCAATTCTATTCATCTCTGGAATAGGGCACTTAGAAAGCCAATTAAAGCGGTCTAATTCCTCAAAGCTGGTAATTGAATTTTTGAGGGTCGTGTTCTTTGCATACATAAGATATGTGGCGAGGCAGTAGTGCTGAGTTCGCTCTGGCCGACCGCACTGCTTTTCTCGCTGCTTGACAGTAATTAATCATGATGTGCTTGCTCTCTTCCTCATATCTCGCTTGCATACACACGCACCCAGGCAATATGTGTGAAAGCACTGCATGCTCATCCATTATCCTCAAAGTCTGGGCCTCTCATGTAACTAGTTTGTCTGCTTTTGTTCCACTTGGCTTCCCATTTTAATCGCATTTCCTCCAGACTGGGCTGAGATGCTGCTGATCAGGCAGCAGGTACAGTAAATAGGAGTTTGAATGTGGGATAAAGGGGACATTCCCTAGGTCTGATGAATTACAGGAAGAAGGCATGTTTGAAAAGCTAAGCTGCATCATGGTGTGCATGTGACATGCATGTAATTAGTGAGATAAAAGAAAAAGGAGAAGAAGAGTGATTGTGTTTACCTGGAGGTAGTGAAGACTGCATAGATCACTGGGTTCTTTGGGTCTTTTGCACTCATTAAAAACACGTCCTCTGAAAGGGCAGAGTATTGCAGAGTTCATTCCTTTTGGACATACAATAGTTTTTTATATAGTGTAGCTCTTTTTGGTGTAAAAATTAACACCCACTTACGGAGCTCATCGAAGTGAGTGTCAATGCCGTTGAGCCCCGGGACGGAACACGTCAGTTTAGCTTTTAGAAACGTAGTCCATTTGTTCACCAAACTCCTGTGTCCTCCCTCGTCGTTCTGGATAACACACACACACACACACACACACACACACACACACACACACACACACACACCCATCATATACAGATACACATATAGTGAATGGCTATGGGATCATAGTTTTTCAAACAAGCCCCCTCCTCCCCCCATTGGACTTGTAGATTCCCACCCACAAGCTAACTCATTATGCAACAGCTACTAACTGAGGAGGGTGAAGGCAAAAACATACTTCCTCCAAGTCAACCTTCACATCTTTTCAAACTGCTGCTCATGCTGCATCACAGGGCAACGTAACACACTTGGGAGAAAGCGTTCTCAGCCCTCTTCCACATACATGAGCTTACAGACACCCGCAATTGGCTAGTGTTGCTGTGATTGACAGCAGAGAGATTATGCCATCCCTCCCAGCCAGAGAGCACAGGAAAAATGTGCTTTTTATTCCCAGCCATGGATTGCTATGGCATCATTGGGATTCAGACTCACAATCTCCCAACAATATGGTGAACATTTTACTGCTGAGCCAGTTGGGAGCAAAGAGTTCATAGATTTGTCAAGAGGTTCTACTTGTGTCAAGGTGTGGAGGTATGTGTATTGTTACCTTACACAGTTGTGCTATTCTGGAGATGGTGGCTTTGCCTGTGTGTTCTCCGTCCATGGCGTTCTCTTTGAAGAACAGGAAGATTTTGTCGTCCTCTGGGTTATCACTCTCAGGGATGAGGTGAATGCCAACAAACTTGGGATCTGGCAAACATATACCAAGAAATCCTAGATATAATTCAAGATTTCTATTACTGTATCTCAACTCAACCAGTGTTTGAATCTTAAGAGATGCTTGGACCACACCGTGACAACACATGTAAACTGAAATGTAATGTATTCTATGTGACCCTTGTCCAGGATGGAACTCATGCATATAGACAAGTGATGCTGTTTTACACACACACAATCATTCAAATGATGTGGAATGGACAACTCACATGCATATAATCATATAATATGTGTTTATTTGGATGTGTATCAGTAAATGTATGAAAAAAAGAGAAGGCAGATCTACACAGCCTTTCCAACATCAGTAGCATTCAATTCTTCTTATTGTTATTTTAATGACAATTTCAGGAGGCACAAATGTCACATTTGCAAGTGTATTTTTAATGTATAACATAGAAACTTGTTATATTAAACCAGTGTAGAAATGGGAATCCTGAATGCACGGTCAAGAGTTTGTCTTAAAAAAACAAACAAAAAATAGACAAAAATCTTCTTTGATGTAAACAGTCAATAGCTCCTTAATGCAGTGCATTAGGTTTGTGAAGAGACTATGTGTCTGTTGATAAGGGCCTGATAGAATGGCCATTGGACTAATCCTGTGAACGGCACTGGATCTTTTGTGTTGGAGAGACAGCATTCAGAGAGGCACAATGAAGGTGAGATCTGACGTATCCGTAGCAACAGATGACGGGGATTAAGGTGCGAAGAATACCTTCACAAAAGCATCTTTTCTCATGACAATATGGCAGTGTTTATGGTAGTGATGGTGACCCAGGGTCTGGGCGTTTGATGGCTGAAATAAGAACCGATAACAAGGCCAGATGAGAGGGGGATTAGCATCCTGGGAAAATACGATGCCGCCTCTTAAAGATGAAATTGACCTTTTGTGTTTTGTAAGTCCCTACTAATTCAGACGATCTGTCAGAGGAAACATTCAGCAGCAGTTAATCTCCTCTGCAGACATTCCCGCATAGACACACACTCACCTACTTGCTTTTCTCCTCTCAATCATTAGCTGTCTTTTAAACACATGGTCTGTCTTACCATTCAGCCATCTGGAATCATGCTGCTCTGTCCGGATCGGATGATGAGCTCCAAGGGTTCGGAAAATGGCAAAGTCTCGTCCCATGAAATCTGCCGAAGTTCCAGAATATAATTCCCCATCTATCAGTTAGGGGAAAAAAAGAGTGTTGGGTATCAGTATATGTTTAGAGCAAAGCCAATCTATCAATTATCAAGAATAACAAAAGCATTTTGCAGAAACCCACCAATTAGCAGAGAGGATGACAGCATCTTTGGGTCATAGGGGCTTTTCCCGCGGCCGTTCTCAAAGTGGGATGTGTCCAGCCTGAAAATATTGTCCTGTGAAAGAGGATATAAACAGTTTTCTTTTATCATTTATGGAAAGTGTGTCCGGTGTCAGCACTTTGTAATGGTTAGTAAGTATTGTAATGTAATGTAATGTATTTTGTATTAATGCTAATACAATAAGTTAAGAGAACACAAAGTACTGCCAAATGAAATTCATCTACGAAATAAACTACAAGTTACTGCATGTCCTCTATTTCTAGCAATCCAAATATCCAGCTGTGTAGTATATATATATTGACCATAATTTTGTATCCAGTATATTGAACGAAATGACTCCCGCCCCTAAAAATTAGGCAGAAATACCAAATGTCAGTCAGAAGCACAGCTATTTCCCACTAGAGAAAGACTAGCTCACTCTCCACATATGAATCACCCTTTCTCAACAAATGTGTCTCTTTCCCCCTCTCTCATTTTGCACTTCCCTGCTGAAATCATTCACGAGGCAGGAAGTGTTAGCCTGAGATTATATCCTCTGAATAATTAATTAAAATCCTTATAGAGGCAGTGTGTGAATCTGTCTGGGAAATGTGTAACATGAGAGGCAGCAAGGATAAAATATCTTGTTAAAATGATAAGTGATAAAATATCGCAGCTCTGCAGGTTACATGTGTGTGTGTGTGTGTGTGTGTGTGTGTGTGTGTGTGTGTGTGTATATACCTCTGCTCTTTTGCCTATCTCCAGGTAGGCACATATCGGGTGAAATGCTCCCGTGCCACACACATATAGGTGTGTTTGGTTGTAGGACTGCAGCACCCGCACAAAGTTGGAGCACTCTTTCTGAAAAAAGACACAACGACACAAATTGTGAACCAACCTGCTTCTTCTGTACATGATTTAACATCATTTGACATTATAATTTCACATGATTGTGCTTTATGATTTGGATTGTTGTCTGTTTGCAGGACACACGTACAGTACTTTTCACACACTTGACACACTCAGTACTATTATTTCTAGATATATTAATACAGATGTACATTTTGCTTTCCTCCATTCAAAAAAAAAAACAAAAGAAAACAGAGAGGCATGCAAAACTTTGCACTCAACTATATAATATTCATCTTAAATGAGTGACTGATCTATCCGTACATTGTGAGAGCACATGTAGGTTAATAAACACACTGCAATTTAAACATAGAAAAGAATTTTAAATGCATCCTAATCCTAATATTTAAGCTTGCAGTGTCATTAAAATGCCTGTGAATTCCCACAGAAGAACTGATTACAGTTCAACTCATTCTATCCATCTTAGTCTCTCAGCTCACTCACATTAGTGTGTATCTGGATTTGATGAAACTTAAATCGACAGCACATGTGGATAATCCCATTGCGGTATACACGAGTCGGAGAAAAGACCGATGTGTGCGTGTGATTGTTTAGTCCATGAACGGCTTCAAGGTTCATTTAATTAAGAGATACTTGAAGGATGGATTCCACAATAATAAACACACATTACATAGTGCAAACATCCATTTAACACAGGAAACACACAAACCAGATGATTATGCATGTAATGATGTGTACTTAATGCACATGTCCATACACAGTCACAGGCACAGAGGTATGAATTCTTTTGTGTGCATGTTCAAGGACACATACTCCCCCACACACACCCTTCTTGTTCAATAAAAGAGGACAACCCATCTGTATAAACAGTGATAATTCAGTCTGCTGTGGTGTGTGCTGTGTGCTGTGTGGTGTGTGTGCTGTCTGCGTAGGGAGGTGACAGAAATGTCATTTAGTGATGTTGCCATCTGTCTTTTTTTATTACTTCCACATCATCAACTCTTTCTCTGTATTATATACGGGATGAGAACAAGAACGGATACGGAAAGTAAAAGTAGGCGATACTGCCAAAATCATAACAGAAGCTGAATCATACACAACACACCAATAGCAATATGAAAAAATGGAAAAAAAACAAACATAAAAACACTGTAAAATGTAAATTGGTGTAATCACAGAGTTCACTAACACACTAACAATGTTAACAGAGTCTCTGGCAATTATAAAGTTACCCACTCACCAAATATACACACACACACACACACACACACACACACACACACACACACACACACACACACACACACACAGGCTGTTTTATGATGCCCCAAAAAAGCAATAACAGTACAGTTTTACAGTACAACAGTACTGCAGAAGTATGCACATCCTTCCTTCAAAATGATGGATCCAAAAAGACGTTTAATTTGAGTCAGATTTCACACATCTTTCATTTTCACAAGTACAAAATTACACATGTTTAAAAAAAGACTTTGTCAGGTCTCCTGCTGTTGGAGTTTTTCTGAAGCTCGAAAACAGCTTGAGTAGTTATGTGT
>CM074962.1:6920781-6941664 GCA_037577455.1 Pangasius macronema
CCCCAAATGATCCATCTCACAGGGAACAAACATTTGTTCAAGTGTTCTTGAGTAAATAGAAACCATGATGATCTCCCAAATGAAACTCAACTGATGTCATACACAGGGATTAGAAATGTTAAAGGATGTAAAAATGAAGCCGAATATGTTTCAATGAAATCAAATGTAATCAAAAACATTAAAAATCTTTATAAAGTGTTAACACTGGTTAATAACATTATTTCCTGTTCCAGTGTGATTTAAAGAAAAAGTTTAGATTCACTTGTATTTCTGAATTGTCTAGAATTCAGCACTTCCTGCATGCCTGGCCAGAGGATGATAGAACAGAATAGCTGGGTTTTAAAGATGAGGCAAGAGCAGAAAAATCTGTGTGGAAAGTATTTTTCCTACGATTCTGCAAGCAACAAATTACACTGCAAAGTAGAAGGATGCTCTGAAAATGTTAAAAAAAAAATAAAGACACATTTGTGGTTAATTACAGTGTTTGGGTTTATTATACCCTAGGCTTCCTATTAGTAGGCTATCATAGGTAAAGAGTGTTATTAACTATTTCAGTCTAACCACTTTCCAGACTAAGCAGGAATTCATGAGTAGTTCTTCATTAACACTTATGTTACTCATATTAACTACTATGAACTACTAGTTTATTATGAAATGATTGTGTTTGGATGAGTTCACTATTAACTAAGCAGTAAATACTGAGTCTTACATTTCATCTGCAGAAGTTCTAGCTAACTATGACTGTTTTATAATCACTACTGATTAAGTACTGCTCACATCAGCGTTAATTGTCAGTTGTTTCCTCATGTAGTCTGAACTAAACACTGGCTTTTGGAGCTCCAAAATAAAGCCATGTTTCTACCATATTTCTGTGCACAAATTCACTAATAAAGCTTTTATTGGTAGAGCCCTCACTCCACATGGCACATGCAGACCAGATGCTGTGTAAAACATTATTTAAATTCAATATTTTTTTAATGAGAAGTATTAATTGGAACATTTATTGTGCACATTTGTTTTGACATTATCAAATGATCAGTCTACATTGTCATTAAAAGAAAAATATCGCAGGCATTATTAAGAAACACCACTTAAAGGACTCCAGTTTGACTAGCAGCAGCACTGCAATTTTTTTTTCCAGAAAGATCCAACAACAATAACAACAACAACAAAAACCATCTGGTCTAGACCATGCCCAGTTCTGGTTCAAATCTGAACACAGACATTTTGTTCATGAGCTGCTATCCAGAGACGTCATTTGCTAAAACCTTTCTCGCACAGATTTAGAGAAAGTACGCAAATGCAAAAAAAAAAAAAAAGTATAGTTCTGTGCACAGAGATGTTTTAAATCTCTTTTCTCTTTCTTTTATGGCCTCAGTCATTTTCATTTCTATTCATTTACCCAAGACATGTACTGTATTTTGCTTTCTCTCTTTCTCTTTTTCTCCTTCTCCTCCCCTCTTCCCCATCTGCCTCACACCTTTCACTCCTGTCATTCTGGCACAAGATCTGTCAGCTCGGTGAGTTTCAACCTTCTCTAAGCTTAAAGAGTGTGAGAGTGTGACTGCTGCTTGAACTTTAGAAAGAAGGTATTCTGCCCTTAAAGGTCATCACAAGAGCTAGCCTGCAAATGGGTTGTGATTAAACACAGTCACACACACACACACACACACACACACACACACACACACACACACACACACACACACACACACACACACACAATTTCAGAATGTGGCCATGCTTAAAGACCTCATCTTGGCTAACATCTTTATGAGTATGAGTATGATTTTAAAGGAATTGTTCAGCCAGAAAGTAAATTAACACAATGTTCTCCTTGACGCAAATTAAGTCCATCAGCCAAGAAATGTCTAGTGTCTGACAGACTCATTAGCCAGACTTCTTGCTTTTACTGTAGTCTGGTACGTTTTGTTATCAAGTCCTTCCAATAACTGCCTACTTTCATGTTTACTCACCACTAACCACTTCAAGCAGACTCTTGTATAACTTTTACAGATGGCATGCCATGAACTCTTTTCAATAATTATATCTTGCTCCAAAAAAGGTCATTGTTTCACAGTGGTTAAAAGAAATGCAAGTGTAGAAAGCCAATCAGTTAGTCTGAAGCTTGATTTGCAATAATGTTACCAAGAAGATTTTGGGTGATAAAGACTTTTATCAGTTTCTAGATACAGTGCAAAATTAAAGAAGCATTGATTGACTAGATTTGAAACTAAATAGAGTTGAAGTGCTGTGCTTAAGCTGAAGAAATGCAAAACACTCAATCTCTCTCACTTGCTTTCACACACACACACACACACACACACACACACACACACACACACACACACACACACAAAACACATCTGCCAGAGAACATTATTGGAATATTCGGTAAACATTTGACAGGTTCTACGATGGTTAGGCTATAATGTTGAAAAAATTAATGTTTCTGTAACATTTTAAAAACATCTGCTCTAATATTGGCTTACTTCAATATTCTCTAATATTATGGTCTAGAATTTTGTGCACACAAAGTTCCTACTTCCCAAATGTTCCTTAAACCAGGAGTTCTCAAACTTTCTGGAGTCAGGAATTCTTTAACTGTAAAAAAAATAAAATAAAATAAAATAAAATAAAATAAAATAAAATAAAATAAAATAAATAAATAAATAAATAAATAAATAAATAAATAAATAAATTCTATGGATCTCCTCAGTACAAATCCTGATATTAGGCTCATTATTTAAACGAGATCTATAATATTTATTTGAAGCTATTTATTTATTATTAACACATTTATTATTATTAAAAGTAATGACATTTAAGCTGACATTATTTACAGGCCTAGCTCAAGTAAGCAAACAACTATAAGAACTCAATCATAAATATAAAAACTTTGTTGTGATTAACATCACTGTAACACATTTAAGACCCTGCAGACCCCCTGTGTATGCTTCATGGACCCCAGTTTGCTTTAAACCAAAAGTTCCTACAACTGTAATATTCTGCTTAAATTGTTCTGTGGGATTCTTATATTCTTGGCTACATTTGAAAGAGCAAAACAGACAAGCGCTATTACACACAAGATTATTGTAGGACTTTTTCAATCAGTCAAAGCAGCCCATTTGCAGTTCTGTGTGTTTTAGGGCTCCTCTGTGTCTGCGCAGTCTGCCACTGGCCATTCAGTGACAAGAGAGAGAGAGAGAGAGAGAGAGAGAGAGAGAGAGAAGGATGAAAAAAAGAATAAAAAGCGAAGCAGTATTTCAGATGGTTTTGGGCGCTACCTATTTATTTAAGTCAGAACAATGGTGCACTTCAAACCACGCGCCAGCCCCTGACCCGGTTTTGGCCCCAGTCTCACTGCCAGACAGCTCACTCACATCCTCTCCAGTGCTTAGCAGGCGAAGTGTGTGGTGCGGTTTTGTTCAGTGTTTGTTCAGTGCCAGAGTTCACTGAGCTTTTGGAAACTTGGACCTTTGCTTAACATGCTGGTTTGAATGTTGCTCTGATTCTCTAGTTTTGCTTCACTGTGCTCACTATGCTTGGCTTAAACTCTCTTTTGCTTAAACCTCTCTTCGTGTATCATGCTGTGGCTGCAGGTTTGTGTCAGTAACCTCGGTAACGGAGCTGTGTGCCAGGCTATGAGGGCGTTTTGATTGACAGCTCAGGACAGGCGGTTGAGCGGAAGCAGACACCCGCAGAGTCATTTGACTCCCAACGACACCAATAGGAAACATAATCAGTGTAGCAGATAGCCCCCAAAAGACAGCGTGCATGAGTTGGAGTGATTTATGGCTTAGAATGATTACTCGAGGCAACAGTGCAATCAGCGAGGTGAAGCCTAGCATCTATTTACCTGGAGATAAATACAGTTGAGTGCAGAAGTTTACATCCCCCATGGATACTGGGTGAAATCCTTACAGAAAAGTCACACGAACTCCATATGTGCATAATAACACATTTTCGACTTTTTAGATTTTTCTCATTGTGATTTTCATTTATTTTTCATTACACACATGATTTTTTTAGATATAGATATAGCTCTATATAGAAAGATATAGCTCTATTTTACAACTTATCTGCAAAGTACAGAAATCCAAGAAGTTAAAAATGAATCCTGCAACAAGACAACAATGTAAAATATGGCAAAATCAACAGAAGATCCAAAAGCTGTTCAGAAATTAGTCTATATGTGTATATGCATTCTTCTGCTTGCATGCACATTCATTAGTGTTTCTAAAAATTCTCAATTCCTTGCTGCACTCCTCTCTTTAAGGCTGTGAAACATTGCTGGCATGCTTTCCCGAGGCAGTCCTGCTTGGAGAGTGTGTGGAAGTGTTTAATTACTCCTGAATGTGCCCTGTACATGCCAGGCAAACCGCAGAGACTGCTCGAAGCACGCCTCTGGCCACAGAGCATGCAGCCAGACACTGCTGAGACAGAATTTAACTCTCCTCCCTAGTGTCCTAGATTACACACTGGCTCACGGGGAGCGAGAGCGAGAGAGAGAGAGAGAGAGAGAGAGAGAGAGCAGAACATCATTAATATCAATAATGGACTGCATGCTATCGAGAGAAAGTATGTAGCTGGAGAAGAATGAGGGAGAGGCCATAGGTTTTCTCATAGCACCACTGGGATAGAACTAAAATTTTCCTACTTGGGCCATATTCACACAAACACACACAGACATACAACCTTGTGACATTCAATACTCCCAAAGTGTTTTTCTATGCATATTGACATTCCGAGACAGGTGCACTCTTTCCTGCCACAGTGCACCCAATGTCCAATCTGTAACCGGAGCCTCAACACATGAGACACAGGTGTACATACTAATGCACACGACCATCTATATCATCTCTATGTCTGCCTCATAGAGGAAATGATATAATTAAGTCAAATAGGGGCTGATAAGATTTAATTGAACGTAACACAGTTCAGTGAAAAGGTCAAGCTTGAAGATGAGGTCTTTCAGCAAAGAAAGCTAATTCTATGCCCAGATGCACACAACGCTTAGCTTCAGTCGACTTTCTAACCCAAGAGTAGTATCCTTAGATGTATAAAAGCAGAGAAGAGGAAGAAAGATAAGATGTCACAGAGAGGAAAAAGAGGAAAAGCCTGACTTTTGATAAATCCTTCACCAATGTACAAAATATCAATTGCATGTTTCTGCTAATTTACTCTATTTCTTTCTTTCTAATTGTAGTAAAGATAATAATTTCATAAATATATACTGCATTTCTCTGACTTTGTCGTTAGTCTGCCATTTAGGATCTATTTAATTACATTTTAGAGCTTACTGGTCAGCTTTAACAATGCCTACTTCCTATTAGCGCTGATTCACCATTCCCTTTTTTCTTACGTTTGAAGGTACACCCAAAAAATGAGAAACGCCTGGAAATCAGAAACCTGAGCAAGGCAGGACTGAATATGGGACATGTAGTTCATTTGTTTATTCTGAATGGTGATTGACACATATGTCAAGTTTTACATTTTGCTTTATATACAGATGAAAAACTCATCATACCCATCCCCTGATTTATAACACCTCCCTACAAATCCATACTCTGGACTCTAGTTTATAAAAAATACTATTCTATCTGATTAGCATGTGCATAATTGTTTTTAATTTAAAACTGCCAACAGTACCACATATTTCTGATGAAAATAATACTTGAAATACTCTAAGCGACATGGTTTTTGATGATGGATGACACTTTCACTGAATTTTGACTGCAGTAAAAAAAAGGTCCCCCTCACCAAACCCACCCCTTCTGTGTGTCATCAGTTGTCTTTAAAGGAAAAGGAGAGATGATTTAAAGAGATGAACATTATTGATTACATGATTACAGGGCTAAAACACTTTGCATACTATCTCTTAAAAAACAGCAAGAGGTCAAATCTGGAACTTAAGTACAACCCTTAAAGGTGGAACCCTTAAAGAACTGTTTCCCTATAAGAAAGAGTTCCAAGTAGTACCATTTTAGGGGGCCAAGAACCCTTAATACATTATGTTGGGACTGGCATCTGGAGAAACCCAACCGGGAACTTGTGTGAGCTGGTAGCTTTTACTCTCTTGCTCTTATTAATTTATTTTTTTTATTTACAATCACTGTACTTTAAATTACATCTTGTTTATATTTAAAAAAAAAAAATGGATCAGGCATGATTGGTCAAAATGCCTAAGCGAGCAGACAGGATTGGTCAGAATTCCTTTGGGAGAGGATGGGGTGGGATTTAAAAGAGTCTGCACACACCTGTACTACTACATAAAAAAGAAATCCTTGGAGAACCCTTTTCTAAGAGTGTAGTAGAGAGAAATTAATTATGTAGACTATGTAGACTACTACAATCAGTTGAACTGTGGAACAAGTTATAACAAGTTATTATTCATTCATCTCCAGTAACCACTTTATACTGGTCAGGGTTGCGGTGAATCCAGTAGTCGCCAATCCACCTACGAGTATGGTTTTGGGAAGTAGGAGGAAGCCCACACAGACAGAGAAACTCCACGCAGACTGTAACCCAAACTCACGATTGAACCAGAGACCCTGGAGCTGTGAGGCAGCAACATCCCATTCATGGAGCTATGAATTACAAAGTGGGTGGTGGGATATCCACAGATTTCTTGTCCTATTATGAGCTAGACAATGCAGAACAAACAAATACCATGACAGAGATAAAATGAGTCAGAAAGGAAGACAGACTGAACTGATATTGTTAACTGCTGTGGCTTGGTGGTGAAGGCTGAGATGGAGTGAACAGTTCAGAAAGTGTGTGTGAGAGAGAGTGGATTGAGAGAAGTAGAGAACAACACAAATGCCTCCTTGTATAATAGCTTCCATCCCTGAAGTCTGGGCTGGTGCCATCCGGCACTTCCTTTGTCAACAAGCGAGCAGTCGCTATTACAGACCTCGTCCAGACTGCACCCACTGTCTATTTCGGAAGATTTCGGCTGAATTCCGATGACTCACAGCGGCTCCCCGTTCCAGCGCCATCCCAATCAATCCCAGGATGGCGCTGGCCAGGGTAATGAGATGGGAGGCCCTGCATAATTACTCTGCAGTGAGTAATTATCAGGTTGTTTCACAAGCTCTTTAAACTCCTCCGCGCATGCTAGTTGGCCAGGACTCGGCGACGGGGTTGCCCTGTTAAATATACCGATGTCTCAGTGGGCTGCACACACATGCTATTGCCTGCAGGGGGCACTGTTTTCATTTCCACTAAGTGGAAGTCAGACATGGAGAGAAGAGCAAAAGAGAGGCGTTGCTCTACTTACAGGGTGGATGGGGAAACCTTTTACCTGTGTGAAGTACTGAAGCACAAAACCCGGGATGAGGTTTTAATTGAGGAGTGTGAGGGAGTACCATGCATAATGTGTGAAACAATGCAACGATAATGTTGACAGGAGCAATTTTCAGCCCCAGCCAACAGGAAGAACAGGGTGAAAAAGAAAAGGCTGGTGGGATAATTACAGGGCCAGCAGACAGAGAAGAGTATCCATCACCTGGCCATCGCTCAACAACCACGATCCCGGAGACTGTTTGACAGGCCTTCCCCTAGGGAACACTGCCGTTACTGGCTGTCACTGATGATACAAGCCATGATAAATCTGTGTAGTTTGTATTTGTCTGCGAAGAAAAAGAGACCAGCCCTCCCTCGAGAGTGTGTTCTCCTCACGCTTGTTTAAGAGCGCGTCCCTTGAGAGTGGCACGGCACATTTATTTGGCTTAATTACTATGCTGTATTCACAGGGGGGAGTGCGAATGAATGACACTTCACTTAACGACCAGCCTCGTCTGGCCAACTACTGTCTGCCGGCTCCTTTCATTAAGCCACTCTCTCTTTCCTTCTCCATCCCTCCATCCGTCTCTCTCGCTGGCACTTAGACAGTGTGTGGGTGTGAACGCCGATCTGTCACTCTACAAGGCATCAAAAGAGCCATCAAACACCTGTGGACCACTCAATAACTAAGACGCACACACACACACACACACACACACACACACACACACACACACACACACACACACACACACACATAACTCTATCACCATGGCCAGATGTCTAATTATCTTAGCCTGGTTCTATCTTCACATCATGCTCGCCAAAAACACATCTACTGTCTTTCTCTTTCTCTCTCTCTCTCTCTCTCTCTCTCTCTCATTCAGACACAGCCTCTATCGTCCACTCTTTCTCACAAACTGGGTATCTTTGTACCGAACATTGCACTGAAGTGTGTTTTTAAAAATATGTCACTCTCATCTCCATTTAATAATTTTTGAATCCTAATTTGTGAAGTTATCTGTCAATTACTTCATACTCCACCACTCCCTCTGGGTCATATCAAAGATGAATGGCAAGTAAGGTAGCATACAAGGGTTATTAATTTCTCTTCTTTTGTTCATTAGAAAGCAGCCGCTTTGATGTCAAAACACATTTCCCACAATCCTTTGGGCCATCCCAGCAGTGGTATTAGATCTAAGTGGCATGTGATTGGCTACAGGTGGACATGCACCTTTTTTATATTAAAGCCTCGCAGCATTTTTTTTTTCCCTGAGAAACACATGCTGAAGTGCAGATCCCAACCACATTCCAGTCTGGTACACTAAAGTTTTTATGTACATTCACACATGAGCCGTACTTTCTGTGAATTTGAACCAAATCTCTTTGCGCATGTGTGTGATTTCTCACACCATCACATTCTCGGAGCACTTCAGATGATAGGCTAGGAGATCAAAATAACCCATGCCATCTATAAAAGTAATGAGAGGGTGTTTTAATGGCTTATACTAGAGTAAATCTATGCTTCACACTAACCTTACAATCAACACCAATGCTGGAAGACGTATACACACTTAACATAAGCTTTTAAAAAAATAACTGAGAGAGGGAAAAGAGAGAGAGAGAGAGAGAGAGATTGCCACCCTATGTCGAGTCATATACTTTTGGCTGTGTGTCTGGACAAAGAACCGCAGCGGCTTGCCGAGCTGACAATAAAAGAGAAACGGCCAAAAATATGGCAAAAATGCTGGTGCCTATTTCCATTTGCGATGAAAGTGGCTGGCTCGCAAAAAATGTTGTGCTAGTTTTTAGTTCTCCACAGTCTCCATGCAAAATAGCACTCTGTCCCAAGAATAATATTCCCCACCACCACTACCATGCCAGTTTTCTCACAATACAGCACATTAACAGTAATGCATGAGGGTTTATGAGGGTATGAGGGCACCTCCACTCTAGCTATATGTGCATGTACGCACTTGAATCTGTGTGACTTTTTTCCCCCTTTTTTAAAGCCTGAGCACAACCATTAAACTCCATGCATAGGATCACTGATCGCCCATTCGGGATCATTACAGCAGGAGACATCTCTTGGTTATGCATGGCAGCTATAAAACAGGGGACCGGGCAGAGAGTTCAAACCTGAAGAGAAATCCCAACACGGGCCAACACATACAGCAACGTTTCTCTGAGACCTCCCGGAACATATGGAAACAATCTGTCAGGGCGAAATGAGAATAGACGATCATACGCCAGTGAGACAGCAAAAGAGAGAGACAGACGGAGAGAAAATAGACAGAAATGAAAGAGTAGAGAGACAGAGTGGAGCTGGTTAAATCAGAGAGGTAAAAATATACAGAACGGTTGAGTTGTACAGACAGCAGACAGAGAGATAGAGAGATAGAGAGATAGATAGATAGATAGATAGATAGATAGATAGATAGATAGATAGATAGATAGATAGATAGATAGATAGATAGGTCTGAATTTGTAAGTTCTAGTAGAAGCAGACATTAAAAACATAGACATTCGATTCACCCGAAACTCACCCTTGTAGGAGAGCCGGAGCCGTGGAACGTTCCTCTTGGGGTTCTGCAGGGCCACTCTCCCGGGCAGAGCAGCCATGCCCAGCAGGACTACAATCCCAAGCAGGTAATCCATGGTGCTGGAGCGCCGGTCTCCAGCCCACGGGGGGCTCCCGGCCCACAGTGCCCAGGGAAGAGTACCTCTCTCCTGGGTGAAGATCTCTGTAGTCGCTCCTCTCCTCTCTCTGTGCTCCGAGGCAGATCCAGAGCTGTGAGCGTCTCTACAGGAGGCAATCCGAGTCAGATTCCCGGCAAGGCAGACTCGAGCTCACATGGCTCCATGTGGTTGGGAATGTAGAGGAGTGTGTGAGGTGTGTTAGGGTTTAAGGTGTATTCCTCTTTGGCTGTCTCTGTAAGGTGCTGAGTGTGAATCTGTGTCCAGGGACTGGAGACTTTGTCATGGATCCCGTAACATCCACGCTTCACACTCACTCACTCACTCACACTCTAACACACACTTCTGGTCCTGGCCACTGCACAGGCAGACTGAGAGGGAAAGACAGAGCACTACACCATCCACAAGAGCGGAGGGGAGGGGAGGAGAGAAGGGAGGGAGAGAAGGAGCGCAGCCGAAGGTGGAGGAGGGGGGTGAACGGTTGAAGAAAAGACACCCCTGTGCACAGGTCTGACGCTGTCTCAGACTCAGATACTTCTGCTCGGTTACTCCGACTCTCAGTGTGCCTTTTCATTGTGAAGATTGTTTCAAATTGTGTATTATTAAGCCCACTTTATTAACATCACTCCTGATATAACTGATTTCTTTATTTCCTTTAAAATGTATAGAAAGGCTTTCTTACATTTTTAATATAATTTTTCTTCATTTCTTTCTTAACTCTTTCTTTTTTCTTTCTTCTTTCTATCTTCAGTTTCTGACGTTTCTTTTTTTCTTGTCATTCTTTTGTGACTTGTTGAATTTCTGTTTTTCTTCCTTTCATTCATGCATGAATTATTAACTTTCTGTTATTATTAATCAATTATTAACATTCATTCTTTCTTTCTTTCTTTCTTTCTTTCTTTCTTTCTTTCTTTCTTTCTTTCTTTCTTTCTTTCTTTCTTTCTTTCTCTCTTTCTTTCTTCACATTTTGGCTTATTTACTTCTTTTTTTTCATTCTGTCTTTCATTCTTCAATTTCTGGTCTTTCTGTGGTGCTTTTTGTCTCTCCCTCTGTCTGTCCTTCCTTCCTTCCTTCCTTCCTTCCTTCTTTCCTTCCAGTGTGTCACACACTGTTGCAGATACAGACTAAAAAGACAGAGAACCACTCTGATAGATAAACTGATAGAACACTTGACAGATAAAATCAATCCTCACACTGATAATATTCTAGGTCTTTGCTGCAGCTGTGTTAAACCTGATCTATAGCAGTGAAATGGCTGCAAATCCAGTGAGCTGCAGTAAAACCTGATCTACTGTACAAGCTGAAAGCACAAACACACACAACTTCCATCTCGCTCTTCCTCAGTCCCTCTCTCTCTCTCTCTCTCTCTCTCTCTCTCTCTCTCTCTCTCTCTCTCTCTCTGTTTTCAGTTTTCATGTGTTTTATTGACATGACAAATAACCGTACATTTGTATTGACCAAAGCAAGTATAAATGGTGGGTAGTGTAAAAACTCTCTCTCTCTCTGTCTCCCTCTCTCTCTCTCTCACTCTCTCTCTCTCTCTCACACACACACACACACACACACACACACACACACACACACACACACACACACACACACACACACACACACAGTAAGGAATAAAAGGAAGGAGGATGCTGTTATAGGAATGTAATCAATGATGTGATGGTGTGATGAAGCCACACATGAAGCGGAGTTACTGTTAAACCATCAAGCTGATTATTATTCAATAACAGCACATCCTGCAGGGTTTTATTCCTCTTATACCACTGCAATTTCCCAACACTAATTCTTATTATTTCTTAAAGAATTGTATTACATTTATTATAGAAACACTTTCTGACCAGTCAGAATCCAGACTTTAGCAGCGCTTGGATATAAATACAGATTCCATAACACCCAGTGTGTGGCTGTTTCACCACCACAGGCTGGATTCCTTTAAAGCTCATGTTATAGCAAATCCACTGGCTTTATTTAACTATTGATTTGATCTTTCTTTTGTTCTTTGGTTCTTTTGTTCTTTCGTTCTTTCTTTCTTTCTTGTTTATCATTTATTGTTGATTTGCACGCACACAGAGTTGCACAGAAAACAAAAGCACGGCTGTGTGTCAATAAAGAATCTGAAATCTTTCATTTATTTCTTGTTTCATTCTTTTTTCCTTTACATGTTCATGCTTTCTTTCTTTCTTCTTATTTTTTTTTTTACTTATTTAATTATTTTTTCATTCTTTTTTCTTTTCTGTATTAAATACTTTTTGATTTTTTTTTTTTACAATTTTGTCATTCTTTCTATCTGGACTTTTGTTTTTTTTTTCTTTGTTTCTTTGATTCATTCCTGAATTCTTAAATTTCTTTCTTGACTTTGTTCATTTCAGTTTTTCTTTCTGTCTATGCTTGAATTCTTATTCTTTTGTTCAAAATTTTTGACTTCTTAACTACATTTAATTTTTTATTCTTTCTTTCTGTTTTGACTTATGTCCTTTTTTCCTGACTATGAGAATTTCTTTCTTTCTTTCTTTCTTTCTTTCTTTCTTTCTTTCTTTCTTTCATGGGTGCACATATGTACGCCTCCTGCTTGCGTGAGCATGTCCACAAACATCTGATCACCTCCGGCTCCAAACACTCTCTTTGGTTGTTTACACCAAATCCAAACGAAGTGTCGGGAGATGAGAGACAGGCCGTATACATCAACACCTCCACAAACCCACACCAACCTCTTCCCCTGCCAAACATCCTGGAACATTAGCGAGGTTAAGAGCAGCCTGAACTGGATCGATCAAAGCTGAGGTTTTCTGCTGGGTATGAGTTCTGTGTTCCTGACTAACGGTTTGCCGAGGCTGGTCCAGGATCAGCGGCTTGAGTAATGAATGATGCGTTAATAAATAATGACGTAGCAGTGTGGGACTAAAGGAGCTCGGATACTGACACACTGATTCTCGAGGCCTTTCAGCGGCTGGGCAGTAAAAATAGCGCCGAAACAAGATACAGACAGGAGCTGTCGCTGTGGAAATCTCTTTCAGTCAGAGCTGTGCCAATAGAGCTGTGACTGACAATGTCTGTGTTTGTGTGTGTGTGTGTGTGTGTGTGTGTGTGTGTGTGTGTGTGTGTGTGTGTGTATTGGAGCATAACAAATATAAGAAATTCATACTAGGCATTTACACATACACACCCACACATAAATTAAATGTCATATATTACTCAAAATTATATGAACATTATAGACAATCATGTTTTAAGACCAATTTACACACACACACACACACACACACACCACAGGAGATCCAGAAATCCACCCTTCCGCTCTTCTCATAAGAGCTAAAACCGCCCTCTAACATCCTCTTAGTTGTTCGTCACATCCTCAAACTCTGATACACCCCGTATACTTTGATATATGTCTGTGTGTGTGTGTGTGTGTGTGTGTGTGTGTGTGTGTGTGTGTGTTGGTGGTTGTTTGCATATGAGTGATGCCTCATTCTCATCATTATCATCAGGACCGCCTTGGTCAAGGTCCTCCATTATCCATTTCCTGTTTGGGGAGGGGGGTGTAATTCCTGTCCTGGTAGGACGTCATTGTAATATCTAATCGCCCCCACAGGTCAGTCCACCCTGCTCACTGATTCAGCAGGTATCAGCACACACACACACAGTAGGACAACGGCTGTGTAATGGGAAAAAGACAAGAAGAGGAAAGACAAGTGGAAAAAAGACAAGAGGGAGAAGAGAGGTGTGATATTTGGTTGGCACCAGACTCCACACTCGTCTCTGCTCACATCCCCTATACGTGGTGATGAGAGCTCTGCCATGACAGCCTGCTCACTCGACAAATACTCCAGCTTAATGTGTGTGTGTGTGAGTGTCTGAAAGGAGGAACAACACAGAAACTTGATAAAGTCACCATTAAAGTTTTCAGACTAGGTTTTATGATAATTGTAATTTTTCTGAAGTCCTGTTATGGAGAAGGGCATCTTCAAGAAGACAACTCTTGATATCACATGGACATATTAAGTGGGATTTTAGCAGTAATTAATAGGCAATGGGGTAATTTGGGGTCAGAATTGTTGGGAGATTGACATGCCAATCAACCAGGATGATATCTAGTAAAATTCCCAGGCTAACGTCAGGAAGGTTCATGTATGAACAGAAGCTAGCATTACTGGTAAAGAGTGATGACTGTACTACATCACACTGACACCATTTGACATTCTGATTTAAAACATTAATACAGTGAAGTGACAGCAAGAAGAAAGCCTAAAGTCAACAATGAATGAGAAACATGAGAAAGTTCTAGAAATTTGGCTGATTTAGAAATGAATGAGCTGTTGACCATTCATGCTAAGTGAATACAAGTCACCTTAATTCCTTTATTTATATAGTACATTTAACAAGTGACAAGAAGTGCAGGCCAAAATACTGTACAATAAAATCACATAATTTCAAACCTCAATTAAATAAATCTATGGGCTCCTGAGTGGCACAACAGAAATGTGTTCACCCTTTCATCAGAAGTTTAAATCCTGACAGAGTCCTATGAAAAGGAAATTACAATAATTAATTCGAAAAGAAATAAAGGCATGAATCTTTGAATAACAAGACATACTATATGGCCAAAAGTATATTCATACGCATATGTGGCTCCAAACTGTTGCCACAAAGCACACAATTGTCTAGATTGTCTTTGTACACTGGAGCATTACAATTTCAATTTCCCTTCACTGGAACTAAGGGGCCTAAACATGTTCCAGCATGAGAATTCCCCTGAGTACAATGCGAGGTCCATGACAACATGGCTTGCCAAGTTTGGAGTGGAACACGAATGTCCTGCAAGGAGCAGTGACCTCAACCCCACTGAACACCTTTGGAATGAACTGAAATGCCAAATGCACCACAGGCCTCCTCACCCGACATCAGCGCCTGACCTCACTAATGCTCTTGTGGCTGAATGCTCACAAATCCTCTCAGCCACGCTCCAAAATCTAGTAGAAAGCCTTCCCAGGAGAGTGGAGGTTATTATAACAGCAAAGGGAGGAGTAAATCCGGAATGGGATGTTCAACAAAGCACATATGGGTGTGATTGGTCGGGTGTTCACACACATTTGGGGATATAGTGTATTTTAGTGTGGTAATAGTTTTTAGTTAGAAAAAGCCGCCTCTCACAACTACCTGAAAAGACAAAATCCTTCATCAGATGAAGAAGAAGCACTGCCTGAGATGTGGTCATCTATGAGCTAGTTACCAGCAGACTATGAGAGAAGAAAATGAGAAGATGGTAAACAAATTCTTAAAGTGCTTGAAAGTGTTTGGGATTTACGTCACACATTTTGTGTAATGGAATGTTCATGGCAGATGTGAATGTGTGTAGTCTGGTGAAGCACAGTTTAAAGCCTACAGTTTTAAATGACTCAAAATCTGTACATTATGATGTGCACATAGCTGCCTGTAAGACAAATCAGTGGTCGAGTTCACTGTGCACTTAGGTCTGCTCTTGTCAGCTGGACCAAGAGCATATATATCACAGGAGATGATGCTGAAAATGAGCCCTGGCTGTGTTGTGAGTCTGATGAAGCAGCATCCTGAGAGTGGACCATCACTACCACTCATACTGCAAGCTCGGATAGCTTTAACAGAGATCCCTCTAAATGTGCAGACAAGCGAATCACTGAGAGATCATTTAACATCTACCACATTTGTATATTTGGGTGAGTCCATGATTGGGGTGTCATTTAGCCCTTGTAGCTCCTACAGTTTTATTACTTACTAAAATTTCAACATTATGTCGTAGGAAACATGCATGTAACTATTCAAAATATCATCTCAGGCAACAGTCTATTTTTTTCTGGCCATGACTAAATTTTACTGCTAAATATATAGAATTTAGAATTAGCAAATGTAAAAAACAATGTAGTTAACTAGGATCCATGCTAATAGCATAAGGACATTATCAAATTTTGTTTAATTAATAATTTAGGTTGTAAATTTTAAAGTAACCTCATTAGTCAATATCACAATAATCACTGAAACTGAAGAAAAAATGAGGGAAATTACTTTTCTTCTTCTTTTTTGTGATCTTCAGGAAATTGAAATATAATGGATGACTTTTCAAAAAGGATGTTTCAAGGAAGAGATGCTAAATAGATTCACACATTAATGCAAAAAAAAAAGATTTCTGATGTATATTAATGATTATATTTCAAGGTAGTAATATTGAGCTGGGACAAGCAAAAATGCGATTGTCTAAGTGCTGTAGAGGGTTTATTAAAGTTTGAAGTTATTTAACTGAAATATGCACATAAGTTCTTGTGACAGATACTTTACCTGTGTTTAAAATGTTTTTCACCTATTGCAAGTCATGCTTTGCAAAAATTAAAAAGTGAATTGTTTAAATGTGCCTTTTAAATGAAAGGTTGTGTCAAGTGTGAAAGAAATGAGCTTCCTTGTATTGCGACGTTATAAAATACTTTATAAAATACAATCCCACTACAGGAAGCTGAATCTCAAAAACTTGCCTGTTCAAGGCCTCTGAGAATTTTACGGCATGTTCGATTCAGTTTGCACAACTTGCCCTTTTACGCAGAAGGAAACTGGTGTCCCCAAACCCCCATTTCATCAGTGGCACACAGGTCAGAGGTCAATGTCCGTTTTATAAAAAGGGTCAAGCCATCACCATGTGCATAGAGAAGATTCAATAATCCCCCATCCACCCACCACCCCCTTCAAACACAGTCCTTAAATCCCCTTCCAGGCATATTTACACAATGAATCAGGACAAAAAAACTGCACATAGCAATAAACATGCAATCAACCATATAAACAACTCTAGCTTTGGGACAGGAACTCTGTTTTTGTGTAAACAGCAGCTGAGGATGGATTGCCTCGAGAGCAGATTAATTTATCTGTCCGCAATTTGTCTCCATCCATCATATTCCCTCAGAGTCTCTTCTGCAGATGCGTCTGTTCTGATAGTGAGTCAGCGCTTTATTTTAGTTTCACGAGAGAGTCACTGTGAGGGCAAAGAAAAAAATCTCTTCTGTGTGATTCAGTAAATGTGACAGTATCTTGACAGGACTTGCCTAGCAGGTGGCGTGACATCAATGGAGAAGTAGGAGATGCTTAAAGGATGAGTTCTCTGGAGTTCAGATATTTTCTAGCACTTTGAACAGCATGTGTGTGACCGAACTTCCATCCCCACACCTGCTTCTACTTGACTCTGACATTTTGGGTTGCTAGTTAGCCAAATGAGCACATACAACAGCTGTGAACAACATCCATAATGGCTTGTAAACGCTGTGTGAAAAAAAATGTATAAACATGTGCAATTTGCATCATCTGATCTGTCAAACTTAAATAAAAAACCTCTCTAGGAAGCAGGTTTCTCTCCAATGACAAGCAAATACTCACAACTTAACACTACAATGGACATTCTGACTCTAAACTCCTGATCAAAGGCCACAGAGTTTATTGTCGGATCAGGCTCCCCTATGAAGCATTAGTGATGCGGAAAGGTAGCCTGGCTATCTGAGGAGGCTGAACTAATCCAAATGCCAAAAGGCCCTTTTTTAAATCTCATGTATATGTAAATGAGGAACGTCGTCAGTGAATGCCCGCTCTGGAGAGCTTAACTTGAGATCGGCTGAGACAACAGAAAAGCACTCATTATTCTCTCTGTGTAACCCAATCAGGAGGCTTAGGCTTGCAGAAAATCTGCCTCCCCCTTCCCTATCAAGGTGAATGGGAGCTTAGAGGGACAGGAAAAGAGATTTAACTTCCTCACTTAGCCGGTGTAATTAAAATGTAACTTAATCAAATCAAGTGCGGTGCTTCCCTGGGGGGGTTAATGATGGCATTCAAGGCATTATGGGCTTGTTTTAAGATTTAGGAAAGGCTCTGATAAGAAAAAAAGCAAGGCTTCTTTCAGAGACTCTTAGAAAGACAATCCAAAAGCCAAGGCACTTTACGTAGTCCATGAGTCCATACGTGTGAGGACAAAGGTACATACATCTACGGTAAGATTTGAACATTTTCTTTGTAATATGGAAAACACTCTTCCCCATTACCTGTTCATGTTGTATTCCTATTATAAGGATTGTAATTCCATCCATTTTTGAAATATACACACCAAGTTTGCTTGAAACCACAGAGTTAAGAAGAGTAAAATTCAGTTTTTGGTATTATTGAAAGATATGAAGAATTACATGCTTTTTTTTTTACTACTACTACTACTAATAATAATAATAATAGTAAGACTACTACTACTAATAATCTTTATTCAATATCACTTTTCATTTTGAATGAAAATCTCAAAGATAAGAGGATCAAAGCAAGGTATTTATAATAAAACATATTAAAGAACCAATGTAAACCACAAATAAATTAACTGTAAGCCTATGTGCAAGTCTATGTACTATAAGTCATGAAGACTTGAACAAAACAAGCCCCAAGACTATTTTAAAATAGTCAGTGAATTAGCATTCCTAATGTTCTATGGAACAATATTCCACAGTTTGAACACAGTGCCTGGGATAGGCTATACAGCTTAGTTAAACCATTCAGAGGCTTTAATGTCATAAGTAATAGTTAATTTGCAGTTAACGTGGAACTTAATATGCAACAAGTTGAATAATGTGCTCTGACTTTTTTCTCCTGGTAAGGTCGTGGGCTGCTACATACAGAAATAGTTGAATCTTCCTTAAAAAGGCTGTTGAGCAGCCAATCAGAAACATGGTATAATAGTCCAACCTAGAAGTTATAAAAGAATGTGCTAGCTTCTCAGCAATATGTAGGTGAGCATATCTCTTATTTTGTTTCTCAGATGAAAATTAAGGGTATTTAGATGTTAATTAAATGTTAATTAAATGTTAATGTTTTCCTTTGGTGCTATACTAACCTCCCTCTAACATGGTTTTAGCTCAATGGTATTCTTAGACCCTGACCTATTTAACTAGCATGAGGCTATGTTTTCCATGGAAGACTGCAGTGCACATCTGTAAGACGCTGTGGATAAGGACATCTGCTAAATGCTGTAAGTGTAAATGTAAATGTTAGTTACATGGGAAATAATAACAAACCGGCATCTAGAGTTCCACCAAGATTAAACTGTATATTGTGGTTTTACAGAGAAGCCGTCAATCTCCACGGTGAAGTCAACAACCCTATTACAAGCACATTAAACATAACTATATACAGATAATAAAATATTGTGTCCTTTAATACATAAAAACTTGTTAGCAGTGACACATTTTCTTGTAAGAATAAAACACTTTGGGCTGTGCTGTTGTAGGAAAATAATCAACATTGGGGTGGTCCAGGATCACAATCCCATGTGCTTCATTACTTTCCTATAACACCATGCCCTGTCACGTTTTACTCCTTATATATAAACTGTAACATATCTGTTGATATATTGTTGATAATCAGTTGATAGACTGGTTCCTGACAGTCTATAGATGGTGTATAGAAAATCTAAACTCGACCATCCAAATAAATACCTGGTTCTTATGCAACTTTTCCCACAATTCCACACATCCACAACATTTCCCCAACTTGATTGTTGCATATATTAGTCCATCATAGAACAGAAATTATTGCAATGTAGACACAGGAAGGATCCAATTAATTATACTGTATGAACTTAATGTATTTAATTAATTACTGGCTCATTATTTAGACACTTTATGGTTAGTGTTAAGATGAATACAGACCAGTGAAACTGGACCATCGTACAAGATATTATCTTATATCTGCATCTTATTTCTCTTCCTTAGCCCAATCAATCCAGCCTTGAAAACTTGCCCAATACATCTCTCACAAAGAAGTTCTGTATCTGTGTAAGCTTGGATTAGCTATGGTTCATCAACCATCTTGGCCTTTTTTTTTTTTAAAGACATTCTCAAGGTTGTTCCCAACTGTTGGCTCTTGTCTCCTCCTCTGAATTCCTAAAGGTGAATAATCAAGTGGAGAAACTGAGCTCTATTCTGGGGGGAATTTATTATCTTGAGAAACCCTAGAAAACTGCTGTGAGTTTACTCTGTAGGTTCTGCAGGTTTATATATCACTGTTGTTAAGCAGTCAGCACTTCAGACCTCAGAAAACTGACACACTGATGCTGCAGTCCATATTGGACCGCCATTAAAAATTTACAGACTTTTGAAATGTTTAAAAACTATCCGCTGGCAGTAAGGTTACAGCTGAGCAAAGGAGTCTGAAATAATACCCAGAGAGAGAGAGAGAGAGAGAGAGAGAGAGAGAGAGAGAGAGAGAGAGAGGAGTGTTTTAACTCACTTGTGTGGTTGAGAAAGGATTTCTGAAACTTGAGGATGTGTAGTTAAATCCTTTTACTGCCTGTACTCAGTGTATCAGTGGAATCCTAAATCTGGTTTTCATTAATAGATACCTGTGCACTTTTCTTGGATTATGTGCAGTGATGGAAAGAGTATGAAACACACTGACTTGAGTAAAAGTACTGTTACTGGAATTATTCACTTGAGTTAAAGTAATGATCAAGAAAATTCTCAACTCCAGTGAGAGTAAATAAATTATGTCTACAATTGACATAACTATATAAATATGTTCTGTCTGAGGAATGCATTTATGAACATTATGTTCACTAAGTGAGCTATGCTGAAGTGAACACCGCCCCCAAAATCAACAGAATATAAAAAGGTAATGTTAGTTAGATAGCATTAACATGACCTATGTAGCTTGCTAGCTCCTTTAGCTAGCTACATAGGTCATGTTAATTCATACATGTTACTAGCTACATAGTTAGCTATCTAGCAAAGATGCCCCTCAGACACTATTCTGAGCATTACATAGGCTGTAACAGCACTAAGATATATGTAACACAACAGACAATCACTACCGAACATCAAAGTAACATTTTAAGTTTAATACAGAGCTTTC